>OU015498.1:48447019-48549519 GCA_907164885.2 Dolomedes plantarius | reverse complement strand
GCTAAGATGCGAAAAAATAAGACTAAAGGAGACTGCCAGAGTGTTTAGTGTACCAAGAATAACTTTGAGATTACTGGCTTCAAAATTGAATAAGCCACCGACAGATTTGTTTGTACAAAAACTAGGGAGGACGCCTGTTTTACCAGATTACACTGAAAAAGAGTTAGGGGGCTATTTCCTAGAGATGGAGTCAGTATTTCACGGTCTCACTCGACAATATGTGAGAAAATTGGTGTTCCAATTGGCTGAACGTAATAATATCTCCCACCCTTTCATAAACGGAGCAGCAGGGAGAGACTGGCTAACTTATTCCTCACTCGTCATCAGGGACAAATTTCGATCACGAATCCTATAGGGACGTCATATGTACGAAGAAAAGGATTCAAACGTGGTCTGTCTATTTTTATTCGATTGAAGGTTTGTGTTCAGGTAATTATTTCCAGAGTTTTCAATATAGATGAGACTGGTTTAAGTGTTGTTGAGTCAAAAGTTTCCCAATCTTGAAGAGGAAACGTCAGGTGGGAGCTCTGACTACAGGTGAACGTGGTACTCTGATAACTGGTTTGCTGCATGAAGGCTGGAACATATTTCCCACTCATGATGATATTTCCTCGTAAAAACATGACAGATCAGCTTTTGAAGTGAGCCCCACCCGGAGCAATTGGAAGAGCTCACCCCTCCTGGGTGAGCTCTTCCAATTGCTCCGAGACCATCTCTGTAAGCCCATCTGTTTACCGAGATGGTCCAGACCAGCAAGAAGAATCATGTATCTTCTGTGATAATGCATTCAAAGATGACACATGCTGAAAACTTTGGATTCTTCGTGTGATGTGCATACACTGGGCTCATTCTGTGTGCATAGGAGCCGAAGTTCAATTTTATATTTGCGACTTTTGTCGCCAAAATTGGAGTTTTTTTTATATAGATAATATCTGATGATCCAGCTGTTAAATAAATATATTTTCTTTCTTTCTTTTTTTCTTTTGAAAACTTCTCTTTCTTTATTTCTAGCTGGTTAATAAATATATAAATGATTTTTTTGGTAAAAAAGGTGGGGGTCCATATCACCCTCCACTTTGGGTCACCTGCTAGTTTTGACTTTTTTCACTTATGTGATTGTATACATCTAAAAATTTGATTTAACGGCAAATCCACTTA
Source organism: Dolomedes plantarius (assembly GCA_907164885.2). Lineage (NCBI taxonomy): Eukaryota > Metazoa > Arthropoda > Arachnida > Araneae > Dolomedidae > Dolomedes > Dolomedes plantarius. The sequence continues at coordinate 48,548,361 of OU015498.1, read as the reverse complement.
AGGATGTTTAGATGATGAATCATGGAAGACGTTAGAGCCCCAAAATAGGAAAATCAGTCTTTGGTATGACCACAGTGAGCCAAAAACAAAAGGGTGTTCCATAATCCCACCTTCTCTTGTATGTACGTACATATATAGATACATATATACATAACACAAACATACATATATGCATACAAAATAGGTAATCAACGATAAGTATTCCTACGTTAATAACCCGCGGTAGTTTCGTTAGAAGAAACTACCTGAAATTTTTATTTTTGCTTTTCGCCAGTACGGTATGATCACGCATTTTGACCGTTAGGCACACTTTTATTGATAGTAGTATATAGCTAGTTTTCTAATAGTTAACTTTTGTTTTGCTACTTTAAGTAATGCATGATGTGGCAAATTGAAATTATCCTTATAATAGTTGCCGTGTTCTGTAGTCGACTCTGTCCGTAACGCGTCCGGAGCGACCACCTCATATCCATCCATTTGGCATCCATTTTGTTTTATGAGTTAGGCTTAACAAGTTAAAAGTAAAGTTCAAAAAGATTATTTGCCAACTAAACCCAAATAATTGTAATTAAAACAGCGTAATATCGACACAAATCAACTTTATTTCGATCAATTTTATTTCAAAATTATCTCTTCATTAGAGAATTATCTCTTTTCCGCCACCTTTCGCGTTATCATAGTGTTTCTCAGAACTTGAAAATGTAAACACAAGTGAGTCATTCATTCACCGTGATTCGTTAATTTAAGAAAAATTGAATCAGAATTTTTTTCACAGTAAAACAGGTTTTCATTATTTTAACCATATATAATATATATATTTTAATATATACTATATATTTTTTAATACATAATATATAATATATATTACAATACAGTATTACAATTTAATATTACAATAATGTCGAATTTAGTTGCAAACTTGACGCATGCGCAGTGATATGTTCCAAACTGTACGTCACAAAAGCTAGCCGGTTCAAAAGGCCAAATCTTCAGTATACAGATTTTTTGCATTTACAACACATGGAATTCTATATATTCCACATCTAATACGTGTTTAGTAACGATTCAATAACTTTGTATGATTTTTAATCAGAATTTCTTTAGTTTATATATATTATTTTTGCTTAATATATATTTATACATATATTTATATATTTATACATATATATATATATTTAACAATATATAATATATGTACATTAAATTGAAATACACATGCAAAAATTTTTTGCACGTGAATAATTTGTATGATATTTTAATCTGATTTTCTTTATATATTTTATTTTTGCTTAATATATTTATACATAGCCTATTTATATATATATATAGCATAAGATATAATATATGTACATTAAATTGAAATACACATGCAAAAATTTTTTGCACGTGAATAATTTGCATGATATTTTAATCTGATTTTCTTTATATATTTTATTTTTGCTTAATATATTTATACATAGCCTATTTATACATATATATAGCATAAGATATAATATATGTATATTAAATTGAAATACACGTGCAAAAATTTTTTGCACGTGAATAATTTGCATGATATTTTAATCTGATTTTCTTTATATATTTTATTTTTGCTTAATATATTTATACATAGCCTATTTATACATATATATAGCATAAGATATAATATATGTACATTAAATTGAAATACACGTGCAAAAATTTTTTGCACGTGAATAATTTGCATGATATTTTAATCTGATTTTCTTTATATATTTTATTTTTGCTTAATATATTTATACATATATATAGCATAATATATAATATATGTACATTAAATTGAAATACACGTGCAAAAATTTTTTGCACGTGAATAATTTGCATGATATTTTAATCTGATTTTCTTTATATATTGTATTTTTGCTTAATATATTTATACTTAGCCTATTTATACATATATATAGCATAAGATATAATATATGTACATTAAATTGAAATACACATGCAAAAATTATTTGCACGTGAATAATTTGCATGATATTTTAATCTGATTTTATTTATATATTTTATTTTTGTTTAATATATTTATACATATATATAGCATAATACATGATTATATAAAATATTTATATTACATTGAAATAGATTGAATTAGCAGTATTGTTTCTAAATATCTGGCTGCATTAGTTAGACTGTACAAGTCTGATTTTAAAATCAGCTGCAAGCATGGTTTTTTTTTCCAAGAACGTTTTTTAATTATAAACTTCAATATTTTTTTAAAAAAACCTCACTGTAATAATTTTTAGTAAAGCATTCTATTGCAATGATAGTGTATCTTTTAAGGTGACTGCCTACGTTGAAAATTTCATTTTTTGACTATTTTGGTCAATTTTATTTTTTCCAGGAATCGTGCAATTCAATCTTTTCTCTTTTCAAAACCGTTTTGATTTTCATTCTACATCAATTAGAAGCAGAGTTATAGCTATTTTAAAAAATGTCTGCTACAAAATTGAAGTGGCAAACAACTTGAACTGAGTTTTTCTCAGAATTATGTTTTTAGCACAAATCTTTACCGTTATCATGATATTTCACACAATAATACATATAATTTGATAAAATTTTCGGGAAATGTTTTAGATGCTATTGTTAATGAAATGACGCTCAATAATTGATGCATAATAATAAATAGTTAAATAGTTTTTGTTTGGGTAGCAGCATACGCCGAAATTTTCAAAAGTGGGGGTGGGGGGGGTTACTATGAAAAAGTAGTTTTCAGCAATCAGTGCAGAGCTTGAACCTATTTAAGTAATATATGTAATCAGAAAAAATGGGGGGGGGGGTTAACCCCCATCAACCCCTCCCCTGCATACGCCACTGTGTTTGGGGCTGTTTTTATAAGGAGAGGAATGATGAATTGGGGGAAATTTTCATATTGCAACATTTTTGCATTTTAAAATTTCTCTTAGATTGTGGGTCATTTAAGATAACTGTCAGATGTGTCGCATTTTAGCTAATTTTCATTGAAAATTACTTCAAATTGACCAATTTATAAAAAAGTATGGTATTTACTGGCAAGTTTTTGTTTATTTTTTAATTTTCAAATGCTATTTTACCATAAAAAACAAAAAAATCTTTAAAAAATGATTTTTTTAAAAAATTGGCTCCAAATGTAGGCAGTCACCTTAAAACAATATTTCAGGTGATTATAAGGGGACATTTTATTATTTTGTTTTGTGCCACTTTCTCGAATTATATTACTTTATTTTTCAGATCTAATAAAAAAAAGTATTAAAAAATTTCACCTTCAAATTAGAAAACAATTTAAAATTAACAAATCAGACAGCAAACATTCAAGTAAATTTCAATGTTCTAAATTGCAACACATCAGGTTGCAAAACAGTATATTATTTTCTAATATTCACGTTTTTACATGTACTATCTACGGTATGTACTGTATAGTAGTGTGCTTTTCAGAGCGAATACCTAACATAACGGCAAAATTTTCTTGAATTTTTAAAAGTCTGTAATTTTCCGATACCTTTCACGTTTTCATAGCGTTTTAATTAAATTAATAACAAGTATTCATTTTATATATTCGGGACATGAAAATGTAAACATGAAGTTAGTCATTCATTCATCTTTTTTTTTTTATAAGATGAATGAATGACTAACTTCATGTTTACATTTTTACAGAATATTATTTTCTAATATTCTGTAAAAATTTCTTATATTTTAACAAGGTTATGAATCTTTTTTTTATTGGAACTGTTCAATTACTTACCATCAAGTTTTGACAGGTACTGTCTACGGTATGTACTGTATAGTAGTATGCTTTTCAGAGCGAATACCTAACATAACGGCAAAATTTTCTTAAATTTTTAAAAGTCTGTAAATTTTCCAATACCTTTCACGTTTTCATAGCGTTTCAATTAATTAATAACAAGTATTCATTTTATATATTCGGGACTTGAAAATGTAAACATGAAGTTAGTCATTCATTCATCACGTTTTTACATGTACTATCTACGGTATGTACTGTATAGTAGTGTGCTTTTCAGAGCGAATACCTAACATAACGGCAAAATTTTCTTAAATTTTTAAAAGTCTATAATTTTCCGATACCTTTCATGTTTTCATAGCGTTTCAATTAAATTAATAACAAGTATTCATTTTATATATTCGGGACATGAAAATGTAAACATGAAGTTAGTCATTCATTCATCTTTTTTTTTATATATATATATATATATATTTATTTATATTTTAACCATACTAGCCACTGCGTGACCAGCATGGTCACTTTTAGTTTTAAATTTCCTTTTGCAAAACAACGCAAATGAAAGTGACATATGTAAGGAATGTTACAATTACCTGTCATCATAAATATATGTTGTTAAGGGGTATTCTCTATTAAGCTGATTCTAAAACATCGTGATCAAAAAATGTGAATTTCCATTACCTTAGAACAGAGTTAAAGATAAGACTGAGAAAGCCCACATCAATGATTTTAAAAATTACATCCCTCTTTGTATGTACTATTTTTCAAAATTAAGATATCTATACTTTATCATTACAACAAATAAGAAATTGCAGGGGGAAAATTTTAAATATAGTGTTGATTACATCACTCTCTGTATGAATTACTGTTAACAATTCAGATATCTACACTTAATCATATTAAATAATAAATTGCTGGGAAAATTTCTTCATTTATAAAATGGAGCAAAAATTCAGCAATTTTTCAAAATTAAGATATCTACACTTTACCATTACAAGAAATAAGAAATTGTTGGGGGGAAATTTTAAATACAGTGTTGATTACATCACTCTCTGTATGTATTACTGTTCACAATTCAGATATCTACACTTAATCATATTAAATAATAAATTCTTGGGAAAATTTCCTCACTTATAAAATGGAGCAAAAATTCAGCAAGTACTTAAAATATAGTGTGGATTTCAACTATGATATTCATAAAACTTCTTGATATACAGATTTGAGTATTTCAAAAGTAGGAGATACTAAAGCGACAGAATCAAAAGAATGGATTCTAGATAAACCTACATACAACTGTCCATGGTTAAACAATGGATTTGATAGGTCTAAACATGTATTGTCAAAAGATCAGCGGTTGTAACTTATGCGGCCACTACACACACGCGGTTTTAAATTGCGGACAGCCGCTGTTTACATCCGGTAGTTGCAGCCGTTGCCATTCGAAGTGTAGAAATATCGTAGATTTTTGTGCCGCATACCTACGCGTTTTATATATAGGGATTATTTTAACCAGATATTACAATAATATCAAATTTTGTATTTTCGGAAAGTTGCAAACTCGGCGCATGGATAGTGATATGTTCAAAAGTGTCTTTACGGTAGCGTGCTTTTCAAAGCGAATACCTAATATAACCGCAAAATATTCTTACATTTTTTTGAAGTGTTTTATTGAATATTTCTAAATTACCAGCACACGTGGCTTTCATATGAATTTCTAATATTTTAATAAGGTTATGAACCCTTTTTTTTATTGGAATGTTTACTTAATAACCGTCAAGTTTTGACGGGTACCATCTAGTGTTGTATATATTTGTTTTTGGCGTACTGGTAGCGCCACCTGGATGCTTCGCGGTTTGCGCGAAGCGTGTGTAGTTAGTTGAGTTGGACTCTTGAACGTAATAAAGTTTGACGCTTGAAATCTTGGTTGCATTTAATATTTCTTGAATTCTTGGTTAATATTTCTTGAATTTTCTTCACATATTGCTTATGATGTCAAACTTTAATCATTAATTAAACTCGAACTATATTTCTGTGTTTCCTCAAGTAAATTTAATTTGATACAGTTTACTGAAGTAAGATCGTGAGATCACACCCAACATTTATTCTTGCTTCAATCATAAATGTATTGCAACGCCTTATTGCTTGCCACTACTTGCATTGTTCTTTTACCACATCGAAAAAAATGCCAGAATTTCAATTGCCTGACATCCGATAAACTATCACAATCTTTATCTGACAATAATATACTTTTATTGACAACCAGTGACAACTTTTGCACAACTTCTGTTAAAAAGCAGAGCAGGCATTGCAAAATATAGAACCTCTTCCCTTTTCCAAATCCATTTCGTTTGCTTACTGTGCGGGAAACATGAACGTGTTCACCTCTTTATTTGCATATTGATTTGAAGCTTTTCATCTTAGCTCGGGTGGAATGCTAGAAGTATTTGCAAACTGTAGAAGTGGAGAAGAAAAAACTGTCATTATATGAAAATGAAGTCAACTAAACACCCCGAATATGTAAAAAAAAATCCTAAAATTCTTGGTAAACAAATCACTTTATAATACTTATAATACTTCCAGACAACTTAAAGGGTAAATAATAGGAGACGTAGCACTCTTAATTTGATTAAAAATAATGGAAACACTGATTTTTAGTATTCTTTCGTGCTTAGAATATAGTTTGACATCTCCAATATACAATGATGAAGTGTTGGGACTATACTATAATTATAAGCATAGCATAAGCGCTTATTATAACGGCATTTAAATGTCCCTTTCAATACACGTTTACGGTTCTGTTATTTTTAATATGTCTCATTTATTTGAAAAGTGCTTGACAGTTTTCTTTTGTATAAATTCTAATTCAAAATTCAATATTTACTAGCCGATGCGCGACCAGCATGGTTGCTTTTAGTTTTATATTTTCTTTTGCAAAACAACTCAACTGAAGTAACATATGTAAGGAATGTTAGAATTACCTCATTAGAAATATACGTTGGTAAGGGGTATTCTCTATAAATCTGATTCTAAAACATTGTGATTAAAAAATGGGAATTTCCATTACTTCAGAACAGAGTTAAAGATAAGACTTAGAAACCCAACACCAATGATTTTATAAATTACATCCCTCTTTGTATGTATTATTTTCCAAAATTAAGATATATATACACTTTATCATTACATCAAATAAGAAATAGTTGAGGAAATTTTTTTTCACTTTAAAAAATGGAGTAAAAATTCAGCAAGTACTAAACTATAGCGTACTAAAATACATCACTCTCTTTAAGAACTATTGTTCACAATTCAGATATCTACACTTAATCACATCAAATAATAAATTATTGAGAAAATTTCTTCGCTTATAAAATGGACTAGAAATTCAGTAAGTAGGAAAAAAAAGTGTAGAAAATAAACTATTACTGGCTGTCGGTTACTATGCCGGCGACGGTTAAGCCTAACCTTGCGATCATTTATGCTCTATTTCACGCCTCTCCCTTAATGAATTATTTCTTCTTCGTTTTCTTTCTTGAGACTGTTCCGAATTTTCATTTGATCGTGTTTCTCGCTTTCGAGCATTCCTGATTTCATTGCGTAAATCCATGTTGACACGCGCTTGAAAATTGCGGTGAGCCGCTAATGTTTATATCGGGTAGTTGTAGCCGTTGCCATTCGGGATGTAGAAATATCATCGAGTTTGATGCCGCATACCTACGCGTTTTATATATATAGATGTTAGTAATGACTGGGCACTCCTTCAGGAACTGCTGTTGTTGTGTTAGCATTAATATAGGACGGAGAGTTTATGGAGTTTTAAAACCATTGAAAAATATCCTTTCATAATAATAAAAGCGATTTTCAGAAACGTAGGGAGAACGAAAGCTCTATAATCTACAATGTTAGCCTCTCTATTTCATCGTATTTAACATAAAAATATCCAACTCGCTAAATTGAAGCTCTATGTCTTTATTAATCAGTAATAGGCGATGAAATTCCTTCCAATATGTCCAAGGATTGCTCTAAATAAAAATATTGTGATTCGTGTAAAGTGAATTCAATTAAAAGATTGCATATCGTGGTTGGATTAAAATGTATGATTTCGATATAAGAATTTTTTTAATAGAAGGCATTTACAAGCATGATAAATTTACATATTAGGCTATGAATGATTCAGTAAAACCTTTAGTGTTAGGTTCTCAGAAAAAAAAAGATTCTGAGAAGTTCTAAATAAGTGCTAAATTTAATATGTCGCTGAAAATTGTGAAAGATTCAATGTGTAGAAGAGAAGAAATTACTAAAAACAGGAAGGAAGGGTATAAATTAATGCGTCATGACTTAAAAACTTGTTAATAATTATTGTTATGGCCGTGGTTATAGAAGATAAGCACGTTGCATTAAAAATAAAAGAATGAAACAAGAATTCACTTACCACACTTTATTTAATACTTAAACTAGGAGAGCACAAAAATGATTTACACGTGGGCATCACATTTTTCCTCAAAGGCCCAAGAAACATTAAGATGTCTTGAATCCATTAACATTGGTTAATTCTGCATTTGTAGAAATCTATCTAACACATGCGCTGGAAATTACCTTATATTTCTTCGTAAAATTTTTCGTAGATTGATTATATTTCTTTTGTGCTACACGTGCAACCACGTGCAACCACGTGCTTCAGAACCCCTTCTCTATAAGTAGATCGATGGACTATCTCGCCGAAAATAATTTGAAGACTGACTCCACATATAGTTCTTGAGCTAGAAATTCAAAAATTGCCACACCTTTTCTATTGCCAACGTTTTTATCCAAACTTTGAAAGAAGTGGAGAATGTCCGTATGCGCGCATTTATTGCCGCGCCACCGTTTTGAATTGAACGAGGAGAAGAGTTGGGGCCAGTTCCGGCTAGTTTTAAATCGGATGTTCCGAAACCAGTTCCGGCTAGTTTTAAATCGGATGTTCCGAAACTAGTTTTAAGTTGATGTTTTCATAACAAAACTGTATAAAATTGATAATATTTCTAATTAGGATTTGTGTTATAAATGCTGTAAACGTAAAGATTCTAATCCATAATTAAGCGTTTAATGTTTAAAGATGTTTGACAATATGAGAAAATAGTCTAAAAATATTTACGCTTTATCTTGCTTTTCTCATCATCGTTGTTGTAACGTATTAAACAAAAATCACCGATTATAAATATATGAAATCTGACCGAGGTAAAAATTTGGTATAATTAGAAGAAAACGCATATATTTATCAAAAAAATAAAAATTTAAAAAAGTGAAAGTGCTTATGGGCCATTTTTTGAGTTGAAATCTTTAAAATGATATCTCAGTTAATGTTTGCTTCATACGTCTCATTTTTTAAAGTGCTGTAATTTAATAAGGTATTTAAAAGATTACTTGAGATTTGTATATAATCAGTAAGATTCATCGTTCAGATATAGTGCAAAAAAATGGAGGTGGTTCTTTTACCAGATATTAGTTACCGTTTGAATAACTACAGTAACCACCGCATATAGTGATCAGTGGTTATAAGAATCAACCGTTTATAAGAATCAATATCGCAAAAACAAAAACAAATGTATTATTTCCATGTTAAAATTTTCGCTTCAAAGAATCAATCCACCGGTTTTATGAATCAGTTTACACTCTTCGCTTTCCTTTCATTTTTCCAAAAAAGCCACTTAAACCCTCAAAAGGCACGAAGTTCTTTCTTTATTCTTTTGAAAAGAATAAAGAAAGTGAGAGATAAGATGGGATGGAATACAGTCGTAAAAATGAATACCTTTCTTTGTTAGATATAACATAATAGTTTCCCCTTAAACGCTTTAGCTAAACACAGTCCTATTAGCTTGACCCAGGGGCATCCTACACGTGCGGATCCGATGTCACTTTTCTCCACTGACAAACAAAGACAGGGACTCTTTTTTTCCCACCTCCCACATCCTGGTTGCGGCTTCCTGGACCCTGAAACACATAAACCTTCGGGGAAGTGTCCACTATCACTTAGGAAAGCATGACATTATTAGATTCAGCACGTTATCAAACTGTGAAACGTAAGGTTGAAGGTGAATCTTCGTCTGAGACTATTGGTATTGAGAAAGGTATAAACAGCCTCCTGAAAACTTCATTACGTCAAACTACCATAGAAAACTTTTTCTCGCACCCTTCCAGTAGCTGAAATGTTAAACAGGTATGTTAAGCAGGTATGTTGTAACAAATATTGGATTTTTTTCTTACTATAATCATGTGTATCTACTTATAGGTCTAGAAATTAAGTTGTATTTTTAAAATTATAAAAATAATTTTAATAAAAGATAATTAACGTAAATTAAAGAGTATTTTATAGTAAATTATATAATATATGTATATATCTGTGTGTGTGTTCCTGTCCAATTTCCTAAATTTCGGCTATAAGAATCAACCGCTTATAAGAATCAAAAACAGTGATAATAAACGTGATTCTTATGAGCGGAAATAACTGTACTTTCATTTTATTTTGATTTTGAAATTTATGCATTAAGTTTTGAGCGTTTTATTTTTACCTTTATCAATCAATCCATTAATGTAAAACTTACTTCTAAAGTTGTACGGAATTCTCATCTCATGAGGCTTTGCTATTGAAAGGATGAAGGTTTTTAAATCTTTATAATTATACAAAAAACCAATTAGATGAAAGGCTATATTATTTAATTTTATGAATCGTATGTCCCTTATTATCACACTCACAGCAAGATAGACTGGTTTGATGTTTTGGAAAAAATCTTAAGACTTTAGCAATCTGTAAAGTATAGCGCAAAAAAAAAAAAAAATCTAAATTATTTTTCTGAAATCAAATTTCAGCCCGTACTTTTGCTTAGGTTGATTAAAAATCATTTTACTAATTTAGAACCTAATCTATATACAATGTTGTTTGCAATATAATATTTATTATTTTTGACATGCCAAGACTTTTTTCAGTTCAAAATCAGAATTTTTAGATTGCAAGACTTCGGATTGAGCTACAGTGTTTAAATGCAAGGTATTGTCATAAAATGGAATATAATAGTCCAGTTATTTTTATTTTCATACAGCAAAACATGCCTAAACTGCCAGCCTTGGGTATATTAATCATCCTGGAGTAGCCAAATACCTGAATTTTCCAAACCCCTTCTTTTAACGTCTTTAAAGTCTTGGAAGATCTTTGAGATTCAAAGTTACACGATAATTTTTAAGAGGCCTGTACGCAGAATTCCATTGATCTTATCATCGGATTAATGTTGATAGAAAAAAATAAACAACGGCTGGAAATCATCATCTATGCACAACGACATATAAGACAAGGTATTTTATTTCCACTCATATTTAGACAGTTCAAACATTCAGAACACCATCACAACGCTATTTCAGAAAGGAGCTAAAACCAAACACATCCAAACATTTCAAACTTATTTCTACCAAAAACCAAACATTGCTACGAGTTGCCATTTCATGATTACCAAAATATCAAAATTCTAAATACATGCAATTATATTGATGACGCTGACATCTAGTGGTGAAGGAATAAAACTATAAGTACATTCAAACAAGGCTCCTACACAGAGCGTAATATAAACCAGGACATTTGAGAACAGAGCTCCTCTTGGGTTGTAAAATCATCATCCTTCGTACATTTCCGTCTTGGAGACCTTTTAAAGCACATTTATTTTCCGACATTACTTCAATCTATTACGTATTACAGAAATAAAATGTGCGTATTATCCGGTGTTAATTACATGAAATATCTTGCTGAGATCAGATTTATTTACTCATTTATAATGCATAGAAAAGATTTCCTTTTGTTAAATGTGATTTTAATATCGCAGCTTATTGTGTTCTTTTGTACAATCTAAGATTAAATTGTCATGATTTCACAGAAACTCTTCAAAATTGGATTTTCAAACTTCATTAAGAATAATGAAACTTATTTTTGTCCCGACATTTATTCCTACTTTCACAAATCTCCTCTTTTAGAGCTTATTGTTGCTGTTTGTCTATTTTGACACATAGTATCATATGACGTACTTCCCGACGGAAATAATGCGAGAATACATATTTCACTTAATTATATTTTATCTCGTCCGATTCAGCCTATTAGATTAGCGACGTGAAATTCTTTGTCTTTTCCTTATTATTGAAAAGCTCATTTCTATATGATCACAAAGGCTTTGTACAATTTTTAAAATAGTCAATTGCTTATGAAAACATCTCTTGCAAAGCTTATCGAATAACGATAAATGCTTGAAATTATTTGAAATTATTTCAAAAACTTTGAAATGAAAGCAAAACCTGTAATTAATTTAAAAGTCCACTTTATAACTATTTGTAGCTATATTTCTATAGTTTTTATCACGGGGGTTGTGACATTGGATGGCAAAATGGAAGATATGACGAATAGGTTATAAAGCACGCACTGAAATAGAAGGCAATTGGAAAAGATAAAAGAGAAGATAGGAAGAAATGGTAAGATAGGTAAGAAATGGTAAAAAAGAGAAGATAGGAAGAAAGAATAGGGGGCGAAATTTATGACCGAATACAAAATACCACAAACAGAAGAGTCTGAGCCTTAAAGTCATAAAAAAGGGTAGAGGAAAGAGTAAAAAGCGTGGGAGAATTTAAAAATATAGAGCATGGAAGTAGGGTACGCCCCATAGCCAGGAATGGTAAAAAAGAAGCCTACAATTATAAACCCGAGTGAATGAGGGCGTGTGGGTGTGTTCAAAGATGTAATGAAGACACCAATAGGATTCCTAGAGGGAGGAATGCAGAAAATAAGAAAAAACATAACAAGGATAGAAAAGATGAGAGACGGAGATCATACAGATTTTCTGACTTCTGACCGAATGACTTTTAATGATGATGCTGCTGCTGAGATTAAATGATTTGACTTGACTCGAAGATACGAGTCACTTAAAGTTGCTGCAGAATAAATTTACGATAATAGAAGTGATGGTAGCCTCTGAAGTGATCATAGAACGAAAGCTAAAGATGGCCGTGGAGATCCGCTGGATAGACAGCGATTCAGATGTTAAGATGCTAATAGAATTAGAAGAGTAACCTCCGAGGTAGAGGAGTGATTTGCCTCTAAAGATAGCAGAACATCACCCCAAGCCTCTGACAGAAGAATCAACTTAATCCATGCCGCTATACCAGTGATACCAGATGACCGACTCCTAATAACTGATGACAAGTTTCCATCAGTGCCAGTTAAGTACATCAGATGAAGGTATTATCTTTCCATTTCATAACCCGTCAGTTGCCAATGCTATTTTCTGATGTTGAGATTGAATTATAAATTCAGAATTTATTCCAATATATAGTTTAAGGTTCCATTAAGTAGTGATTTAGTCTGTTGTTAAAGTCGGGTGTTAATTATCCTGTGACAGATTTAATTGAAGTTAATATGGACATAATGACTTAATTGTATTAAGATCAATGTATACATGGTGTTGATACTGATGTTGAGGAACTGTTCTTATCATTATTATGTATATGTATATGTGTGTTTCATAAATGAACCAATTTATTATTCATAACAGAGTAATGTTTGTCATCATAGTACTGCATCAACCATTAAATTGCCAATTCTAAAAATACCGCTTTATTATCACCCACTACAGGATTCACCTTTCATTAAATGTAATAAGCACAAAAAGTCTCCGAAATGGGAAAATTCTTTTCAGTGTAGGTTGTTTTTTTAGAAGAGCCCACATATTTTTCTCCCTACAAAACAAAACAAAAAATTGCAATAGGACAAAAATTAATGGGTGCAAAATCCTTAAACAATTAATTTCTGGATTTAAAAAGGCGTATATGGTTGATTATTTGATGAAAGAACACTTATGTGCAATTTAAGCATATACTAATACCTGGGTTCAGCTCTTTTTTCTGCACCAATACCTTTATAGTTAAAATAATTAATTTTTCATAAAACTGAAGTACAGAGGGAAACGTGGACCTTGTCCCAAGCTGATGAGAGAACTCAAGCAATTTTTGAGAGGAAGATTCTCCGATTCCTTTTTGGTGGCTTTTGTGGTAACGGAGTTTGGAGAAGGAGAACTAACTCTGAACTTTATAGGCTGGAACTTTCTGTTCATTCAGAGAACCAGACATTCTGAAGTATCATAAAATTCAACGCATGAAATTGGCCGGACACATTTTAAGAATGAATGATGACCGAACGACGAAAAGAATCTTTCTGGCGAAGTCACCAGGAGTCAGAAGAAGAGGCAGAGCCAGACTGAGGTGCGCGGACAGCCTCCGAAGTGACTTTGTCTCAATCAATGTCAGAGACTGGAAAGCTGTGGCTCACAGAAGGAAGGACTGGTTCCGTCTTCTTGAGAAAGCCAGGGTCTAACCAGAACTGTCGAGCTATTGATGAATGAATGAATGAAGTACAGAGGAGATAGTTCAACATATTAGAATATTCCTAAGTTTTCCATTAACTTTACTTATATAGGGCTAGTACGTGTATCAAAATTCTTTCGCACAAGAATTTCCCCTTGTCATTTGTTAAGAATGGAATGAACGAGTCACATTTCAGACTTTAACAACTTCCATATGTTGCATCTCTGCTTAAAGGCCAAACTCAACTGCAAAAGGATTAATTTTTTTTTCTTTGGTGGGATAAGATGGGACTTTAAAATATCGTGGAAAGATTTTGCTCTCAAACTCTTAGGTACAAGTCTCTGTATGGTTTTCTTTCGTAAAGATAAAGAGAACGGCACCGCTCTCAACCACCCAATCTATACGGTTAGAGTAATAGGCGATGCAAAGAACCAAGTTTGAATGTATATAAACCAAATCAATAGCAGATTTCAGAACTCCAAGCAATAGGCTGCTAGAATGGAATGATGTATTGCAAAGACTTTTGTGGGTTCAATAGAACAGGTTAAAGCTACATTATAGAGACAAAATTAGGTTTTGTGGGTGGCATGGTTTTAAGAGATACATGTATAACTTTTTAATAAAGGATACACAAAACATTTCATGAAATTAGTCTCTTCAATAGTCATATGGACTTGCAAGACAAGATAGTCTATATACTGTGTGTAAAAGTGTTAATTCCAAAGTACAAGAAGAATTTCTTGAGCGCTTTATGTTAATGACTTTGAAAGATTTGTCTCCTTTTTCAGCAAAATAGTTTATCACGCTTCAATTTATAGGCTCAACAAAGGTCCCCGGGTTGCCCCAATTGGTCTGCAGATATGTACTGTCCGTCCGGCGCCCAGGCCCATACTATTCATTAACATAACAGAGGAAATGAACCATCGGCTGAGTTTGCTGGTTTTGCTAAGCGACTGGTCTTCAGGTTAATCAAAGCCTTATAAGCGATAAACTGAGGGAGTTGAGATGGTTACGGATTATAGGCTTAACAAAGGAAAATCCTTGTAATTCCTTGAGTGGAAACTCCCACAAAGAAAATAAATCTACAAGAACTTTACCGGTGACACAAATATTACCTTATTTTTACTTCGAAGACTTGTTGACCATCTGGATATAATGGATTTCAATGTGAGCCGCACTGTAGGTATCATCCAAACTGATTATGAGCTTCCATAAAAAAGTAAGTAAGAGGAAACAAAGAACTAAATGATGTTGTTTCCTCATGAAGTTCGATAATCAATTTATCGTCTTGAAAAATATGAAAATAATGAAAAAATTTTAATTTTGTAATTGATTTTGTTGCAGCTAACATGTTTTGCAATAGCGTACGGTACATATTTTTTCGTTTACATGGTTATACAAAGCAGATAGATTAACATGATAAAAATTTGGTAACTTATTACTTTTTATGGAATAAATAAGAATTGTAAACTAGTTTCCTTCATTAATTCTAACTATTTAAATAAAAAGTCATAAAATTTCCATGCTGGCATCCAATAATCTTTACCTAACTAAAAAATCTGATACAGATTTTATAAAGTTGATACTCATCTTAAGAATCTGTGAAAGTCTTTAGTTAAGAAAACTAAACTAAAGTGAATTTAGAAAAACAAATGTAGTAATCTCTTGGTTCTATTATCCAAGGTAAAACCTTGTCGAATAAACTATCACAAAAGCATTATTTTCACTGTCTACTAATTGTATTTTCGCTTGACATTATCTGACCAACACCTTCAAGGACCCCAAATTATCTCATCATGAGTAATTGCTTCAGACGACCCCTTATTTTAGCTCTGAGAGGAAGTGCTGAAATTATATTCCTGTGTAAATATAATACTAAATATAATCACGTTTATAAAATAAAAGTGATTCAGCTAATATTAGATATTGAAAAGTAATGCATGGAATGACACCTCATACATTTCGCAAAATGAAACATATAAAAAAGAATTAAAATTATTTAAAGCACAAAATTATTTTATCCTGTAAAAATTTCCCATTATAATTTTTTTTACAAATACTTAACTTCTTTCCGGAAAATTCACGCAATTAGGCTGATTTTCTAGAAATATTTCCTCTATCTGTCGAGAGGAAATATTTCTAGAAAATAAGATTAGCAAAACAAAAAAAAATCCTTGATATCATTTCCTTCAAAGAGATATTATTGATAAATAAGAATACTTGTCAGTTTAATAGTTAATGCTCTTAGTACACGTCATTTATTTTATTGGACCAAGGGTAAGTATCGTGTTATCTTAAATCTTTAAGTAAATACTATTTATATAAGTTTGAAGCCTTTTTCTCGTAGAGGAATTCAATTAATTTACCTTTGAATCTCTACGGATAGTATGATTCAAAAAACTTCTTGGAAGAATATTGTTACTAATTTAATACGGTGCTTAAAAATATTTAATATAAATGACTGCTTGCAAATTTAGTACAAGTGACCGATTTTATTAATAAAAAGGTAATGAAATTTAGATTTAAAGACATTTAATGACCTCTTTTATTATATCCTTTGCCCTCGTAGCTTTGGTTTCTAATGCCCCTAACTAGGAGTTTCAGACCGGGTCATATAGGATTCGGGCTGGGGTGTGCCACACCGTTTATATAGAACAGGCGTGGGCATTAAGTCGATCGCGATTGACCGGTGGACCACCAAGACATTTTGGGGTGATCGCCTTTACTAAGACCTAAGACGGCGCATACTAAAAGAAACAGATTTATAGAGACTAAATTTTCAGACTAAGTCTTCTACTAACTAATACTACGAGAACTAACTTTAGATGAAAATGATTTATTTTTTAATGTAATTTGAATTGTTTGATAATAAATGCATCATTTGATATTATTATATTTGAGGCTATTATTATTATGTTTGTATCTTGCTTTTTGCTTTAAACGCGGTTTTAAAAGAGTAAGTTTTTTTACTGAAGTTAAGTAGGAAAGTACATATTCCGTATTTATTATTAAGTTATAATAAATATTGTAGACCTTTTTTTTAGCTCACCACACCTACGCCACTGGGTGGACCGCAACACCTTGAAAAAATTAGAACACCCCAGGGGTGATATCTTGGGAGAATCGTACCCTCACCCACGGTATCTGACCTCGTAGAGGGACTTTCCAGTCTACGGATTTAACGTGCCAATATCCGGCGTAGACACGTAGGTATTTAATGGCGCGCGCCGGGATTCGATCCAAGCACCCTCAGTAGCGAAAGCCAGCGCATTACCACGAGGCTACCTCGATCCCTTTGCTATCGTATTTATGCACAACAAAATATTAATTAGGGTGCAAATTACAGACATAAGAATAAATAATATGCAATGTGAATATTTTCCCTTGGTATAAATTTTTAGTATTCAAAACAACAGTTGTTTGAATAACATGCATTATATTTACAAAGGTATTGTTAATTTTATCTTTAAATTCTTACTAATTACATCTTACTACTAAGAATTTAATGACATAACTTACGTAACTTGCATTAAAATGGGGCTTAGTTTCATTAGACGTTTAACATTTTTGTTAGGTGTAGATTTTCGAGCATTATTGAAGCGTGTAAGTAATGTTCAGGTGTTTTCGTAATTCATGGTGCCGTTAGATGTTTTAAGTGCTAAAAACATTTCGAAAGTGGTATTTATTTACAATGAAAAAGATCAATGTTATAAAATTTTATATTATTACGCTACAAACTTTATAAAATTCTTGTTTCAGAATTACAAATTGGGAAAAAATAAATCTTTTGTTTCATTATAATACTAAAGTTTATAATACCAAAATGTATATTAGGAAAAAAGAATATTTCAGGATATCTTTCGTTATTTGACTTGCAAATGGGTAGGTCAAAGATAAAGAAAGTGAAGCAAGCAAATTTTTGGAAAAATCCAACTATGTCGTGTGTTTTTTTTTTATTTTAACTGCATTCTTCAGATTATGACTAGTCTTGGTTCACATGTAGAGCCGATAGGACGAATCAATTAATATAGATACAAATGCTTAAAATTCGTAAGTGTAAAATGTTTACAATGCGAAAGTTTGAAAATTTGTTTTTTCTTTCTCGGTTTTTGGTTCAATTTCTTAAAACTTCAGCAGGGCATCTAAATACGGCTTTCTTAATACAATGAAGCAGAAACAGTTTCGAGACCCTTGTAGAATTTATAATTTACAACACGGCCGCCCAGAGACTTTACGGGGCCTGGGGCAAACTTCTGTTGGGGGCCCCCAAGAAATCTGATTAATCGAATAATTTTTTTTTTTTGGGGGGGGCCCTTTTTTAGGAGATTATTTTAAATTTTGAAGTACGGTACAAGTTTCAGAATTTTCTGTCGGAGGAAATCTAATAAATAATTTTTAAAAAAAATTTTGGGCCCCTCCGGCAGTTGGGGGCCTGTGGCAAAGTGCCCCAGTTGCCCCCCTCTCCTTCTGGGCGGCCCTGATTTACGATTTCAAAAAAGTTCAATACTCTCAAAAGTCATTTTATTTTATCGACTTCACTTTACGTTTGACGCACCTATATAGAAAAAAACGCCAAAAGCTTGAATACGGAGGTTAAAATATTCACTACAGTTAATATTTATCTAAATTTTTCAAAATCTCAAACTTTGGCTTACGTATCCAACCAGTGATTCCCAACCTTTTTATTCTTAAGTACCACCTTAGAACATCCTAGTGTAGTGACGTAGCACTGGTTATATTATACCTTTTTGAGGGGGTCAAATAAATTCTATACACATATGAATAACATTATAAAATGTATTTAATTATAAATAAAACAAGGTATTGTGGCGGCCCTGTGGTACAGCTCGCTGGTTTCTGGTGCTGAGGGTGCTCGGATCGAATCCCGGCGTCCGAGCCATGAAAATTGGCTCCGTTTGTGCTTTCCCTTCATAGGGGTAATGCTGTCCGCCTATATGGTGCCCCCATAATAAAATGTGCAGTAAAATTGCGGCGTTGTATAGGTGAATGTTTGACGACAAGTGCCTCCCCATTGAAAAAATAATAATAAATAAATAAATAATACAAAATACAGATAAAGAAACCTAACTATAAAGATCCATTTATACGTAATTGTTATTAACAAATGGCAAATACAATTTACCAACACTAAAATGCCTATATGAAGAGACTTAATCATAAACATGCTGTTGCTTCTTTCTTATTAGATCTTCTATGGCATGTTCAACAGTGCTTCTTCTGATTCACGCGCCACTTCCGATTTCAGGACATAAACGCAAGGAAACCAGCCCATTGTTCATATTATTATTGAATCCTTTTGCGTACCACCAGTGGTACCCTTACCACCAGATGGGAACCATTGCACTTAATGATTATATCTATCATGTCCCTCATTCGGTCAGTTCTAATATCAATTGTCGCACTCAACGCTAAATTAAAGCATTTTCCACCACTTTGAAGTTTACGCCTTCCATTTTATTTGTCTGTACACAAATTATTTTAGCAATATCTTCCCTAACCTTCTTAGAAGGTATAGTCCGCTATTTATAAAAAATTAATTTATAATCGAAAAATAGCTCGCAAATTTCCAATTCTTGAAAACGCTTGAGAAAATCCTCAAATCGCGATCGTTCACATTTTCCTTTGATCGATTTCTTAATTAGCATTGCTTCAAGTTTCTTTCACAAACCTGAACTATCTCATAAATGAAAAAAAAAAATTCTTTCACATTTTTCTTATGCATGGAATTCACTTCCTTCTTAATTTTTCCAATTTTCTTTTTTCCATTTGTCACGGTTAAGAAATGCTATCTTTCCTTTGAGGTGAAAATTGTTTTCATTTACAAAATTTTCTTCAGTCTATTTTTTTTTCTTTTATCCTGTTTTAGATTTTCTTTAGGGATGAAAGCACGCGTTAAGCTTTTGAAACTAGTTCCTCTCTACTCACCATTCTGGTGTAGAAGTTCTTTTTTCTTCGACTTTTCGCATTGTATGTTTGTCGGGTATCAAGATAAATCATATCCTTTTGTCAGAAAGCGTTTATTTTCATTTTGAAAAGTTATTTTTCTTACATTTAAAAACATTTTTTATTTGCATTGCTTTATTCAAAAGGTTTTCTTCGAGCTCGTGTTTAGCAACAGTTGATGTTTTTCATTGGATCTGAAAAGTTATATTTTTCAACATTACTATTGATTACAATATAATGCTTTTAATGCAAGTCTGTAGACCAAGGATACTCAAACAGTACAGGTTACATGCGGCCCACCAAACTTTTATTTGCGGCCCCAAACAATGTCACCCATTATCAGGCAGGTGATTTTATAAACATAATTTTGGTTTATATCACTACAATCACCTTTTTGCTACACGGGGGATAATAAAACCGAGACCTACAGTTTAAAGCCGATTCCAAACAGTTACAAACATCCATGCCAACAGTGGGACTTGAACGCACAAGATCTGAACCGAATGCCAGCAGGAACTAAGATTCTAAAAGAATTTAATATATAGTCTATGATATCATAATCTATTGTAGTTTTTTAACAATTAATTTGGATGCAAAGAACTGTTTTCATCCATCGTTACAACAATTAAGCCAAATCAAATTATGTTCTTCCTATAAAGGTGACTTCAAAGTAGTAAGGTAGAATTTAATTTAAATTAATTCATGGTGAAGATATATACATTAATATATACACTAATTAATATTTCCCAATGGTAGTACGCTGCGTTGTTGAGTCTATGAAATAGGGCACATCCATGCCAACAGTGGGACTCGAGCCCAAAGGATTTGAACCGAAAGCCAGTGCCCTAGCCATTTGGCCATTACCTAGCAGCATAAATTTGGAAATTAGTTCGTCAAGAAATATAAATCGCATCAATTTATCTTTGAGAATCCTTCAATTCCAAAACGAAATATGCGAAGAACGTATATAAAAATCGGCAATTTGGTTCTTACCTTGATGACGAATTAAGAGTAGCATGTTGCAAGTTTAAACCTGATTTGTCTCAAATAGTCCAAAGTTTGTCTCAACATAAAAAAAAACCCACTCATTTTTAAATAAATGTTGGAATGCATTTAGGTTTTGAGTTTTATTTTTTACATCATTATGAGGTATAGTGTACGATGTTACGGCCAGCGTAACGTATCAAACATATGCATGTGGCCTTTGAGAGAAAAGGTTGAGTCTGGCTGCTTTAGAGAGCAAAACTAAAGGGAAATACCTTCCCGGGGTGTGTATGACATTTTTTTCAAGGTTTAATTTTAAAGTACAGCCAAAAGAAATTGTCACTTTCTTTAGAGAAGAATATTACTGTAAAAAAATCTATAAAATTTTTGATTTTCATTAAAAACACAGTTTTTCTAGCAAGTTTGAATTTATTTTCAACTACATTACCCGCATATTATTCATACATATAGCCTAGAACACAGCTAACTCAAATAATGTAAATAATTCAACACGAAATGTTTGAATGGGGATCTCGGGGCTTTGGGATTTCTTATGGTTATACATGAATCCTATTCATAAAGTTCCCCCTTGAGGTAACTGATTTGGTTAGGCCTCCTGATGAAGAGACCAGTCGGTTGTCTCGTTATATGGTTTTGTTCTTTTACTGCTACAGAATCTTGCATTTACGGTGCGTTTAGCTCTAAGTGTGTGATTTCGGTTTATTTTGTCTTCATTCTTCCTGTTAGTAATAATCTTTCCCTGTTGAATCATTTATTTTTTAGTTATACCAGAACACAGCTTTTTCATATAAAAACCTTTATTTGACCCCTCCACCCTCTCACCATTTTGGAAATCATGGCACATCCGGATAATATCCAAACAGCCCCAAGTCTACATGTGTAATGATCCTCAGAGATTATTTTACAAATGCCAATATGCATCACGTTTAAGGGGACTCACTGCCCTTAAATCTTTAAAATATTCGATTTTTTGAAAAAAAATATATGTTAAAGCCTGATCATTTCTGCAGAAAATAAAGCAAACCGCATGAAAATATTCCGCTTAGTTCCGGAGATATTGATATTCTAAATATTTAATTACTGATCAAGTTTATGGTAAGAAAAATTTTAAACTTATTTTTCTCAAAGTGTAATTTTGCATCATTCCGCAACTGATATCTCAAAAACTATGAAACATAATTCCATTAAATTTTCATCACTGCGTAATCATGTTATTTTATTGCGTCTGAACTAGAATTATTGCAATCACTGCACATTTTGTTATTTTTTCGGGGATAAATTAATGCAAAAATTTTAGGAAATTTTAAGTATATTTTGAGCAGTTTTAAAAAAAATTGAAAGAAAATTTTAATGTTGAATGTTTTATGTTCAATTGCATTTTGAATTATTTATTTTAAATATAAAACAGGAATTATACATTTAAGTGTAAAATTAATTTCATAGTTCTTCGCGCAAGCCAGTGTACAATAAAAATGCTTAAAATACAAGGTATATCTAAAGCATTTTAAAAAAATTTAAAATTATTTGGAGAGTTGAAAATTTGTTTATTAAAATAAATATATCAATTTATCATATACATAAAATTTCGAACAATTGGGAGTAAATTGAAATAGTTGCAAACAGTCAGAAAGTATGAAAATATGCCTTATTTCCTCGATTTAAGAGTCGTGAGTCCCCTTAACGACATATTCCTGGCACTCCACTGGAATATATCTGTCCAAAACCCAAATATCTATCAGTTCCTCTACCCATAAATTCTAGTAACATGGACTCATCCGCGATATAAGGCCAGTTTCACATGACCTTCACACATTCCAACATCACGTGTAAGTATTAGTTCCCACTGAAGAAGTCTTTAAGTGATTATAGAAATTGAAATAAAAGAAAATGAATTAATAAAAAAAGATAATTTATAGGTCATGTAAAGATACATTAAATAAGATAGGAAATTAAAATAGTCCGTGGCAAACCACACACACACACACTGCGACACAAATTTTATTTAACATTATTTTTAACTTGAAAATGCAACTTGGTGATTTAATTAGTGTAATCTAGTTGTAAAAGAAACTAAATATGCTAGGCAGACTATATCCTTTTATTCATGTATTTGAAAAACCTGCTGTATTATTCGTTAAGTGTTGAATGCATTCAACATTCATAGTTTTATTCCGTCTCTGCATCTTTTTGTTGAAAAAAATTCAGTAAAATAATTCTTTTTTTCATTGAATACTTAGCCAAAAAAATGAAATAAAATTTCATTAAAATCTGTATTTTTTATTTTGTGATAGAATGCTCCAATTAATTTTAATATTTTTAAGCTGCAAAAGTTAACCACATTCATTCCTTGACTTAAAATTTTTAAATTTTATCATATTTAAGAGGCAATTTGCTTGATCCTCACATATTTAATAATTTTTTTTGTACAGCTGACTCTAAAGCCTGTCAGCAAGCTGCATTAAGAAGTTCCTTCTTTTAAAAATAACTTTATGTATGTCTCTTACTTTAATTTTTAAGATTTCAAATTGCAGCTGAAAATACATTAGAAAACTCTAGATTCTTTGACCATTAATTTGAACCAAGTTTATAAATACTTTTTTTCTGTTAAGGATTTTTATTCTAGTTAGAATAACTATTTCTGTATTTTAATTATTCTGGCGACCAAAGTCTCAGCTTAAATAAAATCATTTTGGCTAATAACAGATAAAGTTTCTTCCCTACAGCATAAGTTAAAGAACGTAACTATTTGAACGTAATTATTTAGGAAAAACTATGATCAGTTATATAATCTGTAGGTTTTTATATAATCTGTAGATAAAATAACGTATGTTTGCATAAATGTGTAAATGATTAGTAAGTTATTAAGGATTAAATCAACAAAATGGGAAAATTCAGTTGTTCAGTTCTTGATTCAGATATTTCTTATATTTTTTAACCCTTTCCTCCTTGTCAGTAACCAGCAAGAGGCTGGTTAAGTTTTTGAGAGCTACAGTCATCTTCTGCTATTCCTACGTCGTCAACAACTGATTCAACGCTTAGTTAATGTTAGGTATGTTACCCCTTTGAACAAAAGTTCTTGCCACTGTCAGAATGCTGCACATCTGCATTTTACTATAACGTATAGCTTAAAAAGTTTCGTCTTAAATCAAAAACTCTTACTCAGGACAACGAAGGAAAATGCTCCTGCAAGAAATGTTTCTCAAAACAAAAGACGGAAAACAAATGTATTTCGTAGCTACTCACCTGAAAAAAACAACCTAGAGAAGGCAACTGTCTGCGGAAAGTTACGGTTTTGACTATGACTTTAATGAGCCTATGAAAGTAGTTTCTTATTCAGTGAGATTAAACAGTAGAATATCGGATGTTTTTTTTTTGAAATATTATGAAAGCTCTTCTAACAAGATCAGTCAGTTTGTGCAATAAATCTGAATAAAAACTTTGATTTAGATACTCCTACTTGTTTTCCTCATCCTTCGTAACTCCATGTACGAAAACACATAATTTTTTACGTCGCGTTATTCAGACAACGCCATAGGCCGATCCTGATAACGAAGCTAAAGATCGCTGCTTCATATGCAATAAAACTAAAGATTATAAAGAAATAACGAGACTGTTCACAGTACATAATGTAGAAATAAACTGTAGAAATATGAGGTCCTTCGCATAACAGATAGAAATCCTCGAAAGGCTCCTATTACTGTTGCATAAATTGCAGTACATCATTACATCGTCGTTTAAATAATCGCTCTTGTGTCAAGTACATCAGCCATTGAGAAAAAAAATAATTCTATAACTGTGTCCACTGCTATTATTTAATAGCCTGTTCACAACAGAAATCAGACTAATATTTGTATTTAATTTTTCTGTATTCGTAATCTCAGTTGTTTTTTAAGCGTTGCAAAAGGGAAAATTGAAATGGGTCCTATAAAAATATTGCGGTGCGAAATTGGCATCATCGCTACATAAAATCTACCAATGAGAATTAGTGTCGATTCAGAATATACGCCACGAGGATCCGTTTTCGCACGGTGTAACTTTCGTATACCCTGAGACTAATGCCTATGGCACTCGTTTTATCTCAAAGGATGTAACTCGGCCAAGTAAAATTTAGTCAGGGCAATTAGCCTTTAAAAGCCTTTCCGTTGTTGCCACTGTCATAATGTTATTAGCTTAGCCACACCACTTCACCTCAATTTTCTTACAAGCAACTTTTCTGCTTTAAAACTTGTTTTCTACCCGAATGTTTACCGAAAGGCTGAGGCGATGTCGATCGGTACCAGAGTCTACAGGTTCAAATCACGTAAATCAACCTTCCGTTGACGGCACTGTCATGATGTCATTAGTTTAGTCAACACCACTTCACCTCAATTTTCGTACAGGCAACTTTTCTGCTTTAAATCTTGTTTTCTACCCGAATGTTTACCGAAAGGCTGAGGCGATGTCGGTCGGTACCAGAGTCTACAGGTTCAAGTCACGTAAATCAACCTTCCGTTGACGGCACTGTCATGATGTCATTAGCTTAGTCAACACCACTTCACCTCAATTTTCTTACAAGCAACTTTTCTGCTTTAAATCTTGTTTTCTACCCGAATGTTTACCGAAAGGCTGAGGCGATGTCGATCGGTACCAGAGTCTACAGGTTCAAGTCACGTAAATCAACCTTCCATTGACGTCACTGTCATGATGTCATTAGTCTAGTCAACACCACTTCACCTCAATTTTCTTACAAACAACTTTTCTGCTTTAAATCTTGTTTCCTACCCGAATGTTTACCGAAAGGCTGAGGCGATGTCGGTCGGTACCAGAGTCTACAGGTTCAAGTCACGTAAATCAACCTTCCGTTGACGGCAGTGTCATGATGTCATTAGCTTAGTCAACACCACTTCACCGCAATTTTCGTACAAGCAACTTTTCTGCTTAAAACTGGTAAATTGTTTTACTAGAAATGATGCCAAAAAAGGCATATTTTTTTGTTGCCTATAATTAAACACCATACTTAATAGAATAAGAAAACGAAAGAATTTTTTATTAAATTTCACTTTTAATGCTTTTACACAATTTTTTATGGATCTGGAATCAATTCGGCGGCACTTTCATGATGCCATTAGCTTTGTCAACACCACTTTACCGCAATCTTCGTACGAGCAACTTTTCTGCTTGCAATCTTGTTTTCTACCCGAATGTTGACCGAATTGCAGAGGCGATGTCCATCGGTACCAGAATCTACAGGTTCAAGTCGCGTAAATCGCGTGGTTAATTGCAGCCGTTTGGAACAGACTTAAAATTGTAGCTTCCGGTCTGTAAAACCTTCGTGTAGCTTAACAAGTTAAGGAGTTAGTTCGAGTTAGCGTTTAGCTAAACACCAATTAACTCGTTTCGGGTCATCTGTGTTTGTATATTGGAGACACGAGTTTACTCGTGACCGGTCAAACAATGTGTTAAAATGATTATACAGCTCCAAAAGCTAACCAGCTAACCAAACCCAATATACATCTATAATAGTGTTCTCTACAGATCACATGGATACATGTAGTATCCACTTAATCGCAAATAATTATCCAAAATATACCTGACAAATGTTGATTTCAAATTTGATTTCTATACAGGTAGTCAAGTCGAATCGGTTTACTTTGACGTATGATTCCATCAGAGTATGTATGTCCCAGTTAAAATACGTATGACAGAAGAGTTATTCACATTTGTAAACTATCTGTTTACTGAGACAAATTTAAGGATCAGTTTAAAATATTCAGCTCATTTATTAATATAATATATAAAGTATGGAATTAGAAAGATTTCATTCTTTATATATTATATCTTCCCTTCCATAGTTTATATCTTTATATATTATTCCCGGGCATTGTCGAAACTGGTCAATTGGTAGACTATCGGCCTCGAAGTCAGGAGATAGCATTTTATTTCCGGTCTCGGTGGATGGAAATACAATTGATTTCCGATAGTACATAAAGGGAATAGTCGGCATAAATCATGCATTTAAATTGACGTGAGTTATTTACGAATTTTATAAACATTTGGGGATTTTGGTGACTGACCAATTACAGTGGAACCTCGATTGAAGGGACTGATTGCACAGAGAGATAAATGCGGGAAAACTATAGATGCGGAAACATAACAAAGAAATATTATTATCGGGACTGGATGAAGTAAACGGGGGATGATTCGAGGAAAACGATGATTCGGGGAACTATATATCGAGGTTCCACTGTAATTATTTTTAAACACACTTTCTCGCTATGCATAATTTTTTCTGTATAGTTATTTTCAGTGTATGATGTAGATGTAATTTTTCAATAATATTTTTAAAAATTTTTTAAACTATCTAAGAATTACAGTAATATCTATTAAACTTAAGGATCATGACTCACCCTAGATTATAACCTGCTTTATTTTCTATGGATTTGTTTTAATAGCGTGATAAGGTATGCTTATCACCTCTGAAAATAAATACAATTAATTTATTCATTGAGAGTTGATATGTACATGAAACAATGGTTCGTTCCTTCATCCATTAAAGATTAAAACATTTTAGATGTAAGACGTATTTTACTATAGAATTGCACTTTTCTGTTATTCTTCTATTGTCATAATTAGATCTCCACAGTTAAGGCTTAGGAATGCTTATACTTATCACGAAGGACGCGTGATCTGGCTTACTCTGAAGAGTATCAGGGTGACAGGTAAATCTGTAAGCTGTATGCTATTCAGCAAATCCAATTACCATGCTTTGCACGTAAGCGCATCAATCCATAAATCAGTGAAAAAGATTTCATTAATTGAACTATTAATAAACAATGAGGGAAGGCTTTTATTAGAAGCAGTTCCTTCAGAAATTCAAATGAATAGCCTTCTGATAAGAAAATGCGAATTACTGGCCAAACGAAAATATGATAATGACAAAAAGTTAATTATATTGTCTTAATTATGGGCATTACGTCTTCGGATGAAAGACGGAATTAGTTTAGAAATTACTTTTATGGAAGATAAGGTAGTAAAAGAAATATATAGTTCTTTCGTAAATGAAATTCGCTGCAAACGTTGCATTTATCAACAGCGATTAAGATTTTTGAAATCGCGTAAGAGGAGTATTATATTATAAATGCACTTCGTAATCTATGGAAATGGTTTTTGCAATGTTATGTAACAGCTGGGTTAAAAAGTAATGGGAAACGACTATGAATAACACATTAGCTTTTGCACAGTTCGAGTTAATAATTGATTTCCAATGCATATCGGTTACATTGAAATTTTTTTCAAAGCTTATGTATGAAAATTTTTCTTTTAATAGCTTTATCTGCGAATATAAAATGTTTGAAACATTTACTGATAAATGTTTACAAAAGAAATTATACAGTAAACTCCCTCATTTACTAGCAACCGGGGAGGAGAAACAATTCTCTATTATAGGGTGGGGAGAAAGCTAAATTAAATACTACATAATATGGATTTTTTATATCATTATCTTTAAGTGTTACTATTTCAAATGGAAAACATGTTTTTAGTTAAGATAAAGCATAACTACTATATGCACATTTTTAAAAATTTAAACTATCTTTAACTATCTTTAAAAAAATTCGGTTGAACATTTTGTTATATATAATCATCAGACTATAGTTTTTGAACTGTACTTTTAATTTTGATTTTAAATATAATACATCTGTACCGTTGTGTATGAAAGCAAGCACATTCCAACCATCAAGCAGAATAAACGTTTAACCTTAATTCGAAAAGTTGATTTTATTCTCTTTGATAATTTTTTCCTTCCCGTCGTCAGTCTCTTTTCATAATTATCTTTTTAAAGAAATTTCTTTTAGTAAAGTACTTGCCACATTTCCGTTTCAGTACCCCTCCATTTTATATAGGAGTATATTCACAGAAATATATTAAGTCATAACCGTAAAGCAAGCCTGCGAAATTTTAAAAATTTCGCCACAATTTGAAGCGGCCTAAATTTTTTAGATGAAATTTCCCTGGTATCGGCTAAAATTTAGTTGTTGTCCGTTAAAGGTTACCATGACACTATCTGTTTCCGTTTACCCTTAACTAACCTCTCCTATAACACATGCTGTCACTTTTCCTCTCATAGGCTCTCACAGGTGTGAGTTTTACATCCTATATTTTTACACGAAGTAGAGTTTAGCCCGGTTTGTCTATCGTTTGTAAATAAATGTCTTATCCTCTAACAGTGTGCATTGGAAATCTTTTGGCTAGCCTTCCTTTTCAGTGTTGTTTTTATTAATGGAGGACTTTCAGATGGTGTCCGTTAAAGTGACTCCATCTGAAAATCCTTCAGACTCTTGATGAAACTAATTAAAAAAAAATTCTGGAAAGCTCAACGCGTCAACAATTAGCGTGATGTATTATGCACATAAGCTATACATATTTATAAAACTTTTTTGCTTAGTTGATAAATGAATGAAAATAAAATATTCAATAACATATGTCAAATTTTTCGCTACTCCTATTAATAAGCGTTAAATAAACATGCTGTACAATTTATGTATAGTAAATAACCCAAAATAATCGGACATTTAAGAAAAGCCTATTTGAAATTAATTTTATATAATCTCTATCAAATATCTCTTTTGGTGATGTTGATTTAATCATGTATATTTGTATTCAGTGTGATCAAATTTATTATACAGCAAATTGTTATTCTTTTGGTCTGGTCATTGAAAAGTTCTTGTACAGATTAGAGAAAGGCTGTACCAAAGAATGCAAAACCATGAAGTTGTCAGAGTTTACCATATACCCATATATAAAAGTTACCTCTCTTCATCGAGTTCTGTTGATCGTTCAACCATCTGCCATTCAGAATTAGCGACGTTACAGATTTTCCTTTAAAGATATAATTGTAATGAAGCGCTTTCAAAAAATATTAATATTAATATTTTAAGAGAAAATAAAAGGTTTGAAAGCTTTGATTCATTACATTTTGTATTTAAGGTTGGTAACGACTTTAATGCGGGCCTGACTATAGGACATGGCGTTTGTCGGCGACGTTAGCCATTTAACGAAGCAATAGCGTGTGTGGGGTCTTTAGATGCTAGACGGAGATAAGAGAAGGATGACACCATTTGTGACGTTAAGTAACAATGACTCTTTGTGGGTGATGGAGGGGAGTGTTAGAAAACCATATGGTTTGGCGGTGTTTTGCGGGTGGTCAATCAGCTGTTTGGATCATTGCGTAAGAGGGGCGTTTTTGATTAAGAAAGAGGGTAGCGAATGAGGGGTTTTTAGGTGTTGAAACTTAGCAAATAAAAACTCGAGAGTTTCCTGAATGGTTGGTGAATTGGTTCCGGAGGGGGGAACGTTTAGGTGAATTAAAATATTGGAAGTGAGTTTGAGAGGAGTCAGTCAGAGTCAGTCGGAGTCCAGGAGGCCTTGCCCTGGTCGGCTGAAGAAAAACCTGCCCCTGTTTGACTGCCCCAAAAGTCCGGTCGAATATTCCCAGAGCTAAAATAAAACGAAGGGGGTTTGATGCGTCGGAACTCGGTTGATATTTCCCGAGAAAGAAAGCCTGTGTGGAGTGAAGACTGATAGCTGATCCCGAATCCAAAATAAAGAGGTGTGTAACTGAGAAGATTGCCTCCGGTCCATCTACAGTGACAAATAACCCAGCGTGGAAAAGTGCCCCACCATTAGAAAGAGAACCTACAGAGTCCCAACTGACGTCACGGAAGAGTCCCCGACCAGAGTTGTCACATAACCCGAAGGTTGCCCTCAACGAAAAGACATGAGTGTTTCTATTGATTTTGTTTAGTTCAGATCCCACGTTTGCTATTGATAGTTAGTGCGAGTTTTACGAATTTGAAAATATAGTGTATTTAATTTGGATAGGAGTTTTTAGAATTTTGTTATAGTTCGAATTTACACTCCCTGAATCGAGAAATCAAACTAAATAGAACCCTGTTTTATTTGCTCGTCCTTTTGATAGTGAGTAGAGTAACGATATGTTAATTAAATTTGATGAGATAAAATGTAAATATTAAGACAGCGTAAATAAATAAGTTTTTTTTGTCTTAAAACCTTGAGTCAGTAATTATTTATCTGCTGTGTATTTTAATGTGGAGCAGGGTTAATTTAGCAGATCCAACTGGTTAAAATTGTTCGCTAATTGCTAATTACGTCCAGAGCTTTGGGTAACAAAATAAATAATTATAACACAACGCACCCAAATACCCCTTGTCTTAAGATAGATAATCTTTGTACTACCACCAAATAATCATGTCCTATAAATAAAATGGACGAGCAATACGACAATAATTTTGCACACTTTTAGTAGAAGTATTAAGGGGATCCGGGACACAGTTAAATTTTTTTTTATTTCAGGCGACAATGGACCATTAAAAACTTTTTTTTTTATTTATTAACCAATTGCTATGAAATTTTTCTCTAAACAGTGTTGTTTAGAGATGGAAATTCTAAATAAAAAAAATCAGAATGTAATTAATTAAGATATTAATTAAAATCAGTTTGTTAATTACTCTATTTAAAAATGCTCCATGCGCATAAATTTTTGTCTCAGATATCTAATTTTCTCTCTTAACCTAGCATTATATAGTTATAATAAAAGTTAGTAGCAATATTTTATTTACAGTCATATTTATAAAAACTAGAAAAGAAATCTCTAAAAATAGGTCATTTTAAGCAAGATTTTATCAAAAAAAAAATTTTATTGTAAAAATTTTAAGTTGTTTTAAAATAGTATAATGAATTGATTACTAAGTTTCATTCTAACATATATAAATAATCATTTTATGAAATTTTATGAAAATTCAAGAAAAATTATGATGCATGAAACATTTTGAACTTACTGAAACGACATGAAAACTTGTTTTGAGAAAATGGCATTTAGAGTTTTAATTTGACTAACATTTCCATTGTTTACGTTTGAAAAGAATACTTATAACTCGGTTAATAATGATCGGATGAACATACTTATTTTTAATTTAAAGCTGATGAGTTGCAGAATCATTTTTTGAAAGGAAAAAAAAATCGTTTTGGGGACATATTTTTGTCAATATGAAGGTTCATCGTCACCTTAATGAGTTAAAATTTTGATTTTTTTTGTCATGGTTAACCATATAATTTGTAAACAAAATCACATCATAAAACTTCTCATAAAGATTTCAAAATATTTTAAAATTTAAAATTTTTAAAAAGCGGGGTAATTTAAAATCGCTATAACTCGAAATATTATTTGTCGAATTTCAAATTTTTTTCATTTAATTAAACAGAAATAAATAAGTTTTAATTTCTATTCAACGTTTTTTAAAATATTAATTTTTTTTAAATTAAAAATATTTAGAGTAAAAATTTCAAAAAAATTATGTAACTTATTTTTAAAAAATCATAATTTCAAAACCAAGGATTTTTTTAAAATTTGCTGAATCAAAATTAAAGTAATGAAATTGAAAAAGACATGTTCCAAGTTTGAACTATTTATCTTTAATGGTTCTTGACTTATAACAATTTAATGACAAGAAATGGCGAAAAAACCCATCATGCAGTAAAACGCATTCACAGGTTTAAACACAGATTGGCTACTATTAGAATGTTGCCCCCCAAAAAAAAGAAAAGTAATATCTCCTGTTCTAATTAAGATTAAGCACGATTTAAACGTCATTTTAGGCAAAAAAGAACACAAAATTTTTTAATCAAATAATTTTTTTTTTCGAAAATTTGAAGAATTTTGTGTCTTGGACTCCTTTTAATATAATAAACAATAACAGCATTTGGGAAGAAAGAATTCTTTCATCAAAATACTTTAGGAAACTAATGCTATTCTGAAAACTCTTAATGTTAGATGTGGAATATTTGAAAATGCATATAAATTTTATAACATATCTTTTCCATTCATGAGTGTTTGCGTTTTGCAGGGTATTATGGATGAATCAGTTTTAGAATTGGTTTAGGTATGTATAGATTACATTTTATACTCAATGCAATAAAATAGAATTGTTCATTTTTCCACTACTAACCCACTATCGAAAGCTACTATTTAATAGAAACCTGGCAAAGAGAAATAACTTCTTTTTTTTCAATCATGACAATAAAAGTTGATAATCCCGGAAAAGATATTATATTCACATAACCAAACAGCGTTCCTAATTCTAAGTGCGTATCAGTCAACTCCATATTAAGGAGTTCCAGGACACAAAATTGTTCGAATTTTCAAAAAAAAAATTTATTGCATTAAATTTTTTTTTGTTTTTTTACGCTTAAAATGACGTTTAAATCAAGTTTCTATCTTAATTAGAACAGGATAAATTATTATTTTTTTTGCTACATTCTATAGTAGCCAATCGTTGTTTAAACCTGCAAGTGCGTTTTTCAGCATGATGGGTTTTTTCCCCCATTTCTCGTCTTTAAATTGTTATAAGTCAAAATCTGTTAAAGATACATGATTGAAACTTGGAACATGTCTTTTTCAACTATTTTACTTTAATTTTGATTCCACAAATTTGGAAAAAATATTTACTTTTGAAAATATGATTTTTAAATATAAGTTACATAATTTTTTTTGTAATTTTTAATCTAAATATTTTTAATTTCTTTAAAAATTAATATTTCAAAAATGCTGAATCAAAATTAAATCTTATATATTTCTGTTTAATTGAATGAAAAAGTTTGAAATTCGACAAATAATATTTCGAGTTATACAGATTTTAAATTACCCCTTTTTATTAAAAATTTTAAATTTTAAACTTTTTGAAAAACTTTTTGAGAAATTTTATGATGTGATTTTGCTTACAAATTATATGGTTGACCATCACAAAAAAATTCAAAATTTTAACTCAATAAGTAATTTTTTTTTAAATGTGTCCCGGACCCCCTTAAATCTGCGTAAAATTTAATGCATATAAAAGTTTGTCTCAAATTTTATATTTATCTATTAAATTTTCTATTTACATTTGGCTTTTCATCGTTTTGGTGGATATTTTTTTTCTAACGGGTGGGAGAACTGAGCCTAGGCTCTTCTCCGAGGATAGCCGGAAGAGTGACACCACTTCGCAGCATGCCTTGCCCTGGGTGCAGGGGGTACGGGGGTACAGGGGGTGGGTCCATACTGCACTCGTTTGATGGTCCGCGAATTTTGAACCGAGTCAAGTGGTGGCACTAGACCAAGCACCCCCGAGGTAATTGGACATTGCAGCCACGCCCTCTTTTACGTGTTCCGGCCACCACTAGTGAACCTGACGGTGGATATTGTCAGCGACCGGTATCGAACCCGCAACCCTCATATCACTGGCTCGACACCGTTGCCAACCAGGCCACCTCACCCGTGTTTTGTTTGATATTTATGGGAAGACTAGCTGAAAACCCGCACTTCGCTAAGGAGTATATTCAAATTAAATTCAACGGTCATGTATGCAATTAATGTAATGTATGCAATTAATGAAAAAAACCTATATATATATATATATATATATATATATATATATATATATATATATATATATATATATATATATAATAAATACAACAATCAATGTATACAATTGATGTAAAAAAACGAAAAAATATATTTATAAAAAAATTGTAACAGATATATTTATAGACAAAATAATGTAGAAGAAAATATTCAAATTAAATCTATTAGGACATACTAAAGAATATAGTACAGTTAATATAGCACAGTTTGAGGAACATATCTTTTACTGTATTTTAATATTTATTTGGATAATGTCCAATCGTCTGCCGCATTAGCAAAAAAATTTTTTTTTTGTCTATTTAGTTATCATGCACGTGACGATAGATTTATTTAAAGTACCAGAAAAAGAAATCACGTGATCAGCATTTAATAAATTAAATTCTAGAAATGAATCTTTAAAAATTCAACAAAAATTAGAAAATAAAGGTAAAGTTTCGAAAAAGATTTCAATTTAAAGGAATTTTTATGATTTTTCTCGTGATATAAATTTTATAACCCTCAAATTATTATTTTAAATACAAACTTTAAAAAATAAACAGCTTAAAACAGCTTTAAAAAATAAACAGCTTTAAAAATAAACAGCTTAAAAATTTATTTAAAAAATCTAAGAAGAATTTTTCAAAAATCTTTCTTAGGGCACCGCTACACTATAAGAAGAATCTCCATGCAAAATGTCAGCCCTTTAGGTCCAGCGGTTTGGTCTGTGCGTTGTATGTCAGTCAGTTACGGAACTGTTTTATTTATATAGACTTACACATTATCTCATTGATTGCTCGATATTACTTTGTAAACTCCATAACTAAAGACTCGTATGTTTATATATGTATATTCTGACTAGTACGAACAATTTATTCGAAGACTTATCAAAGATTTTTTTCTTCTGGTGGAAGTGAAGATTAATACCAATCTTCAAATTATTGCATATGGTTCCGATCATAAAGGGAACGTGGAAGGGAAACATATAAGACTTTTATTTAAGTTTTATTGATGCATTGATAAGTTTTACTTGACATATTCATTTATTTTTAAATGATAACTCTTCTATCATTTCTCATCTTCTGATAGTTCTCACATGCATCTAGATGTGATCGCATAGTAAAAAATGATTTTCTCATTTTTTTTCCATCTTGATTACATGGATCTAGAACAGCTTTTTTGAAATAAAGAGGCCACTAACTGACTAACACCCAGTTATTACCATGTTTTTATTAACTCGCTTTCTTGTTTGTGCGTGTGTTTGTCCAGTACAAATCTTGCAATCGATTTGTAACTAACTTCCCGACTAGCTAGACATTTGAATCTTTTAGAATAGCTCAGAACACGATGACAATGCATTATTTTAATACTTTTAGCCAAATTTAAGCAGTATTGAATTTCTTTTCAGTTAGTTTTGTTTTGTAGACTGGTGCAGCCATCTATCGGCCGGGATGGGAACGAAAAGTTAAACGCAAGTTAACTTCCAATTAACTTAATTTTCTTTCAAGTTGATGGGAAAATTCATCAAAAAAATTTTAAAAAGTTTTAATTAATACATAGAATTGTCAAGTTTATATGATTCAACAGAAAATTTATATACATGGTATATAAAAAGTTCTTTTTATCTTGTAATTATTTTTATGTATATGTGCGTATTTTAGCGTAAAACAATTCTGGGAAAAATGCATACTGAACTCTCTCCAATGATAGGCAAAAATCCACATCAATATTACAGTATTTTTCCACGTTATAAAGTTCTCCCGTAGCCAATCGCTATCTGCCATCAAACTGGCTCTAATACCGCAGTTATCAAAGAATTTGAAATAACGAGCAATCAGTATTTCAACTTGGCTTATCGTACTTTCGCAACACCAAGGTTCCATCCCTCCCCCCCCCCTTTCAAATGCGGTCTCCCTCCAATTCTCATTCTAAATGTCCTCATGCCTAATGAATATTCACACCTTTTCATCAATTTCGGTCTTGTAGTAATGAAGCATCGCACATTCACAGAAGAGAAAGTGTGCAGCGGCCATAAAAGCTAACGATCTCTTTCGGTGTTCCAAAAATACTAATATCTCACTCAGACCGGGTTTTAGGAGGAGAGGGTCCTTTCGGTACAATGTCAGGGAGTGAAAAAAAATTAATGTGTTTTTGAATGACATTTAGAGTAAGGTTTTCGGAATATTACGAAACGCAGACGTAATTCAGACGACACTTTAATGCTCTGAAATTTGTGTTTTGGGGGGTAAATGATAGGTGAATTACGATGAGAGATACTTTTCTTTAAGAACGGATGATTAATGTGCACTTTCCCTGAACTGAAATGGTTTATTGTTCAGTGAGATAAATATCGGTATTGTTGTTTTTGTATGAAATTTGCAGATCATCTTTTGCCGAAAAATGCATATGTAGCTAAAATTGTCGTAAATTACTTATCACCTGTCACGTCATGAAACATACATATACGAGTATGTTCTCGAATAACATTTGAATAAGGGGTCAACTTTTTTTAAAAATTTTCAACATATGTATTTCTTAAAGTTTTTTTGTCTACAAATTTTTAAAGTCGGATTACGTTCCTCCAGAACGGTCCTTCGGAAAGCATAATTTCAGACACTAAAACCGTCCGTCCTACCGTCCTCGCGAGTTATTTTTTTTTTTGCAGCAAGCCAAACCCAGTCTGTATCGCTTCGATAAACAGTAAACAGTTAAACAAAAAAGTACCAAAATGAGTCAAAATTTCGACATACATATATACATATATACATACGTACATATATATAGATACATATATACATAACACATACATACATATACACATACAAAAGATGTAAGCAACGATAAGTAATCCTACGTTAATAACCCGCGGTAGTTTCGTTAGAAGCAAAGAACTGCACCTTTTCTGGGTCTTCGATACTGGGAAGCCAGATACTTTTTGAACAATTTTTCTTCTTAATTCTTTCTGTGTGTGTTTCATGTTTTACTATTTATTTGGTTCGTGTATTTGAGTTTTTGTATAACAGCATACTTTATATGCATATTTGTCTTTTGTGTATTGATCTCTGTACGGCGTTAGGATAATGTCTGTATCGCATGCTGCATTGGAAATAAAAAAGTTTCGTTAGAAGAGCCTGCCTGAATTTTTTTTCATCTCTTCTTCAAAAGTATTCGCATCACAATTCAAATACAAAATTGAGAGTTTTCAAATTTCGTTTTTACAAACTTTGTAACGGACTGTTTTCTCACCTCCCCCACACACAAATAGACTCTTCTTTTCAGCACCTTCTATGTCACGTGACTATGTTTTCCGTTGTTCGTTCTTGTGTTAATTCGTTACTTTGGTATCAGCATGTAGATCAGGGGTGTCAAACTCAAAGGCTTCCTTGGGCCAAACAAACAAGGTTTAACTATAGGTGGGCCGCAAAAAAAATCAATATTAATAGAAACGTAGGTTTATTTACCTAATTACAGTATATTCAACATAAATATATACATTTTGTTTAATAATAGCAAAAAAGAGTATCATTAAAAAAACATTTAGCGAATTCTTCCTATCTTATTATAATTCTGCGTCGGTTATTTTATTATATATTATTGTGTGCCAATATATTGGCCGGGCCGCAAAAATGTTCGTCGCGGGCCGCGAGTTGTATCTAATTAAAATGTTCCGTGTTTTAGCTTTCTTAGTATGTGGTCCTCACTTTATTTTAAACTTTATGGTTCAACACACAGACATTATCTTTTGCCAAAAATTGACGAACAATAAGGTAGGTGTGACTGGTTGCACTGTCGTATAACAAACACCAACTGCTTTCAGTCTTTGTGTAGTCTGGACGAATGCGATGAATTTTGGCCATCAAACGCTTTAAAACAGCTAAGTAGTATTGACCTGTAATTGTTTGTCCAGTTGGAACAAATTCTTTGTGGATAATACCTTTACTATCGAAGAATGTAATGAGCATTGTTTTGATTTTGGATGGAACTTTTCTTGTTTTTTTTAGCTTCGGTGAATTTGGTGACTTCCATATACAGGGTGTCCCAAAACGACCGCATAAACTCTGCACAGCTAGATTCCTCGTTGGGAGTACATAAAAATTGCCCAAAGAAGCGTTCCTGTACGATCCATAGTTTACGAGAAAAATACGAAAAACAAAGTATGACGTCACTGCCAGTGCAAGAAAAAACACTTTATTGAACATATCAACAGCATGCACAATTTCAAGCAGATGTTCAAAGTGTCCGCCGTGCATGTCGAGGCAGACTTGAGCGCGCCGTGGAATGGCTGTCATCACACGTTGCAGCATCTCGGGGTCCACCGAAGCACAAGCAGCATGCAGACGAGCAACTAAGTCCATTTGTGTTGTCACTACGTCTCCATACGCCAGTTCCTTGAGATGGCCCTATAGGAAAAATCCAACGGTGTAAGATCTGGTGAACGTGGCGGCCATAGAACCGGAGCCCCACGTCCGATCCAGCGGCCGGGGTATTCCATATCCAGCCAACTACGGACAGGAGCACAGAAATGCGCCGGAGCCCCATCATGCTGGAACCAAAGTCCCTGTATTGCCGCTAATGGTATGTCATCGAGAAACGCGGTTAAGACTTCATTGAGAAACACCAAGTACGACTGTCCCGAGAGCCGTTCAGGCAACAGATATGGTCCAAGCAGGCGATCCCCGAGTATACCGGTACACACGTTAAGAGATCAACGTTCCTGATGTTTCTGCGGCCGGATTGCATGCGGATTGACCTGGGACAACATATGGCTGTTGTGATGGTTGATTACCCCATCACGAGTGAAACATGATTCATCAGTCCACAGAATATGTGCAATGAAACCATTATCTGTGTTCTGTTGCTGCAACAGCCATTCACAGAAGGCCACGCGTTTCTGAAAGTCATCTGGTTTCAGACCTTGCACGGCTGTGTACCGAAATGGGTGTAGCCTCTCAGACCGTAAAAGCCTGTGCACAGTACTTTTACTCGAAGTCATCTCACTGGCTAATGCGCGTGTGCTTACCTCGGGCGTCTATTCTACCCGCTGCAGTATTGCATCCGCCTGTGCTACCATCAGGCTGCTCCGCGGTCTTCCAGTATCGTGAAGATTGGCTGTTGGCAAGACGCTTCCCGTATTTCGCAGTCTGTCGTCCAGCCTACGGATGACGTTGACATCGGGAGGACGGCGGGACGGATATCGACGGGCATACTCCTTAGCAGTCCGTAAGGCAATTCCATTACATCGGCCGTACATCAAGTACATGTCGCAGTAGTCACGAACGGAGTACATGGCCACCATACGAAGACTACCGGTAGCTGCAAGATGCAGCCTTTTAAATACCAGTTCAACGGCGGCTTAATGTCATTCCATGGCGCGCTCGTATGCATGACGCGATATGCGCGACGAACGTTTTAAACATTATCGTCTGGAAAGATATGCAAATATTGTTCTTGATATGTCCAATAAAGTGTTTTTTCCTTGCACCGACAGTGACGTCATACTTTCTTTTTCGTATTTTTCTAGTAAACTATGGATCGTACAGGAACGCTTCTTTGGGCAGTTTTTATGTACTGCCAACGAGGAATCTAGCTGTGCAGAGTTTATGCGGTCGTTTTGGGACACCCTGTATATATATGGAATTATATATATATATATAATATTAAAAACTAGTAATTTCTTAGTTCAACAATATTAACATTTAAAAACTATTAATTCCTCACTTTACTATTCTAAATTACAAACCCTTTTTTAATTCCTTGAAACAGGTAATTCCCTTTGGGCATTCGCGTTAAATTCCATTTTAAAATCTAACATTATTCTAAATTTCCTTGGGCGTACGAGCTAACTTTCGTTTTCAAATCTAAGTCCTAAAAGGCCTCTAGTGGAAAAGATTAAATGGCTGCCTGTTTAAATGAAAAAGAAACTAGCGTGGCGTGGGCAGAAAATTAAACGCTGTAGCGCATTTGTCACGCCTTTTCTTAACTTTTAACCAATTAAACCCTACTACGATCACATGACGAGATGAGGTTATATAAGGTTTGGGATCATGTACATGTAGGCTTTTCTCATTTTGTAACTGACTTGAATAGACGTAATAAAGTCTTTTCCGTAAGAAGCCGAGTACGTCGTTTTGCTATGAAGTGAACTGTAGTATTAATATCTTCTTCTCACCGTGACATGGGAGATTTCGATATCTATTGGGCCAGTGTCAGTCTCCCATGTTACATAAGTCGGCGAGGACTCGAATCTCTGTCGGGAAACACCCAAGGATTTTCCAAGTTTTTGTTTCTTTCTTCTAACGACGAGGATTCTTCAACTGACGGAGGAGGTTCGCTTGTTTTTTTGTCTTCTTTCTTCTAACGGCGAGGATTCATACCAAAATGTGATATAAGAAAAGAAAAATTAATTTTGGTTTATCGATTTCATGATTAACTTATTAAAACTGAGATGTCTATTGGTAAAAGATTATTATTTGTGATTATTATTTTGATTATTTGTGTCAATTGATAGAATAATAGTTTGAAATTTGAACATTAACATTAAATTATGGCAATTGATAGAGAATATTAAGGTATTATTATTGTTATTATTGGTATTAGGAGTATTTTATTAGTGTGTGTTTAATACTTTCATATGTTGTGTATTTTGAATTCTATTGAATATAAAATTGATAGACCAAACTTTCACACTAAACGAGATTCTGAAATTGTCCATGCTTGCAGATTGAGATATTATAATGCACCAGAGAGCTTAAAACTACACCACGAATAATGACAAACATTAGATCCATTTTTCTTTCTTTTCTATGTGATGCTTAACATCATTATATATTTTTTTTTTAAATTGATATAATTAATTATGTGTTGTCCTACTAAAGATATATAAAAAAAAAAAAAAAAAAACTGTCTAACTTAAACTTTCTTCTTAAGAATACTATTATATGTGAATTTTTTTTTGGATCTCAATTTAAACACCGGCTATGACAACTCTACTTCTTTAACCTTTCAGTAAATTTCCTATTTCTTGAAAAACACTTTCCTATCACCCACCTCTACAAGCGCGTTGGATGTCGTCCCAACTGTTTAAGATCTTATTAATTTTTTTTTACTATTTGTTTTTAATTCAACAACTCAGTCACTTAAAGTGCTGAAGACTATTTGCTTGAGTAATGACTAAAACAGGGCTGGGATGGCCACTCCTTTTGTCCTCCCATTTCTATATATTATACTCCCACAGGTATGACAACTGCACCTTTTCCTTTTTCTCCATCTGTGTACTATGCAAGATGCTGTTTTCCAATGCAGTCATATTCTGTCGGAGATTTACGGTTAGTCCACTGTACGGCTAAAAGACTCTTCCTCCTTATTAGTCAGAGAACAATATGGAGAAAGAAAACCCACTTGTTACACAAACATGAACACAACCCTCACTGCTTAGAGGTAGAATTAAAAGAATTTGAGACTAAGAGTTGGGGAACACACATACAACAAGGTACCTTCAAAACAAGGAAATGGATCCACATAAACTTATAATAAGTGTACACAAATGAATAGTAAATAGATAATTTGAAAATAAAATGAAAAGTATTGAGAATAAATAAAGTTAGAATAAATATGAATAAGTATAATTAAAGAATATTGAATAGAATTTTGGAATGAATAAATGTTGTCGAAATAAAGTGAATATAAGAAATGATGAAATGAGAATAATAAGAAATAAAAGTGTTATTGAAAAGAGATTTTTTTTTGATAATAAGTAATATTGAATTAAAGCAGATAAGAGATATTAAGAAAAAATAATGAGATAAATAAAGATACGAAAACTAGATAATGAGTGATATGTTTTGTAATTTTTATGTACAATTGATATATTTGAAATGTGATTTTATTAAATCTTGTGATTTTTATTGAAAGTGTGATTTTTATTATAAACTGTGATTTTTATTATGTAACTAAAGGACTAATTTTCTTTATATGTAAACAAGTCAAGATAATGTGATGTTTATGTATTCTACGTTTGTGAAGCAGGAATGACACAGCACTAAAAAGACTGTGATTTTTTTTTTTAATTGGTGTATTTTCCTCAACATACTAATGACTGTGACAGGACTAAAAATGTTGCACAGATAAATCATTACAAGATAAGTTAATAAACTTTTTTGGACTCACTCCATAGTAGTGAACGTTGAGGAAGAAGTTTTGAATTTTTCATCCTGTTATCAAAATCAACTTCATTTACTTAATTTTTGTTTGTTTTTGATATTTTTATTACTATGTTTCGTTATTCTGTATTATTCAAATCGAGATGATGGTAGATATTGTATTAAATGTATGTTTCCAGTGAAAATTTTTGGTAGTTTACAAATTTTTGGTTATGTTAATTGATTTTTTTTTTTTGAGAATTTGTTGTGTGGGGACGGCCGCCCTGCTCAGCATTGTCTTCATTTGATGATAAGTGCATATTTAAATTTAATTGTTTTTCACAGCAACAATATAAGAAATTTATATAATTTACAATTTTCTATAATTGATCATTAATTTCTATAATTTTTTTTTATTGTGTTCATAAATTAGTAAATCATTAGTGTATTTTTATGTATTCAAATTTGAAATGTGCTATGTCAGCTCATCACGTGATTTTTAAAAAAAAAGAAAACTTTTGCAATTTAACTTTAATTGAATTTGAAATGTTAACTTATCCCAAACTTTTTAATGCCCATTCTTCTCACTCATCTGAGTGAGTCTGCCCTCCAATGCAGGCATTGTAGGTCAACCTCTTCTCGGACGGGGGGGATATTCTATAATATTAAAAACTAGTAATTTCTTAGTTCAACAATATTAACATTTAAAAACTATTAATTCCTCACTTTACTATTCCAAATTACAAACCCTTTTTTAATTCCTTGAAACAGGTAATTCCCTTTGGGCATTCGCGTTAAATTCCATTTTAAAATCTAACATTATTCTAAATTCCCTTGGGCGTACGAGCTAACTTTCGTTTTCAAATCTAAGTCCTAAAAGGCCTCTAGTGGAAAAGATTAAATGGCTGCCTGTTTAAATGAAAAAGAAACTAGCGTGGCGTGGGCAGAAAATTAAACGCTGTAGCGCATTTGTCACGCCTTTTCTTAACTTTTAACCAATTAAACCCTACTACGATCACATGACGAGATGAGGTTATATAAGGTTTGGGATCATGTACATGTAGGCTTTTCTCATTTTGTAACTGACTTGAATAGACGTAATAAAGTCTTTTCCGTAAGAAGCCGAGTACGTCGTTTTGCTATGAAGTGAACTGTAGTATTAATATCTTCTTCTCACCGTGACATGGGAGATTTCGATATCTATTGGGCCAGTGTCAGTCTCCCATGTTACATATATATATGTCATATATGTCATATATACATGTCAAAATTTCTACGCGTTTTGGTACTTTTATCTGTTTACTACTTGTCCAAGCGATACAGACTTGATTTGGCGCGCTGCAAATATTATAACTCGCGAGGTACGGACGGTTTTAGCTTCTGAAATTTTCCTTTCCGGAGGACCGTTATGGAGAAATGTAATCCTACGTAAAAAACAGAGAATAATTAAACAAAATGTCTTTGTATTTTTCCTGTGTTGATAAACTTTTATACACAAAACTTTAAATACAATTTTTAAATATCAAAATTATGTTTATTGTTTTTACATCATTAAAAGACAATTATAATTTAAAACAGTAAATTTTATAGTGTACGTTTTATTTGCTAATGTAAGACTTTTATGCAATGGGATTCAATTTATACTCGTCTTCTA
Organism: Dolomedes plantarius; assembly: GCA_907164885.2. Lineage (NCBI taxonomy): Eukaryota > Metazoa > Arthropoda > Arachnida > Araneae > Dolomedidae > Dolomedes > Dolomedes plantarius. Next base: position 48,504,070 of record OU015498.1, on the reverse strand, counting down.
CAGTTTTTTAATAGAAATATGCAGAAATACAGCTGATAATTCCCCTTTGCATCTAATTCTGCAAAAAATGTAAGTTCTATAACTTCGTTCATAAATTGTCACAGTATTCCTGTCAAAAGTGGCTGTAAAATTTTATAACATTCATAAATATATAACGAAAGAGATTTCATAATGTCTAACTCACTTCACGTCTTTTTTTCTATCTCTTATCTTATCTAATCCAGTACATTTCCCTTACATATTCAGAAAAATTTTCTTTTCTTTCTGCATCATGCATGAGGGCACTATCGAGTTCCTAAACGTCCTTTATTTTTTTGTTCGCTTTCGAAACTGCTATTTTCCCACTCATTTGACTAATAATCGAGTCGATAATGTCCAGGTATTGTGAGCATGGAATAATTATTACCGCAAAGAAGGAATGTGTTGTACGCATCCCTTTTTTTGCATGTTTTTATTAACTCGCTTTCTTGTTTGTTTGTGTGTTTGTGTGTTTATCCATTTCAAATCTTGCAATCATTTTTTTACTGACTTCCCGGCTAGCTAGACATTTGAAACTTCTAGAATAGCTCAGAACACGCTGACAATGCATTATTTTAATACTTTTAGCCATCTTCAAGCAGGGTTGAATTCATTTTCAGTTAATTTTGTTTTATAGACTAGTGCAGCCATCTATCGGCCGGGACGGGAACGAAAAGTTAAACGCAAGTTAACTTCCAATTAACTTAATTTTCTTTCAAGTTGATGAGTTAATTGATCAAAAAAAATTTTTTAAAGTGTTTATTAATACATAGAATTGTCAAGTTTATATGATTCAACAAAAAATTTATATAAATGGTATATAAAAAGTTATTTTTATCTTGTAATTATTTAAGTCATAAAACAATGTTATTAAAATATCCTGCTTGTTTTCTTTATAATTTTACTAAATAGAGCATTACAGATATTCAGTCAAGTTGTTGTAATTGTTACTAATCCCGGATTGTCTAGCAAGGCTAGACAATCTCCATGAAACAAAAAAATTCTAAAAAATTCTAAAAACGGTAGAGGGTCCCGAATGATCTCGTCCTTTGTAAAACCCAAACAAGCCAAAAGATGGGCAGGGGAGGCCTTGTCGGCAGAGCACCAGTGACACTCCGGGAAGATCTTTTGACCCTGCCAAAAAGTGAGTGCTCTAATATGGCCACTCATGAAGAGCGAGAGGGCTGTTTAATATTTTCTAGCCTTGAGCTAGAAAGACTCACCCGGACTTCTTCCAAAGGACCATGAGTGGTAGGGAGGAGTTTTCCCAAGATGATTTAGTTCTGTCTTCTTAAGGGAGTTAATCTTGCTAAAAGCAACAGCCCAGTTGTAGAGCGTTGGGCTTGGAATTGCTGGTGCTCGATTCGAATCCAAACGAATGTCATAGAATATCTTCGTGTTTAGGCTGCCGGATACGGGCACGTTAAGTCTGCAGACCAGAAAGTCATCATATGAGGTCAGAGTTTGCGGGAGAAGATACGAGCCTCTCAGATGTCGCTCCGAAGGGTGCTATGTCAAAATTGACGAGGCGCCAAGGAGTTGTGTTGGTTCACCTATACTATACGGTGCCCCAATTGAAAGCAACCAAGGAGTCTCAGTTACAGGTCCTGATTTTCCATTAGGCTCAGTAGGCCCGGGCCTAGGGGCCCCCAAATGTTGGGGGCCCCACAAAAATATTAATTTTAAAAGAAAAAAAGTAAAGATTCACAATTCATTTTTTTTATTTTACATTTTTTAACAGCAATTTTTTGTAATATCCTTTCAAATTTGATTGATTTATTGGTTCATCATATGTATGTTATAGTGTATATAAGGGATTATTAAGTTTTTCTGGTTGCATTGTATTGATGTTTTAATGATGAAGTTAATATGTTGTATTGCTTTTTGCTATTTGATAATGTTCTAGGCTTCTACGCTTCAAATCGCCAATTCTTGGTAAAATGGTACTTTCACGATGATTCATGATTATTTTTTTGTGCGTGTCAATTTTGGAAATTTTACGCCCACATCAGTGTTAGGGGGCCCCCATCCCGAGTTGTGCCTATAGTCAAGAATTTTCTAAATCGGGCTCTGCTCTGTTAAAGTGCGAATGACTTCGTTGTTAAATGCCCCAAATTGACAAACAACAATTTTATTTTATTTTATTTATTTATTTATTTATTTATTTAATCATTTATCTATTTATTTATTTATTTATTTTATTCTATTTTAAATTTTACTTATTTATTAATTTTATTTATTTATTTTATTCTATTTTATGGGGGCACACCACCTTTAAAACTTCAAAAAATCGATTTGTGGTTTTTGCTATCTTCTGATTTTTGGGAAATTTCTGAACAATATCCAAAAAACTGCATAAAAAAATTTCGTGTTATTTTTCGAGTTATGAGAGTAAAGCTCACTCTGTTGCCATGGCCATGTATACAAACTTTAACTTCAGTTTTATCAAATATGTAAATTTTTGGATGACGCGCACTATTACTCCCAAACTATGTGTGCCAGACACAGAAATTTTTTATCAGATTTGTATTTTAAACTTCTTTACATACTAAAACCAAAAAAACAAAAATAAATTTGTAAAATAAAATTACACTTGAAAATGATTTTAAAAATTGCTAAATTTTAATTTTTTCAAAACTTTATGCAAATTTTTCAATTTAAACTATATTTTTTGTATATTTTTTAGTTTTACATTAAACTTGAGTATATTATTAATTTAATTTGACCAAAAAATAGTTTCTGCATGAATATTTCTTAACATCCAATGATGTTTTCCCTTTTTAGTAATGTGTACATTTAAAAATAAAATATAAAAATTATTTAGGGATTTACAAGTTCTATTTTTGTATAAAATATAACTGATGAATTGTAATTTTGATATAAAACAAAAAAAATTACATATATATATATATTAATATTATTGAAGTTTCAGTAGCTCGAATTTGATCATGTTTACGGTCATTTCAGTGTAGTCAAAGGTAGCGTGCCCCCTTAAACTTTATTTATTTATTTTATTTAAAATTCAATTTTATTTATTTATTTATTTTGTCTTTTTTCTCTTTTTAACTTTTTCCTCTCTCAAACGATATCCTAGAGAAACCGCCTTTTAAATTAATCTCATTTTTCAACTCCCTTCTTTGATGGCAATACATGTTGGTCTTCTGAGGGAAATACCTCTTCCTTATAAGCTTCCAAAAAATCACAAAATTATTGGTAGATTTTATTAGGACATCTGGAGTGAATATCTAGCGTTCGTTCAAAAATCTCATGTAGATTTTCTGTAACCCAAGAAAGAAAATAAATGTCGAATTACATGAAGAAAATGAAGACACTAACAGTCGAATAAGATAGCAGAAATCTACAGTTAGCGTACATAAATACAAGATTCTGTAGTGACAATAGAAATGAAAACTTGCAAAGCATAAAAAATAAAAAACCAAACAACCAAAAATAACGAAGCAATCGACCAGTCTCTTCATCAGGAGGCCTAATCGACTCGGTTTCCTCGGGGGGAAACTTTCTGATGGGATGTAGATCAAGCCTAAAAACAACCCAAGGCCCTTAGAGACCCACATTGAAATCAGAAATCAAAAGCATTCGATCACAACACAACATTAAAAACACCAAAAAAAAAACCCACACAAAAACAGAAATTTACAAGCAAACTTACCATAACCCCAATTAAAAGAAAAGTGACAAAAGAAAGGAAGAACCAGCTATTTATTTTGAAAAAAATAGTAGTACAGCAGTAAAACTAAGGAACTACCACGCCACCTATCTAATTGATATGCAGAAACTTAAGTTTATGTAGAAAAAAAGAACAAACTTTTATCAGATCTTAATATATACCGGACTCTAACTACAGTTTTTTCAATAATTTTAAATTACCGAAATTCCTAGGGAAATTATTCCTGTGTAGAAATTCCTCAAAAATATTGCATGTTTTTAAAAAATCATTACTATTATTGCAAAAATGATTTTGATTCTTACATTTGTGAGTGAAAAATATTATAATAAATTATATAGTTTAAGTTGCTATGGAAATTAGTAAACGTAATTACTTCAAATTTGGAATCTAATCTTTTATCATATATCCCGATTTTAATTCCGTTATCATGAATTTTAATTTTATGATCCAATTAAGCAGTATAATGAATGTCTTCATCTGTTTTATTCAAAGTTAATTCCTTTGGATAACTTCCTGTTTCACATAAAATGTATGTGTTATTATTCCGAATGTATGTGTTATTATTCATATTATCATATAATTTTATTTGATAAACCTGTTATCTAATTGTTTTGTTAAATGTTTGCTTAACAACCCTCCTAAAGACTGGTTTTAACACTGTCCGCCATTGCTGTATATAGTGTCTTTTGGGCATAAGTCTGAACCCGTGCATCATATGATAGAGACCAAAATTCTCTATTAACTGGATTATCCCGGTGATGTGAGGAAATGTAATATTTGTCTGTTTTGCCTCACAAATTAGAGTTTAGCGATTGCTAATATACACAACAGGACAAAATATGTATAAATTCAAATTTTTAAAAAATATTTAAGCTTTGCAAACCTAGAGAAGCTTATACCAATAAAAAATAGTTTATACGTAAGTCAATACGTGCCGAATACGTATTTTATGCCCTTTTAAAAGGTCTATAATGAAATCATAAAAGGGTTATGTACCTTATTTTTCATCATATTAGACCCTAGATTCCTATCACAAATCATACTTTCGAGGGCATTAGAATAGCCAATGTCCTTAAAATGTAATGAATAGAAAAATTTAGTTATATCAGAGCTTTTCTCTCTAAATGCGAGTTTACTTAATACCGTAAGACGGGGGAGTTACTTTGTGACTGCAGGGGTGACTTTGTGACACATAGTACTTTTTTCGTATTTCGGATCTTGTGCCGCGCCCGAGATACCGGCAAGGAAAAGAACAGCACCAACAGCTTGTCCGATATGCAGAGACACCTAGTAGCCAGCGTACGAAGCTTCTGCGCTCCATTTCTTTTCGCTGGCCAGTGTATTGTTAAAACCTGATGTCAAGCTATTGACTCAAACTTCGGTTTGGTTTGGAGCGCTACGGTCAACTTTTTGAGTCAACACGAGGGCTAATTAGACCGAGAACTACAGTTTAAAGCCGATTCCGAACGGCTACAAACATCCATGCCAACAGTGGGACTCGAACCCACAGGATCTGAACCGAATGCCAGCGCCCTAGCCATTCGGCAATCACCTGGCTGACTCGAACTTCGGAAACTTTGTAGCCTTCAGCACACAAAGTTTCCGACTCAAACTTCGGAAACTTTGTGTGCTGAAGGCTAACTCCTTATACAGCCAACTTCCACAAGTAATTATTTTTTATCATCAATATGTTGGTTAGATTGTGGGGCAATATATATTTTGTGTAGTGATATTTCCGAGAGATACGACAGCATAACCTAATTATCAAAGGGTGACGGGGGTTACTTTGTGACACATTGACACCTTCACAAAATAAACCAAAAAGTCGACCCACCTCATCCAGCCACTCGAGGTTGCATTTTCCCGACCTCTAAAATACCACTGGAGAGAAAGAAGTATTTACTATCTAGAAAAAAAACTACCCGAAGGAGCAGAAAGCTGAATTTTCTCATCTTCTCAAAGAACCGATGGCTGGCCTGGGCACCCGAGGTCTCTTTGATGTCAATGATATAGATAAAGCTATGCAATATTTGCTTTTAAAACTGATCGGCTGGCACCGGAAAAAACTTAAAATCTGTCAGAAAGTAACCCCACCTTACGGTAGTTGTAAAATGATCCCCAAAATGTTGAGGCTCGATATTAAAATTAACTTTTTAACCGTTCTGATTGTAACCGACATGAATATAGCTTTGATAGGTAATTCATGAGATCCATGACGCAAAGTTGTCACACATCTTCCTTCCAGCCTACTGTTAAAGTGTATACTGACATGTTTTTATAGATCTGTGTCAAATACAAAATTCGGAAAATAGAGAGTTGTTCGCATAACTGGTTCGGTTCAGTTTGTAGAATATCTATTTCGGGGTTAAATGATCCTGGTAGGAACACCAATACTTAAAGATCGTTGCAATAATATCGTTATTTCAGATCTAAAACTATTTAAAATTTAAAAGGAGTTTTAATTTTTTACTTAAATAAGTACCTATATATAGATATAAATAAATGTTATATCTATGTAGGTATATATATATATATATATATATATATATATATATATATATATATATATATATATATATTAATTCCTAATTTAATATTTAAATTCTACATTTCATAGGAACAATGATATTTGGGGCAATAGGATATATCTTAAATCAAAATTTATACCAGTAAATTCTTTTGTGAATCGTCCCCGTTACAAAAAAAATGTGGCAGACAATGCATAATACTCCAAATTCTTCATGTTGTTTTTTAATTCTGCTAAATATGTAATAAGTTGAAAGTTTTCGAACTACGAATCGTAAATTCACATTTCTGTCTGAAGTGGCCGTAAAACTTTATTACTTTCATAAACATAATCCCAGTGTATAAAGGAATTTTTCAATATGTCTCGCATACTTGATGTTTTATTTTCCACCTTTATTCTAGCTAAAGAGAAATTCTTTTCTTTTCATATCATACGTGACGGAACTATCGAATTACAATACTTCTTTTTTTCTTTTAGCGAAATTTCCAATCCTTAAGTTTTCTTCCATATTTGACTTATTATTGATCTCTGTTACAGCCTTTTCGAAGGTGAGTATATTATTCTGAATAACAGGAAAAAAAATGACATTTTAAAGTAAATTATGTGTTTTATTTTCTTTAGGAAATCAAAAGCAGTTTTTTTTCTATGCTGTTTCTATGTATATGTAAAATGGATGTTCGTTTTCTATTGCATAATGAAATGAAGAGTGTTATATATGAAATTAAATGGAATCGGCAAATTTTCAATTTTTATTACTGCAGTAATTTTTCCTCTTTAATAAAGGCTTTCTTGATGGACTTTTTTTACACTGATATTGATCTGTCTACTTCTACATCTAAACTTGAGAACGCTCCTGTAAATTTAGATACACACACGAAAACATGCATTTGAATTCAACAACAGGATACACACTAACTGATTTTAGTGACTATTCGTCAATCGATTGCTCTGTGTTTCAGTTTATAATAACTGACAGCAGACATTTTAAGATTTCGTCACACAGTTTATTACACACAGTAGACTGATACATTTTATCCAGTATTCACGCCAGGCCCCAATTGTCCATTAGGCCCTGTAGGCCCGAACGTTGGGCCCCCCAAAATTTTAAAAGAAAAAAATTCCGAATTCAAATTTTTTATTTTATTTACCCTTTTTAATATCAATTCTTTTATATATCCTTTCAAATTTGATTGATTGGTTCATCATATGTATAGTTATATGTGTAGTTCATCATATGTATGTTATAGTGTATATAAGAGATTAATAAGTTTTTCTGATTGCATTGTATTGGTGTTTTAATGATGAAGTTAATATGTTGCATTGCTTTTTGTTATTTGATAATGCTCTAGGCTTCTACGCTTCAAATATCCAATTTTTGTAAAATGGTGCTTTCACAATGATTCATAATTATTTTTTTTTGAGTGTCAATTTTGGAAATTTTACGCCTACATCAGTGTTAGGGGGCCCCCATCCCGAGTTGTGCCTATAGTTAAGAATTTTCTAAATCGGGCCCTGCTAACGGCCCGGTCAGACTGAATTAGGAACATTATATAGGGTTAGTGTTAAAAATTTCAACCAATCACAGAGCTAAATTCATCGATCACGTGATACGCCAAACCAATCACATGTCGTATAAATAATCTTTGAGCCAGCGTAGTGCGACGCTTCGGATGTAATATAAATATACCTTATTACTGTCAGCGTTAAGTTCAAATGTTGAAAACTGTTCTCGAAGTTTAAACTTATTTGATTCTTAGATCTTTATTTCATTAAGAAATGTGAAAAAATGATAAACTTACCTATTTTATATCGTACTATTAACTTTTTTCAATATTTTTTGATTAAAAAAACCATTCTCTTTCACTTTTAAATTTGCTCAGTTACCATAAGATTTCGGTTTTCAAACTGTGAATCATTTACTTTGCTATCCCGGACTAACACATAAGGAATACAGACTTTTATCAACATTATTTGATATAATACTGCGGTTTAGGATGCATTTTACATGGTTCCAAATTTTATGTTTCAAAAGTAAGTTTGTCTTTTTATGTCGTTACGCGAATATATGGAGTCAGAGCAACCACTCCAAAGGAAATTGTTAGTAACTTATTTCTATAAAAGTCTTTATTTATTAGAAAGAAATCTGTGCGTGGGTGAGGGAAGCTACCAATGTATGTTACGCTCTCAGTATCTCTTAACTAAAGGTTTATTTCGTTACTATACTATTTTTTCTTCTACTCCTAAGTTTTTAAACAAGTAAATAAGATTTATCTGGGTTTTTGCGTCTGAAATCGCAAATTCCCGAAGCATTTTAATGGCACGTACGTAACATAGCTAAAATGCTTCTCAGAAAACACTTGCATTCAATAATATTATTGTTCGTCTATCAATGGAACTTTAACAATGTTATATCTTCGTGATTATGGGATTAATGGTCTCTCCCAATAAAACAGATACTTCCGCTACGATAATGCATGATGTTATAGGGAGGATATTGTGCCCGATTGGTTACAGGGACATAGAAATTTTTCTTGCTGTATCAGCCACAAGATCTCAATTATTACGTATCTGTGTGACAAAACCGATTATCGAATCGGATACCTTGAAAAAATGATCTGGTGTGTGCAATTTATGAGGTTTAGAGAAGGGGTGCGCGAACTGTGGATCACGATCCCCAGAAGGGTCGGGGATAGATTGAAGTAAATTTATATCATTGAATTAATTAATTTAAAATATGCTTTAAATTTTCTACAATAACGCATTTTCAATATATTTACTTAATTTTTGTTATATGTTAAAAAATATATTATATGACATTGTTATACTATAAAGTGTCAAACAGTCTTGCAATGGTATATTTACATTGCTTCTATTCTCTTCTTCCTCTCTTCTTGGGAGTATGTTTTCGAAATGACTTGTTATAAAATCCATACAATGATTAAGACTTAAAACGGAACGTGATACAATGGTAGCACTCTCAAAAATTTCAGCAAATATTGAACAAATATTTTTTGAGGTCTGGACTCACCCTTCTAATTCATAGGCGTAGCGTGCCTCTAACTTTAGGGGGGGGGCACGAATTGAATATAGTTAGGGCCCTCCTCAGCGCATTGACTGCTAGACGGTTCTTAAAATATGAAATACTAGCTGAAAACCCGCACTTCGCTACGGAGTACATTCAAATTAAATACAACGGTCAATGTATGCAATTAATGCCAATATATATATATATATATATATATATATATATATATATATATATATATACAGTATGCCCACTAAAGTCCCTTCCCACCCTCTTAACTTCGGAACGGCTGCTGCTATATTCATAAAAGTGGTGTCTAGGTATAGAAAAGTAGCCATGAGCTACTGAATGAAACCACCTACCGTGCCACCTGGTGGAAAACTACGGAGTTATAATTCCTATCTCGAAAACGGAACGAGATAGGGCAAAAAGGTGATTTACAAAGTTGTAGAAAATCATCCATTTAGTACGAAAAGATACCTTGTGGACATTAATGCAAAGAATAGAATGGTTAAAACGCGCATTTGTTTTTCGTGATTTCCTACACTGTGACGCCACGAAACTTGAACGAAAGGAGAAATGATTATATTTCGGGCAAAACACGACACCGCAATGTGCACAGTGGTATATCGCTTTTGATCCCCAATCAAAAGGACCGCGGTTCAAACCTCGAGGGTTTCATCCTTGTACTGATTGTCTTTAGAAACAGAGTAGACAATACGTAGATCGTGTAAAATAGTGTCGCATGAACTCAACGCAACTTGCGCTTGGTGTTCGAAATTTTTGCAGTATGCAAATACGTAAGAAACGTCACGCCTGTTCACCTGAGACAGCTATAAAAGAGACATCTTCTTAGGGTTGTAGTATGTTGATGCTCGTGGCTGAGTATTCCAAAGCTGAGATCTCCAATGAAGCAGTACCTCGTCAAGGAATTCGGGGACCAAATAATTGTGTATGGCAGTTTCGAAGAGTGGCCTCCACGTTCGCCTGATCTGACTCCACTGGACTTTTTCCTGTGGGGATACCTGAAACAGCACGTGTATGCGACCCCTCCACAAACATTGCAGGGCCTTAAACGACGCATTACGGACGCTTGTGCCAACGTGTCACGCTCTATGTTCCAACGTGTGCAACGTGAGATTTAAACGAGGATCCAAATGTGTATTGCAGCTGACGGTGAGAAGTTTGAACATCTCAAATAAAGGTATATTGTTAAAATTAGTTGTTTTTTTCTTTCTCAGATGCTTTTGTCACGTCACAGTGTAGAAAATCACGAAAAAAGAAATGCCGTTTTAACCGTTATATTCTTTGCATTAACGTCCACAAGGTATCTTTTCGTACTAAATCGATGATTTTCTACAACTTTGTAAATCACTTTTTTTCCCTATCTAGTTCCGTTCTTAAGATAGGAATGCTCACTCCGCAGTTTTCCACCAGGTGGCGCGGTAGGTGGCTTCATTCAGTAGCGCATGGCTACTTTACTATACCTAGACACCACTTTTATGAATATAGCAGCAGCCGTTCTGAAGTTAAGAGGGTGGGAAGGGACTTTAGTGGGCATACTGTATATACATATACATATATATATATATATATATATATATATATATATATATATATATACATATATATATATATATATATATATATATATATATATATAATAAATACGACGATCAATGTATACAATTAATGTAAAAAAAATACATTTATAAAAAAATCGTAAGGGATATTTTATAGACAAAATAATGTAGAAGAAAATATTCAAATTAAATCTAATAGCACATACTAAAGAATATAGTACAGTTAATATAGTACAGTTTGAGGAACATATTTTTACTGTATTTTAATATTTTTTTAGATAATGTCCAATCGTACGTCACATTAGCACGAAAAGAAAAATATTTTTTTTGTCTATTCCGTTGTTATGCATGTGACGATAAATTAATTTAAAGTACCAGAAAAAGAAATCACGTGATGAGCATTTAATACATTAAATTCTAAAAATTAATCTTTAAAAATTCACCAAAAATCAGAAAATAGCGGTAAAGATTCGAAAAGGATTTCATTTCAAAGGAAGTTTTATGATCTTTCTTGTGATATAAATTTTATAACCCTCAAATAATTATTTTAAATGCAAACTTGAAAATGTTACTAAACAGCTTAAAAATTTAATTTAAAAAAATCTAAGAAGAATTTTTCAAAACTCTTTCTTAGTGCACCCCTACACCATAAGAAGAAACGCCATGCAACATTTCATCCCTTTAGGTCCAGCGGTTTGGTCTGTGCGTTGTATGTCAGTGAGTCAGTCAGTTACGGAACTGTTTTATATTTATAGATTATGATTTTTTAGAAATTGAATAACAATAGAATTGATGTTTGAGTAGTATTCATAAGTTATACAATGAGAAAAATAAATATAATATAAATAAATGAGAAAAATATATAGCATCCAATTTTTGCAATGGATCCTACCATTGTTAAATACTATATTAAGGATAAAGAATCTTCAGTTTCACAGTTTCAAATAGCGAGAAAAAACCACCTTTCTTAAATGTTTTCTACAATTTTCCAATTTCAACTGAACTTTTATTAACGCTTTAATTTATTTAAAGTTAAGTTGGGGAGCACGTGCCACCCCCGTGATACCCCCGCCGACGCTCCTCTATGTTCTTATTCATATTTTGATATTTCAATTGTCAATGAAATTTACAATTTTCAATGTTTTAATATGTAGTTTATAATATTGAAAGCATGCATTTTAAAAATTTTTATTTTCATTAATATTTACCAAAATAAAATACAAATACGTATTAATATTTCAATATGAAGTTTTGGTCACATGAGATTTGACAAAAACAAGTGTATACATTTTTTTATTGTTACTATGCAAAGTTAATATATACCCATACAATTCATTGATTTTAAAAATAGTTTGTCAAAGTTTTCTTATTTTTTTCCTACCTTTGGTGAACCTTTTTCTAATTAAAAAAAATCAGGTAGTCTCTTCTAGCGAAACTACCACGGGCTATTAACGTAGGATTAATTACATATTGTTGCTTACCTCTTCTGTATGTATAGATGTATAAATGTGTTATATATATGTGCATCTATATATATGTACATATGTATATATGTATATATGTATGTCAAAATTTTGACTCATTTTGGTACTTTTCTGTTTAACTGTTTACTGCTTGCCCAAGCGATACATACTGGGTTTAGCACGCTGCCAAAATTATAACTCGCGACGCAGGACATATGAAATTTTGCTTTCCGGAGGACTGTCATGAAGAAACGTAATCCTACGTTAAAAATTTGCTACGAAAAATGTCCATTAAGGAATCGAGTGAGTTTTTAATTAAAGGGGGTCACGGTCGAAAAACGTTTGCGCACCATTGGTTTAGAGCATTATTATCGAAGAAAATTGCTGTTAAGTAGGATACTTCGTTTAATAAGACAAAATTATAACATTTTTCAGGTTAAAAAGACCTGGAACAAAGTTCAAACTAAGTAACTAAGATAAATCATTCTCTTAGGGTTAACCAATGACTCTGATGGACAAATCGGACTGCATATTCTATAAATGGAGGATAACAGCATATCTTGTTACAGGAAATATGATTAAATATAGTTACTGCATTTAAAAAGAAGTTCTGTAAGTTCCTTATATGACCTAATATTAACAGAAGAATTTAATATAAGTGAATAGTAATAAACATACCATTCCTAGAGTTTATCAAATTTACTGAAACTTATAAAAACTAGCTGAATACCTGTGCTTCGCTACGGAGTACATTCAAATTAAATATAACGGTCAATGTATGCAATTAATGCCAAAAAAATATATATATTTATAAAAAAATCGTAACGGATATTTTTATAGACAAAATAATGGAGAAGAAAATATTGAAAAGTAAATACTAATAGAACATACTAAAGAATATTATAGTACAGTTAATATAGTACAGTTTGAGGAACATTTCTTTTACTGTATTTTAATGTTTTTTTGGATAATGTTCAATCGTCTGCTGCATTAGAAAGAAAAGAAAATTTGTCAATTTATTTCGTTATTATGTATGTATCACAAACAGAAAAGAAATCACGTGATCAGCTAAAAATTATAAATTCTAAAAATTAATCTTTAAAAATTCGCCCAAATTCAGAAAATGGGGGTAAAGATTCCAAAAAGATTTCATTTTAAAGGAATTTTTATGATCTTTCTCGTGATGTAAATTTTACAACCCTCAGATTATTATTTTAAATGCAAACTTTAAAGAATGTTACAAAAGCAGTTTAAAAATTTAATTGTAAAAAAATCTAAGAAGAATTTTTCAAAACTCTTTCTTATTGCACCCCTCCCTACACTATCAGATGAATCGTCATGCAAAATTTCATCCCTTGAGGTCCAGTGGTTTGGTCTGTGCGTTATATGTCAGTCAGTCAGTCAGTTACGGAACTGTTTTATATAGTATACAGATTAATTTCATGAAACATGTTTCGAAAATGTTTTATAACATTAATACTCGAGAGATATAATTTTGTGAAAATTTCGGGATATATATTTTTGTTAAACGTTAATCCTTTTGTAATATATATGCCAGTTAACTATTAAAACTTTACATCATTCATTTGATTTTTACAGCAGTTGTTTCGAGAACAATCCGACAAAGACCAGACACGAGTGCTTTTCAACTATAGTTCAAAATATTGTAGGTAAGCCCCCTGTTTTACACGAGGACAATTAACTGCAAATCATAAACAAAACTTAACTACTAAGTGTGACAGTCCCACCCGTCTGTCCTTTTGTTTGATAAAACTACGGTTTCTCGGTAACTTCACGGGGAAAATGTTTGCCATTCATATTCACAACGCGGAAATCTTTTCGTTTGATTTAAATTGACTGCTGGGAGTCGAAATTTCAAACCCAACTAAGCGTGACGTGTCACTAGCAGATGGAAGGTATTCGAGGCTCTCCGGAACTACGCGAGAAGAAATAATGCAGCCCGAAAAAGAAGGAATTTATTCCTTAATTGTAGATAGCTTTTATGAAGAGTTTTCTTAAAGAACGTTTATTAAAACAAGTTTATCGATATTTGGATCAGCGTATCGATAATTTTTGGTATGTTTTAATGGAGGAAATATATTATGTTACACGTTATTGACAGTTTATGTATTAAATTATGTATTATGTTATATTATACTAGCTGAAAACCCGCGCTTCGCTACGGAGTACATTCAAATTAAATACAACTGTCAATGTATGCAATTAATACCAAACAAAAAATAAATATATATATTTATAATAAATGCGACGATCAGTGTATACAATTGATGCAATATATATATATATATATATATAAATCGTGAGGGATATTTTTTTTTGATAATATCCAATCGTCTGCTGCATTAGAGAGAAACATTTTTTTTGTCTATTTAGTTGTTACGCACGTGACGATAAATTTATCTAAAGTGCGAGAAAAAGAAATCACGTGATCAGCATTTAATAAATTAAATTCTGAAAATTAAGCTTTAAAAATTCACCAAAAATCAGAAAATCGAGGTAAAGATTCGAAAAAAATTTTATTTTAAAGGAATTTTTATGATCTTTCTCGTGATATAAATTTTATAGCCCTCAAATTATTATTTTAAATGCAAACTTAAAAAAAGTTACAAAATCAGTTTAAAAATTTGATTTAAAAAAATCTAAGAAGAATTTTTCAAAAATCTTTCTTAGTGCACCCCTACACAATAAGAAGAATCGCCATGCAAAATTTCAGCCTTTTAGATCCAGCGGTTTCGTCTGTGCGTTGTTTGTCAGTCAGTCAGTGAATGAATGAATGAGTCAGTTACGGAACTGTTTTATATATATATAGATTATACTAAATTTAGAAACAAATTGTTTTATCATACATTTGCGCACTGGGTTAGAAAGGACCGTTATAAAATTTCAGCATACAGAACAGTGGGGAATATTTCTTTAAAGAAATTCATTTTTTACTCAAATTCCCCTACGTTTTGAATCAAATACAGTGGAATCTCGATCGATCGTTCCCTGAAGTATCAATTTTCCGTATGTGTCGTTTATTTCCCCCAGTCTCAACAATCATAATGCTTTCTTATGTTCCCGCATCTATCGTTTTCCTGCATTTATCGTTCAGTTCAGCCGGTTCCTTGTTAAAAGATAGATCGAGATTCCACTGTATATGATAAAAAGAAAAATACTGATAATTTTGTCATATTGGTGGCATGCAGAAAAGATATATTGGCCGCATATGTACTTCAGTTTTTAAGGACAATACATTTCTGATTTCCTAAACTCATTTTCAGGTGCAGATAAGACCGTGTTTTGTAAATTGTGGCTTGTTTGATAGTTCTATGAAATTTATGAAACTGCAATACGTGGGTTGAAGTCCCACTTTAAGCGTGGAACATTGTAGACGTGCGGCATCGGCTTTAAGCAGTAGGTCCCGAGCTAATTAGCCCTCGTGTAGAAAAAGTTGACAGTAGCGCTCCAAACCAACCATTGAACCTTTATGATATTGTGAGAGGGAGAGAGTTCTATATTTAGTCAAGATTTTCTCTCTAGACGTTGTTTTTGCATTGCCTATTTCAATGAAATTTCATTAGGTTTCAATATTTTCGGGGGTGGTACATATTTTTGCAAAGAAGATTGATCATTACTTAAATGATCAATTGTTTTATCTTGTGGTAATGCTTTGTTCCGTACTTTAAAACAATTTTTGTCATATGATATTTTTTCCCTCAGGGCTACGCATATCACGTAAATATGGATACTGCCCCTTGACTGCCCAGTTTTATTCAACCAAAGCCTACTTTTTAGCGCTAAGAACGCACCCTGCTTTCTTATTAGTAAAATTCCTTGTGCGGGGGAGAAAGGGTTAGTATATCACGCTACCAGTTTGGCTACCTTACGCTTCCCCGAGATACACATGCATAATCGCTTCTCTTTGTGTCACTTTGTTTTCGCAGTTTTTCACGCAGCATAGCGACCGCTCTTCGCCAAATTTAGCGGACTGCTGGACAGATGCAAAACTCATCAGCTACCTGCAGTACAGAGATCTCTCCAGACCCGTTGGACGACAGACTCCAGAGAACGTACTTTTCAGGATGCCTAGGATGATGCGGGACAGTTAGAAAACAGTCCTGTTTGCATGGGGACTCAAGACTCATCCACCGGTCTTCATAGTCGCATAGAATGACAAACATTCTGCACTTTTATGGCCTTAAGCCATTTTCTTCATATTCCCTCAAAATAAATATGTTCCATGGTTCATAATTTTTGTCACCATTCCTCGTCTATCTTTTATTGATGTCATTTTTCTATTTCAGATGAAAGATAAGATATTTTTTAGAATGCGAACTTGTTACCCTGTAACATATCTGTATCTTCAATAATCTGTAATCTTTATAAATTGAGTAATGGGGTAATTTTGCGTCAGTCCCGAAATTAGCTATCGACGAAACAACATCCAAAATTAATGGCAGAAGATACAGAAAAATATAAAAAAAATTTTTTACTCAAAAGACGGATTTTAGCTGTTTTGAAATCCTGTTGTTGAAATCGGACCTTGAATACAACTGAGCTTGAACACAACTACTATGATATTCGAATGTATACTTTCAGTTTGAAATCGATGACATTTTCTATGTTATATTTGTAGTACCCATAGGACCAGATTAGCACCCACTCTGGTTTAGAGTACAGTTATAGGCCTTCATATATACTAAAAAATAACTCTGATAGGTTTCATTGTATATTTAACTGATTACGGAAAGTTTTATAAATTACGGATATGAATAAAAATCATTGATAAATATTTTTCAAACTACCTTTGTCACTTGTTATATAGCCGAGAATTTTATGATTTGGTTTTATTACACCCTACATGTATCCAATGAACTATTTTCATTAATATCAGTATCGAAGTCGACGAATACACAAGTCGTGTAACAGGGTAATCAAATGACTTTTTTATAGTGCGCTACACCTTACCGTATCCGCTCGTTTCGCCTCTTTGTAAAATGCTTTCTTTACTTTCTATTAATGATTTAGACTGCATCCGTAACTTTTATATTACGGTTAATTTGTATGATATTTATGTAAGCTTTTATTTTAGTCTTGGAAGTTTAGAGGCAGATCTTTATATCTTCTTTTTATGATTATATTTATATAATGAGTTAGTTATATTTATCTGATCATTGAGCGGTTTTTTTATTTAATTAGTTCTGTGAAAATACGGAAAATTCTATTCCTTTAATTAACAATTATAATTTAAAGAATGCGATGTCTAATATCTTTTGTTTTCTCGAAAAAACATTCATTAATATTTAATATCTGAAGTATTTTTGCTTCGGTCTTCGATGTAAATAAAAAAAATGCAAGATAGTTATGTATCACATTACACGATTTGGGGAGTCATTTAAATTATCAGGAGTATTTTGAAGTAGTTGGTTAATTATTTTTTTAGCTGTGCATCTGGGAAATTAGAATTCCGAAAAATTCCCCTGTCTAAAAGTAGGTGCAAACTGGGTGAGGTGGAAAAAAATCCCTGTTGCTTTAAAAAACGTTGTTTAAATAATCATCTGACATTTCATAAGTGCACTTGGAGTACTAATGTGAGCAATAAGATGACTGAAGAGGTATATCTAATTAAAATTTCAGGAATTATAATTAAAAAATCTAAAAGCGAACATTTCCTTTAGCAAACATTTCTTCTTACGCATATAACAAAGCTAACAAGATCATTCATGGGTGAGACACATAGATGATTTCTTTGAGAGGTGAGATACATTGTTCAGTTCTATGGAGAAAAGATATCTGCCATATATCATTATGTTAATAATGCATGTTGTTAACGTACATCAATAACCGACTCCACAGAAAGGAAAGTTTATTATTTTACTCATAAAGTGCCTGATTCTACAAACGGCAGTCTGAAAAATTTGAATATTTTAAGTTCTTTTGCGTTTTCAACTACAAAGAATAAACATTTTTAACGGACCTTCAAATGAAAAGGTCCGAACTCTAAAGTCAGAATTTTCTAAAGAGTCCCATAATAAATCAGTTTGCCATTGGAAGATAGGATTGGGCTTATGCAAATTTTCCTTAAAATGTCCATAAAACTGTCATATATTACAATTCTTATGTAAAATATACGTCGATGCTTTTCACTAGGAAAAAGTGCTTGATTTGTTTTGCTGTCGGTAATCACCACTTTTCTGCTTTTTGCTCTTTAAAGATAATTCGAGTTAGATGACAACTTAACGAGAGAAATATTAGACTGAAATGGCCAAAAAAAAACGTAGTTTGAATTTGAAGCATCAATCATTTTAAGCACCCTTGAAATTGTTTTAATGCATGTTTGTGTAGAAAATACGTATAGATCATTTAAAGAAAGTTACAGTGACTGAGCATGTTTAAGAAAACGTTAAAAATTGTATACGTAATATATATATAATATTATTTCAGTATGCTGGGATTCTTCGAACAAATAATATAGTAAGGGTTTTATAAAAATATGCTTCCATACATTAAAGTTCGAAATCAAAATAGCTCACAATAAAGGATTGAGCTCAATCAGTAATACATATTGTTACGAATTTTACGAGTCTATGGTCATCTAGCCAAATATGAAAGTTATCGCCAAATTGGCGATGGATTTGGTGACTTATTTTGGTCGCCAAATTTGGCGATATTTCGCCACATTTAACGATATAGCGCCAAATGGGCGCCAACTTACCGTATAGACCTTTCTAGAAGTTTCTTGTGATATCTAGCTGGCTGACCGATAGGGGACACTTTGGAAGTCTTTAAATATACCTGAAAGTGGCATTGGAACTCAGTTCAATTTCTACTGAGAATTAAATGTGTTGAGAGTGCGTTAGGCGTGTATTGTATTGAAGACTCTGGTATCCTGACTTGCGTTTTTTGTGTTTTCTGCTGTATAGAAGACAGTTGTTACGTGTTTTCTGTTTGAATTGTGTACGCGCGTGAAGAATTTACAGAATAATAAATTTTATTTTGTGTGCAGTTTCTGAAGAGATTTTATTCAATCCTCACGAATCCAGGAAAACTGAACAATATTAATTCAGAAAACGCAATCAAGTGACAATCTCCGGAGCAAGATAAAATCTGAAATTAAAAATATAGGATTACCTTATGTTTGCAGGTTTCAGAGACAGCGTCATAGTAGTTTCAACGTTTTTCAACTAAAATATTTTTTCCACAGAATTCTGAATGAAACCAACAAGTCTTATTTTTGGCTTCAAATTTGGTTCATAAAATCCACATGGTATTTGCCCTTCAAATGCATTCATATCTCTGCTTGCTTTTTACTTCACTGCAGAATTCTTATTATTAGGAAACCAACAACCGGCGAACTTGTAACATTGTGTGAGGGAATAGACGAGTTGACACTAAAAAATTATTTATGGAACATTCAAAATGATGCCAACCAATGGTTGTTTTTGGCGTCAAATTTGGTTGTCAAAATCTCTAAAGTGTCTTGCCACTCAGTTGCATTCATTTCTCTGCATATTTACCTGGTCACCAAGAATTTTTGTTCCTAGGAAAGAAACTTCCAAGAAATTTGACGCAATATGTTATACTTCTTCTTTGGGAATAGATCACAGTTGACAGAAAAAAACATGATTACGCTGATGATCCGAAAAAAATAAATCTCCCTTCCTTAAAAACTGTTATTTCCCTTATTCAACGCTCCTGAACATACCTTAAAGTTTTTTTCTGTTTCTGAATATGCATTGGCACTGAATGATTCTACAGCTGCTTATAAAAGTTTTCTATTTTATACTTGATATATTGTGCTGTATATGCGATATCCCCTTAAGTTATTTTAAAGTTAACAATCGGTCTTACAAAAATTAATTTTTTTGCCTATATATTTAATTAAAACGGTTTTCAGTCACTAATTAGAATTCGTCGTTTTAAACAGTGGTTATTGCTTTTGAATTTTGAAACTCAAAATTTTCAACAAATGAAGTGCTTATTAAAATAGATAAATTATCATGACATCCAAATGTTTTAAAATAATATTGGTCTTATTATTTTTATGGTATACCATTTAGATTTAAAAGCGTTTATTTTTTTCAATTTGTATTTTAATATCAAACATTTAGCTAAAATTTATATTTTTAATTTTTTCGATAATTGATATGCCCTAATGACTTATTTTGCCTTTCAAAATTCAAACGGTTTTAATCTTCCAATGACAACATTTTAATGTTCTTATTTGTTTCAGTTTGAACTAAATTTTTTTTTATATTTTCTATTATAATATAATGATTCGTGACATTATCCAATTTTGATAAACAATTAAGTAAATGTGTTTCTTTTCTAAACGTAAACCCTAAGCAATTATCCCTGCCTGAGGAGCAAAAATACAGTACGGGATTAAAATTAACAGGGCACATAATTGGATTTAATAATTCTCCTTTAACACTATCTCATTAGGAATAAAGTAAAATATAACTCATTATGGATAACTAATGGCACTCTTTGTTAGTTTTCATCTTATATCTTAAAAATATATATTATTCAAAAGCATATCGGTAAAAACCAGGAGCAAATAGATTACACAAATGATATAGGTCTCTCAATTATTTAAATGCTTCATTTTCTACACATAATGGAATAACTCATAATCTACATCTATCTTGTAATATTAAATATTATGTATAAATATTTTATGCATATACATTAACACCATTAATTATTTTATAATATAAATTTGTAAAGTAGTTTATCGATGGATTTCTTGTTGTGGTCAGTAATGATAGTTTCTCCTGTTTAAGAAGAGTTAGCAAGTTCTTTCAGAATGCTCAGTTAACTTTTTCTTCTCTGACATTTTTTGCTGACTAAAGTTCCATGGGGAAATCAGCTAAAGTGGTTTTCAGTTTTTAAGGAAAGAAGAGTGTACATTATACCTTAAAATACATTAAATGACACAACTGTACAACTCTTTCTTCGCTTTTAACGTACAGCTAAAATTTAATTTTAAAAATCAAATAACTCTGAATTCCGTACAGATTAGAAGTAGGAGATAATGTCTCTATCAGACACGTGTCATGATTTAATATATAGCAAAAAATCTTGTCTTATTGAAAGGGATCTAATGAAATATTTAAAATTTATCATTTTTCTTTTCTCGAAACTAGTTTTTAAGGTTATCTTCAGTAAAGTATAAGAGTTTAGTTACTTGGTTTATAGCGTTAAAATTGTAAAACAGAAACTTATTTAAATTTCTCCTTACAGATTTTTGTTTAAATAAAGTGGATTATTGCCAGTATAGTCACTCTTATGATCTAAAAAGCTCTTCTTCGGAGTAAATTAAAGGAAAAGACAAAGTAATAGACAAATTTTAATGCAACTTTATGAAGCCTTCTTTATGTAAATGGATAGTTGTAAGGCTTTACATAGTTAGTTTGTCTTTTTAAACTGTATCCTTTGAATCCCCTTTTCAATCGCCTTTCGTGGTTTAAAGTTTTCATAAAATGTTTGATTATCCTTCATACAGTGGTCCAAATAAAGTTTTGGGCATGCTAATTAGTATGTAAGGCGCAACCAAACGCACTACGCAAGATGTAGAAATAATTACTGCAAAGATGGAATTTTCTTTTCTTCTTAGGGAAATCATTCTTTTCTAGTTGTTAAGTAAATTTTCAGTGCTATTTATTATTCACCCATTAACCCTTCAATACTCGCGTGGGGACATATGTCACCCACCTACATTCATCTTCCCTAATGGAGGTCATCGGAATCTACCTTCAAATGATCCTTCCTTCTTGTCCCCTCTCTTTTCCTTTTAGTTAGTCTTTAACTGTTTTTCGATTGTATCACGTCAAAGTTCACTGGTTGACACCTGTCCCCCACACGACCATCTACGTAACTTTTGAAGGTAAGTGAATTTCTTTTAATTATCCGTAATATTTAGATTTTATATCGTTTTATTTATTTATGATTAAAATACTAATAAGAGAGAGTCAATGCCAAATAGGTTCTTTACATGAAACTTTTTTTAATCACATTTTTGTACGTGATAAAAAAGTTTGTCAGAAATGTCAGAACCAGGCAGGACAACCTTATAATACTTTATCCAGGGCCAAAGGCATAGCAGCAAAACTTTTTTCTCAAGAAAAATATTAGATTTGTTTATTGACGGACAAGTCTATAAAACAATAGCAGACTGCACAAATATTTGCATTGATTCTATCAAATGTAAATTTTAAAGGGATCGCGATGCCAGAAATACCAACGAGGTAGAGGTCAGGGCCTTATTTGGTCTTCTTCTTTTGATAGGCACTTATAAAAGTTCCTGGACATATATTGATAAGTTGCGGGATAACTCGAAAGGTAATGGGTTGGAATCATGCTACCTAACAATGAGAAAAAACAGTTTTGCGTATCTTCTCAGGTACCTTCATTTTGATGACATTCGGGATAGGGCATCTCGACGAGAATTTCATAAATTTGCTCCCATAAGGAATTAATTTGAAATAGTGTACCTCAAGAGGAAAAGGTGCCAGAGGACGCTGTTCAGTGGCACACCCAAGATTTAATCTTGGGGGGGGGGGGGCAGTTGAATGGATAAAAATATTTATAATGCAAATTCAATATTCCTAATGCAATTTCTATTTCTTTGGGGGTGGGGCAGGGCCCCTTCGTCCACCCCCTAGGTGCGCCACTAATGCTGTTACGCTTGTGGACCACAGAGAGACAGAACAACGCGAAAGTGGTACGAGAAATGCGGAAAGTGGATATGTAATGACCATTTGAAAAATGAATGTGCAGAATGTTTTAATTTTTTTTTATTTTGAATGTATGGTTGATTTGTAATAAACAATATTTATCTTTCTAAAATTTAATTGTGTTTTATTTGTATTATATACTCCTAAAAAAGCTACAGAAATAATTTGGTTACAAAAATAGTTAAATACATATGGAAATAATACCGACATAAAAGGTGGGTGACACTTATCCCCCACGCGACCGTTCGTGTTACAGATAGGCACGCGAGTATTGGAGGGTTAAAGACGCCCACTGGTGTCCTAACAGCTCTAACTTGTAGGAAGCTTCAGCGTCAACCACCTTCTCTGAATGTAATAATTTTCCCCCTCTCAATCTTTGTCTACAGTTCCTAATGATGTCTCGTCTTGCAACGAGAAGTGTTTACGCAGAAGAGCAACATCAACTGAATTCACCGACTTAATGCCTGATCGTCCATGAAAAGCGACACATCTCGCAATTTATCCTCTTGAGGGCAGTTGTATCAGTTTTTCGTAATGATAGTCCAAGCTGTATAGTATTCTTTAAGTTGATTTTTCTCAAATGCTGCATTTTTCAGCTGTGCCACTTTTCTTGTAGGGGTACGATATGTTAATCACGAGATTTTAATCTCTTGTATTTGCCTTGATAAACTGCCCGTCTGCCGAACTTCATGTCAGAACTACAACTCTTTCTTGTTAATTAAATTTCAATAAACAGCAGTGAATATAGTACTATACATAAAATTATTTACGTTGTACAGGTGACATTTTAGGTCTGTTTAAAATTGCAGAAAATATTTGAACTTACCATAGACTATTTATACCTACGGACCGACTCTGGATAGAATTGTTAGTTCTTTTGTCAATCAACAGGTGCTTCAGGAAGAGTAGTGGTAACTACAGTACATGGGCCGGGCCCTCCACTGTAGGATGATATGGCAATGCATAAAACTTCAGTGATCAGTAAAAAATGAAAGTAGGAAGGAAAATAGAAAGTGGGGAAAACAAAAAGCTTCTATAGTACAAGAAAAGGAAAAACATGGCGGAAAAAAAGACACTGAGCGAACAAAGAACAGGACAAACAATTAAAAGTCACGAGCAAGACTGGCACAGGGCCTGTTTCTTGTTAGCTGGGTCAGCAGGGTCGTAATCAGTAAGATTTTTAATAAGATCATTTGGTAAATTTTTATGAAAGTTAATAGAAAGATTTTGAAGGTAATTTTGAATAGAGGGGAGATTTATCTCCCTATAAATGCCAACAATACGAAAATACCATGGGGAGATTGTGATATGCCGAATAGTCATTTTTTGAGCAACAGCCAGAATTTTAATGTTGCAATTCGCTGCATACGACCAAGCTGGTCCAGCATACGTAAGTAATGGTCTTAAGAAAGATTTATAAATGATCATTTTGTTACTATAGTTCAATTTACTATTTCGGGCAATTAAGGGATAAAGTTGTCTTTTAGCATTACGAAATTTATTACGATTATTAATAATATGTTGTTTCAAAGTGAGTTTTTTATCAAGGGTTAACCCTAGGAATTTAACAGTGTTTGACCAAGGAATAATGGTGGAACCAATTTTAATATTGCAGTTAGCATAGGTTCTATCGAATTTATGGCTGAACATAGTGACAATTTTTGTCAATTAACTGATAAGTACTCGACTAAATACCGTGCATGAAAAATGTAACAAAATAATTCTGATACAATTTAAGTAATTCTCTCTCCCAGAATTTGTGAACGTGCATGGATAAGGAGGAGGAGCCTGTGGAAGTATGCAAATAAAATTATTTTCCAATTTTCTCGTGTGATGGAACTTTGTCCATTATAAACGCATACGATGTTGGGAAACTTTCTTCTTTTCGTCAAGTTGCAGAAGTTGAGAAAATTAAAGTACACTATTTAATAAAAAATATATATAAAAGATTCAAAAAGCGGGTTTTCGAAATAAAATATTCATCCTATATTTCGAAAACGGCGCTCTATAACGCCTCACTGAATCCGTTGATCTTCCATAAAACTTCAGTTCCGAAACTGTTTTCCGGAACAAAAGGCGTCTTTTAAAAGGAAAATGTTAGGAAATTGGATCTAGAGGAAAAAACAGAAAGAAAATTTTTTGAAAGGTCGAAGAATCCTGTATTATAGGCCTTTGGAATGCAATACACATACAAAGTATTAAAAATTTACTAAGAGACATGAAATAAAAGTGTTTTTTATGCATTGAAAATTCTTTAGCTTTCCCTTTTCTCGTGTTTATTCTTATGAATATAGAAGTGTACACACAAACACTCGTTTACGCGCATTTATATGTGTATATATTAAGCTTGTGAAAATGCTTAAAAGGGAAAATAACTACAATTAACACCTATTATAGTAAAAAAATCCAATTAAATAAAGTCACCCTATGATGTCTGAAAGATGGGGTTATAATTAAAGTTCCACTTTGAAATGGTCATAAAAGGAAAACTACTGTACCAAATGTTATCAAACTTGGTAATAGTTTAAAGGAAGTCGTGGTAATTTCTTTTTAAAAAAAAGGTTAAAAATCTCACCACCAGGAGGGAAATGGCGCTGTATGCAATATTGTTAAACGAAATAAGCCATGAAAACATCGGTTTAAAATGTGTTTAATTGTTTCTGAAGCGTGATACAAAGCATGCTCAATGTGACGTCCACCATTTTCCTAAAGCAAGTTATATCGCATTACTGCCTTCTCAACAGTAGCTCTAAGCATATCAGGAAGAATGCAACGGACATGTCGGTGTATCGCATCTTTCAATTCCGCCAAATTTTTTAGATTATCACCATAAACAGTGCTTTTGAGATAACCCGATATCTTCATGTCTTAGGGCCGAATTCAGGCTTCAAAATTCACAAATTAGCGATCTGTAAGAAAACAATTTTCGGAATGCGCACACTTTAAATGGTAATTTTGTTTAGGTCAATGTTTCTTAAGGGTATACAAAATGTTAAACTCGTGTAACAAAAGGTTAAGTTAGATTCCGACCCTTATTTCGTTTAACAATATTGCATACAGCGCCATTTCCCCCCTGGTGGTGAGTTTTTTAACTTTTTTTTTTTGGTGGAAAATAAATTCCCATGACCTCCTTTAAACTATTACCAAGTTTGATAACATTTGGTCCAGTAGTTTTCCTTTTATGAACATTTCAAAGTGGAACTTTAATTATAACCACCCTGTATATTGAAACATATCCTTAATTAAATACTCACCAATCTTTTCATATAACAAGTATATTTACAAATAGAATAATGGAACACCGCAGTAGTTGTAGAGTATCTCTGATGAAAAGATAACAAATCATGCTATTCAAGATTTTGAGCTGAAAAAAACAAGAAACTGGTAATAAATCTAAAAGTTTTATGGTTCCTGAGAAGGATCTCAAGACATTACTCTTTACTTAGCCATGTAAGTAAGTCTAGGCATAGAATAGGTCTTAAATATTATATTCTAAGAGAGGCAGATGCATGGGCAGTGTACACATTTCCTTGGGGTTTTGAAAAAAAAACCAAGGAAATGTGTACATTGTTTGTAGGTCACACAAAACAAGTTGAAGGTACTGAGATAATAAAGTTTAAAATTCATGGACAAATTCAAATGAAATTTCGCTCTGAAAAAATGTGCTCTAGTAGTCGTTGAAAAACGTGTATCAAATGAGAAATATACGTTTATATACAGGGTGTCCGGGCTAAAAGTATCCAAAAGTTATGACTTATTTTTACAGAACTACCATTAGAATTTTTTTAAAATATTTAGATAGAAAGAACATCTCACCAAGTTTTAATATCATTCATAGATTTCGATCATAGTATCATATATTTCGATGTGTGCACCTTTTTTAGCACGACTAACGTCTAAATGGTAATCCAGTTCTCTCGAAGTGTTTCGTAGCATATCAGGAGTTATTAGACATTTTTTCTTGGGTATTCATTAAATCCGTTAGGTATAAACAAAAAATTGAAACTGTGGATGAGTTGAAGAAGCGTATCATACAAGAAATTCGCGTAACAACTCCCGATATGCTACGAAACACTTGGATAGAACTGGATTACCATTTAGACGTTAGTCGTGCTACAAAAGGCGCCCACATTGAAATCTATGATACTATGATCGAAATCTATGATACTATGATCGAAATCTATGATATTAGAACTTGGTGAGATGTTCCTTCTATCTAAATATATTTTTTCAAAGTTTTAATGGGTAGTTCCGTAAAGATAAGCCATAACTTTTGGATACTTTTAGCCGGGACAACCTGTATATGATTTATGAAATAATTTATTGGTTACAATAAAAATAACTTTAAAATGTTATGGATGAGCCACATTGCTTAACATCAACCTTGTAGACCCAAGGGGGGGGGGGGCAAATCAGAACAGGCGAACTTCAAAGTAAGTTTTTAAATGAAATCATTGGTTGGCTCAACATGTGATCGCAAATGACTGCCGAAGGAGTGCAGAACAGTAGCTATTAATTAAATTATCAATCGGCAATAGCTTGTTCTGGGTTTACGTCGTTATGCAGTAGAGATGAGATTTATTTGACGTTTATCCATGCCCATCGTCATTTAAAAGAGGGTAAACACATTGTCAATGGCATATGGATCAACGGAAGAGGATTCTATCGAGGGTGGAATCACGGTGTATGGTGTGGTAATCCAATCGATATGTCTGGACCTCCTTAATGTTTAGCGAAAGGTAATAAAATTTAGATTATCTGTACTATATTTAGGGCCTTAGATTTCAGTGTCTCAATCATTTAAAAAAACGAGACTTTTAACGATTATCGGGTTTTTCTTATTAAGTCAACAGTTTAGAGCAGTAATACTCAACCTTTTTTTTCTCGGTCACATGCATAAATTTGCAATTTTATGAGGGCCGCAATATAGTACACCATACTTCATAATATATTAATCTCAAAAAAAAATTTCAGGTAGTCTCTTTTAACGAAACTACTGCGAGTTATTAACGTAGGATTACTTATCATTGCTTACCACTTTTGTATGAATATATGCATGTATGTGTTATGTATATATGTATCTATATCTATATCTATAGTCAAAATTTTGATGCATTTGGCACTTTTCTGCTTAACTGTTTGCTGATTTCCCACGCGATACAGACTGGGTTTGGCGTGCTGCCAAAATTATAACTCGCCACGCAGGACATCTGAAATTTTGCTTTCCGGAGGACCGTTATGGAGGAACGTAATCCTATGTTGAAACACTAAACTCAAAACCTAAACGTACGAAAACACTTATTTAAAAATGATTGTAATTTGTTTTTAGTTCTGGGACAAACTTTTAACAGTTTTAGACAAATCAGGTTTATTTTTGCTACATGCTACTCTCTATACATCATCAAGGTAAGAATCAGTAAGGCGATTTCTATGAATATTCTTAGCGCATGTCATTTTGACTTTGGATGGTTTACAAATATACGCTGATGTGAACAATGTGACAAGCAGATGGAGAATTTTTGTACAGTTTTGTATTTTTCAGGCACTAATTTTCAAAATTGTGTTTTCAAAAGCCCCTGCCAGATAACCAGTGTGAGTGTTTGGGGCCGCACATAAAAGCTTCGTGGGCCGCTGTTGGAGTACGCATGGTTTAGGGTAATCCCCTTCTACAATATTTCAAGATTAATATACAAAGGAAAAGAAAAGACAAAACCTTTGTGCTCGAGGAACAAACAGGAAATCCAACGTAAATAAAGCATAAATAGCAGTAAGGTGCAATTTTGCATCCAGCCGTTTCGAAGCTGTAAAAGAGCTTCTTCATCAGTGCAAAGAACTTAGTAGCAGCTCAAAAAGCCGAAAACTAATCTTAGTTTTCGGCTTTTTGAGCTGCCACGAAGCTGCAAAGGAGCTTCTTCATCAGTGCAAAGAACTTAGTGGCAGCTTAAAAGGCCGAAAACTAATTTTTGTTTTCGGCTTTTTGAGCTGCCACGAAGCTGCAAAGGAGCTTCTTCATCAGTGCAAAGAACTTAGTGGCAGCTTAAAAGGCCGAAAACTAATTTTTGTTTTCGGCTTTTTGAGCTGCCACTAAGTTCTTTGCACTGATGACGAAGCTCCTTTGCAGCTTCGAAACGGCCGTATGCAAAATTGTACCATACTGCTATGTGTGCTTTATTTACGTTGGATTTCCTGTTTGCTATGCAAGTGTTAAAAAAGGAAGGTAGAAGGCGGGTTTGTGGCGGCTCTGTGGTACAGCTCGCTGGTTTTCGGTGCAAGGTACTCGGATCGAATCCCGACATTGCACCACAAAATTCTCCGTTTGTTTCGTCCTTTCATAGGGTAAATGCTCGTCCGCCTATATGGTGCCCCCATAATAAAATGGCTAGTAAAAGTGCGGTGTACTTTTCGAAGTACACCGAAGGCGGTAAGGATATTGTCCAAGAAGCCATCTGCTGCATTGGGAAAAAGGTTATATAATACAAATTACATGTAAAATAAAATTAATTCTACGTCGCATCTTAATACACAAGAAATAACATCTATATTTGTAGAGATTACTAAGGGGGCACTCTATTTGAATTTGATACAAACACAGTTTATACATGAAACAATGTTTATTGAATTCGTTGCACATATAGAATTTGCTTTTACAGCAATAAGCATACGTACTACTTGTACGGAATATATATATTAGCATTCAATAAAAATACACTTACTCACAAACCAGTAGAGAGTCAAACCAGCAGTTCTGCCACATAAACTTTGGGCCTGCTAAGCACAAGCGCAGGATAGCACCTGGAGCTGCTTTCCTCGTAGCTCCCTTAACTCGCTTATCTATCAACCTTAACAAAACCTTCTTCTTCAACCTTTTTATTTAATCAAGCTGCATGGTATTTATACCAAGCGCGTATGCCGAAATTAGCATATCTCAAGCCGCTTCTTTAATGCATTCACTCAAAAGTTCGATTCTTGTGAATCGAATCGTGTGTATACCTTACATAATATTTTCAAAATTTCAACACAGGGGTTCTTAAACTTATCTAGCCCGAGTACTCCTTCTTGAACAACATTTTTTTGCGGACCCCATATCAATCCTAGGCATTTTACGTCGTTCTTGAGACTTAATTTCTGGCTCAAAAATCTCAGGCAATACGTTACAATAAATATTGGTAAAAATGCATCGCTGGTTATTAAAATAAATGGTCTTGCGCATTTAGAGAGATGAACATTTTTATTTGGATATAGAATAAAAAACATAAAATGAATAACAATATTAGTAAAAAGAATTTAAAAAGTTACAAATCATAATACATTAAACTCATGCAAACATTTCTTGGTCAAATATTGGTCAAAATAGATCTTTTTATATGT
Organism: Dolomedes plantarius; assembly: GCA_907164885.2. Taxonomy (NCBI): domain Eukaryota; kingdom Metazoa; phylum Arthropoda; class Arachnida; order Araneae; family Dolomedidae; genus Dolomedes; species Dolomedes plantarius. Next base: position 48,473,656 of record OU015498.1, on the reverse strand, counting down.
TTTCTGTAAATAATTTGTACTCAATGAGATGGGTGCAGTTGTTTTCTTGAAACCAGAACCAAAATGTCGGGTTCTATGTTGGAAAGTTTTAGTCTGAGGTCTGCTTCTACATTGAGTTTGTTTCTATACTTTGATTTCATGTATAACAGTACCGAAAAAGCTTGTTAACATAAATATGCTGTGCATAACGGAATCAAATGTTGGAAAGCTTTATTTGCAAGTGCAAGGTAATCAAATCTGAGAAGTAACCCAAAGTTTGTCGGTTCAGCTTTGTTGGATTGTAGTTTCAAAGACGTATTGCATAATTCCACGAGAATATTTTGTTCAAGTATAGATAAATGTTTAGCATTAGTAACTTCCATGTTGAATGGATCTCTAATCCTGTTGTTGCCAGAATCAGGACTGGGAAAATATTTCCTAAAGCTGCTTTTAAGAGCCACTAAATGTTCAACAAAAATCTGACGTGTTTCATTAGGGAGCTCTTTACTAGAAGTTTCTATAAAATCGTTGAGTGTTGGAGAAGACTCATACACACAGTTGTGAATTCGTTTCGACCACAAATCGATTGTTTGCAAATGACGTCGGAGTTTGGCGGGTTTCATACTTTCGTTCAATATACTTTCACGATAGAGAACACAGACAGGTCTTTCCACATTTTTATTTCATATACAAGTGAATCCAAATGATAAATACTTATCACAATATTTTGTTAATTTTACACTTGTTGATGGATTTCAAGGTTGATGCTATATCATCTGAGTCGCTTTCATCTATATTTTGTTTCAGTGTAGATCCAGTTTTTAGCCAACGATCCACCTGAGTCGCCAGTCTATCTATAGCTACGTGTTCCCGCTCCGCGCAATAGTCACAACAATGCAAAAATTGCGTTGTTTTATTTATTTTTCCGTATTTGCAGTTGAATAAAAATAAAATTTTTACAAATCATTGTGTTAATAACTAGTTAAATAACAACAAATACAAGGAGTCTGGACCATATAGGATTTTTATTAAATGAGTTATTTGAATAAAAGTAAAAAGTTGGGGGATGTAAAGTTAATGTCAAAATTATTTCGCGGACCCCACGGTTACGCGGACCACAGTTTAAGAACCTATGTTGTAACATAAAGTGATTTCGCATGCTTTTGATAAGCAGCCTTACGTGTTTTTTTAAAACGTCTTACGTGTTTAAGCATATCACACCCCCGCAAGAAAAGTGACACAACCCAAAAATGTAGCATTTGAGAAAAATCACCTTAAAGTATACTATTACGCTTGAACTAGCCTACAATAAAACTGACACAACTGCTTTCAGGTGGACAAATTGCGAGATAAAGATGTCTCTTTTTGTGCCCGGTGGGGCTTCTTCATACATATTTTTCAATGTCATAACCTCAAAATACTCAAAATTGCCATTTTTACCATGTTTTTATTAACTCGCTTTCTCTTTTGTTTGTTTGTGTGTGTGTGTGTTTGTCCAGTACAAATCTTGCAATCGATTTTTAACTAACTTCCTGACTAGCTAGACATTTGAAACTTTCAGAATAGCTCAGCACACGAATAAACAGCACACGGTTACAAGGCACTATTTTTATACATTTAGCCATCTTTAAGCAGTATTGAATTAATTTTCAGTTAATTTTGTTTTGTAGACTGGTGCAGCCATCTATCAGCCGGGACGGAAACGAAAAGTTAAACGCAAGTTAACTTCCAATTAACTTCATTTTCTTTCAAGTTGATGGGATATTTCATCAAAATAAATTTTAACAATTCTATGTATTAATAAATACTTTTTTAAGTTTATATGATTCAACAGAAAATTTTAAAACACGGTATATAAAAAGTACTTTTTATCTTGTAATTATTTGAGTTGTGTCACTTTTCTTGCCGGGGTGCGATATGTGAATCACATTTAGTGTTCCCCTACTTGTTATTGTAAGCACTGCTAAAATTCAGTAGAGTCGAGAGGAATATAAAAAAAATTAGAAAATTTAGCTTCTTATGCATGTTCTGAAACATTTTTCATACAGATTTTTTACCCAGCTTCGTCAAACATTTAAGTCGAGATTCTAGAGTGGAATTCGTTAATTAGAGGTGGAAGGGTTCGTTTTAATTAACAAACGCAAGTACTATACATAATGGGAAAATAATTAAAAACGTAATATTATGAGAGTTTGCAACTGACGAAAATAAATGATACTTGATTTTTCATGCGTAGGATGACGGAATGAATAAATAAATATTATAGACACGTAATATTAGATTTTAGTGACTTGAAATTCGGGTTTTAAATATTAATTCAAATAAAATGTAAAACTTTAGATAAGTCATAAAAATGTTGGCAGTTCTGATTGTCAAATTCCCAATTTAAAACTCATGCAAGACCGAGTATTAAACTGAGAAACGTATTAAGTGCGCACTTAAAATAAATAAATGCAATGGGAAATTGTACATATAAAAGGTATAAAAATATCGATATCTGATTCTATAAAAAGCTTTCATGCAAAGCAAAAGAATAAGAAGGGTGGAAAGGTTAATATAGTTACATGTACTCTCAATGTTGGATCTGACGGAAAAACGAAGAACCACTTACGGTTTGGTTTGGTGAGCTACAGTCAACTTATGCTACACTAGGGATAATTAGACTGGGACCTACTGCTTAAAGAATGGACACAAACGTCCATGCCAAGAGTGGGATTCGAACCCACAGCATCCGGTACCGAATGCCAGCGCCCTAGACATTGGGCCATGGTCTGACTGAAAAAGAATTACTTACGTATGTACAGCTCCGATTCAAAAAATTAGAATAATGTAAAAAAGGATGGGTTTAATGTTGCTAAAGTGTCAATTTGCATACAGTGTTCAGAAAAGAAATATTAAAAATGTCCAAATATCTTCAGAACATTTATAAATATAATATAAATATTTATTTTTGTTTGCTATACTAATAATTAACTATTTAAAAAAATATTAGAATTATTTAAAAAATCAGAATATCTGGACAACATGGTTCGAAAAATTAGAATATGCAACTATTTTCCTGTTGGTTTAGAGAACAGCTGCAGGACTAATATGTGCAGGACTATAAAATGTGTTCCACGGAAAATGAAAATTAGTTTGGCATTTGATTTTAGTTCAGTATTTGCTTAATATGGGACGAAAGAGCGACTTATCCGAGGCTGTGAAATTTCGTATTGAGCACTTGCACAAAGAAGGAAAAACACAACTGTTTATAGCAAAGGAAGTGAAATGTTCTGAAGCAAGTGTGAGTAGAGTTTTGAGAGAATATTGTAATAATAAGTGTTTTCAAAATAAACACCTTAAAAGTGGTCGAAAGCCAGTAACTTCAGCAAGAGATGAAAGGCAATTTAAAAAGATTGTGAAGAAACATCGCTTTCGAAGTGTGAGATATTTGAAGAGAAAATGTAAAGAAGTGGGTGTAAATGCCTCTAAATGTACAACATTACGACGACTTTACAAATTAGGTTTTAGATCACGTGTGCCTAAGAGAAAGCCACTCTTATCATCTAAGCCAGTGGTTCCCAACCTTTTGTGGCCCATCTCCCCTTTCTAGAGGTTGACTAACACCTATCGCCCCCTTTTCATTTCCATTGTATGCCTAATTTTAATTTGAAGTAAAGTGTAAATAATAAAGCAGTTTTATTATTTTAAACAATTTTATTACCGTATATAAAAACAACCAAAGCAGTTTTATACGGTCACTCCTAAATAAAATAGAAAAAAAATAAAATATCTGTAAAAAAAGTACATTTTAAAGAACAAAGACGTGAAATAATTAACTAAGATCATTGGTGTACATTTAAAAAACAGGAGTACATGTTTTCATTTTTAAATTGGAATCTGGAAAAATTAAGAATTTGACACTTAAAATTTGAAAAAATAAATGAAAGTTTGAAAAATTTGTTATTGTTTTATTTTACCTTTTCAATGGCTGCCTTGTGCTTGATGGATTTCAGTTAAAGCTTGAATATCCGGCTTTATGTTCGTCAAGTTCAGGCGCAAGTCTTTGAGGCAAATGTCCAAATTATTTCTTTGTTTTGTGAGGAGCTGGACAACAGAACTAAATCCTTTTTCAACTAAATATGTTGACGGGAACGAGATGAGAAGTGGTTAAATTTTTCCCCACAGTTGTGGATAAGTGTCCATAAGCTTCACCCAGGCTAACTCGTAACCGTTCTGCTTGAAAATGATTTTCGCCTCACAGTCATACTTCAGATATATAAACTCCGTCTGTAAAGAGTTATCAAGCTTATCCACAGCTTCAAACGAGAATGGATCTAGAATCCAATCCGGAATTTGTAACTTTGTCAAATCTTCAAATCTTGATTCCATGTCAGTTTTTAACTGGTCAAGGTGATCAGTAAAAATTAGGGTTTTGTCTTCTGGGAGTTCAGGAGTCTCGTTATCTGACACTGAACACTTTTTAAGGGTCGGAAACTGAATCAGCTCTTTACGGCCAATATTTACCTTGTGAATATCAAACTTAGCGATGAATGATGAAATAATTCCTTTGGCCTTGATAAGGTTCATCTTGTTTCCTTGAAGCCTTATATTGACTTCGTTCATTTTTTCAAAAATATCTGTAAGGTACGCAAGTTCCAACTTTTGTTGCTTCAAATTCTCACTTAAAACAGGATCAGACGTGTCGAGAAACTCAGTAACAGTGTCAAATAATTCGAAGAAACGGCGCAAACAGTTTCCTTTGGAAAGCCACCTCACGGCCGTATGTAGAATCAAGCGTTCGAATTCCTCATCATTTTCATGGCAAAGTTGTCGGAACAGACGGTCATTGAGGGACTTAGCTTTGATCTTGTTGACATCAGTAATAACCAGTTGTAGGGTTTCATGCAGCACACCACTCAGTTTTTTCGCAGCTAAGTGTTGACGATGAATGACACAGTGAATAGTGATGATCTCTGGCACTTCTTTCTTAAGGTGGGTTAGAAACCCAGCATGACGACCTGACATGGCAGGAGCACCGTCTGTTGCGCAAGCGCTCACGTTTGTTAGGGGAATCTCTTTTTCCTCAAAATAATCTTGCACCACTTTAAAAATTGACGACCTCTTCGTATCAGTGATCAAAGTTCTAGCAAACAATATTTCCTCGGTAATTTCCTTTTGTTCATTGATAAACCTCACATAAGCTAATAAAATTGCTTTGTTATCAATCACAGTTGATTCAATCTGCAATGCAAATTTACTTTTTATCAAGAAACTGGTGAGTTTGGATTCAACGTCCGTGGCCATTTCGTCAGTTCGCCTGGAAACAGTATTGTTGCTCAAAGGAACCGATTGACTTATCTTATTACTAGGGCCCTCGCCTAGCATGATTCCAATATTTTTTTTTGGTAGCCGGTAAAACAAGAGTTTCGCCAATTGTGCGAGGTTTACCACATTTAGCGATCAATAAAGACACCTCGTAAGAAGCAAGAAGACCTTTGTCAAGATCGGTTGCTCATTTTTTAAATAATTCACTCACATTAGGCCATTTATCAGCTTTAGCTTTGAGGTGTTGAAAATAACTAAGTTCTTTACTCACTTTATCACTGTGTACTCTTGATAAATGATCTTTCATTGGCGAAAGCTTCATGGCTTCATTACTAGTAAATGTTTTATCGCACAAAATACAATGTGGAAACTGCACATTTTGTGGTGACGCGATAAAACCGAATTTTAAATACTCAGCTGAGAATTGACGACACTTCTTTTTTGAGGCCATTGTGCATGAAATTCTACACTTCAAAACAAACGCACAAAAACAGAAAAGACACGCACAAAAACTGATGTTGAGGCACACAAAGACTAGTGAAGACTGAAGACGAATGTACTGCAGACCTCCCTTCAGAAGAAACCTGAGACCAGTTTTAAGGTTGCTGCCTCGAGGAGGTCGATTCTCAAAATCAGGGGTCGGGGATAATCAACACCCCAGTACTATTTCCCGCGGAAAGTAATTATCTCTCTTTAGGTTTTAAGAAAATTATGAAGGTTTTAACTATTTAGGCTTTAAGAAAACCATCGCATATTTTGATTTCCATTTTCATGAAATCAACGTATTTTGGGACTTTTTACCCTGCATCCGTACTACTTACTTCCCGAAGTAATGTAAGGGAGTTTCAGAAAACCTCAATAAAATTTAGAGTCGTGTTTATTTTTATAAATACTGGATCATACAAAAATTTATTAATATAGATACAGATTTCAGGTCAATTGGGTTTTCTAACTGCTATTTTTTCTTTCGCCAAAGGAGACGTGATCTTTTTCAGTAATTTTGTTTTCATTTAAGGGATCTCAGGTGTCGTACTATTTTACTGAAGGTGCAATTTAGCATCATGTCACATTTAGTTTTATTTCTCATTCCCTAGAAAACATAAATACATGAAATTTTTGCAACTAAAAGCTTAATATATGTTCTATGTACACTGCTGGCCACTGTAAATGCAACACCCTGAAGGAAACATGCAAATAACATGAAATTTACAACATGCATTAGCGGAGGTGAGATATGCAAATGATTAGAATTTCAGAGCAGACGCACATCACGCGTGCCTGTGGCGCCACTTCAAAGCGCTATTTAAGGCTTGGAGATTTCGACGATTTCAAGTTTGGCAATTGTGTTTTTCTTGTGGTTTTTTTCAAAAAACGATCAATTATGCCTCGTCGAAAACAGCGATCATCCTTTGATCAAGTATCCGAGTTTGACAGAGGAAGGATAGTGGCCTACCGAGATTGTGGATTATCTTTCAGGGAAATCGGTAGTCGTGTTGGACAAAACCAAACAACTGTAATGCGGATATGTGATCGTTGGATGCAAGAGGGTACGACGGACCGGCGTGTTCGATCGCATTCACCTCAGCGCACCACTTCACGTGATGACAGGCAAATTGTGCGCATGGCAGTGACGGATCGCTCAGTCACATCACGAACCATAGCACAGCACATGCAGTCTGTAACGCATCATCCAGTGTCTGCGCGTACCATTCGACGCCGTTTACAGCAGAGTGGTCTGTCCGCAAGACGTCCATTGCTTTGTCTACCCTTGACACAGAACCACAGACGTCTCCGCCGCCAATGGACAGAAGGATGTGGACGGCAGAATGGAATGAAATTGTCTTTACTGACGAGTCACGCTTCTGTCTGCAACACCACGATGGTCGCATTCGAGTCTGGAGACACCGTGAAGAGAGGATGCTGAACAGCTGCTTTATGCACCGCCACACTGGTCCTGCACCGGGTATTATGGTATGGGACGGTATTGGATATCACTCTCGCACACCTCTAGTACGCATTGCCGGTACTTTAAACAGCCAGCGCTACATCTCTGAGGTGTTGGAGCCAGTTGTCCTTCCTTACCTTCAGGGCTTGCCCATAGCCACATTTCAACAGGATAATGCGCGACCACACGTGGCACGCATTGTCCAACGGTTCTTCGTCAATCGCCAGATTGAATTGCTTCCCTGGCCGCCTCGCTCTCCGGATCTTTCGCCGATAGAAAACATGTGGTCCAGGGTTGCTCTACGATTGACCCATATTCCATCCCCAGCTGCCACAGCAGATCAACTTTGGCAACGTGTGGAAGCTGCTTGGTCTGCTGTACCCCAAGAACTCATCCAAAGTCTCTTTGAATCAATGCCGAGGCGTGTGGCAGCGGTGATCTCCAACAATGGCGGCTAGTCTGGCTACTGATTTTGGCAGGAACCACACTTTACAGAAGTCTATAAATTTAATTATTTGATACTTGGTCAACATGTTATCTACAAAATAAATTTTGTTGTAATATCTGTCTTTCTTGGTGTTGCAATTTAGGTGGCCAGCAGTGTAGAATAATTATTTCAATGTTCTACAACTGGTATTTTAATTAATTTGAAACAGTCCAGCCCTTTAAAGTTTGTTACCCTAATGACCTCTTCTAATGAAAATTCACAATTTACTTTATCAACACTATAAAATTTTCCCCTTTTCCGCAATTTGAATAAGGATGTCAGCGTGCACGTGAAACGAGCACGTCAACAAAAAACCTAATAATTAAATTGCAGAGTAAAATCGCAGAAGAAACGTTGTTTGTTACAATAGGTATACGTTAAAACTATTGATGAAAGCATAGACGACAAGACTTTTTCAACAATAACAATTCAAATTTATTTGTTTAAAATATTAAAAGTTAGTTTAAAAATCTTCAACAATAAAATATCCTTATCAATCAATAGCGTTCTCTAAATTCATTAAAAAAAAAAAACAAGTCTCATATATACAAACAACAGTGTCTATACACTGTGATGGAATTACCTCAAGTTAGGCATAGGCAAAGACTGTTAGCCCCTTATTCTATTTTTCTTTACTGCGTCTTAAACTTAAACTATAAATCAACATTACCTTTCTTCAGATTGTCCTCAGCTTCATTATCTATCTATTCAACTATAGTCGAGAAAAGCTCCTCCTTCTCCTCTTTTTGTTACTGAATCGTATGTGAGCCTTATATACGCCTCATCTAATGATATTCAACGATCCGGTTTGTTTAAAACGCACCAACTACTGGAAACTGAATAATAAATTATTTACGGTAGCTTCTTCACAGCTGTGGAAATTCGATTAAAGATTTGATCCGGTTATCAGGTTTTATGATCAAACCGGTCTAGAACAAATGACGCAATACCCGGAAAGGCAAGTACATGATTCGTTTCACAAGTAGTCTTTAGTGTAACTCTCTAACAAATGCCCCCCCACTTGTCTTTTCGACATAAACTAGTAATATGAGAATTCAAAACCATCACAGTTTACATTTCGATTTTTTTCTGTCAGAACTAGAATACATATAAAACAATTAATTCAAACCAACATTAGTCTTGTTAACAAAAATGCGATAGCAACATATAACAATAATACAGTCTTAACTTAGGAATACACAGGTACAAAACAAATTGCTGAGAAGGCTCAAATCTGCAAGTTCTAAACAAAAGTTATTTCTGCTTCTGTACACTATTGTTGGCTGAAAACCAATATAACAACTAACAAACCACAATAAAGAGTTATAACATACAATGACTAGGACACGACTACATTCAATCATATTCAAATATCAATACATATGTACGTGGGCGCCCACTCATACAAATTCATTCAAACACATAAAACAAATTGGTTTTCCATTGAGAAGTTATCGTGAAATATTTAAATATCTAAAAACACAGAATACATCCCATAATATCGCACTGCATAAATATCAGAAAAACAACTCACATACAAACACTGAGCTTTAAACAAATTTTTCATTAGACAAACTTTCCTTGATTAGGTGGATGGAATAATTAACGTGGCAGTCCCCTCAACAAAACAGGGATTCACCAAAATAAAAAAAACATACCCGCGACCCAAAGCCCTCCGGTGCCTCGACAAATTTACAAATACACCACCTGAACCACTCTGACAATTACATTTGCACCTTACCCGAGACGGTACGTTAGGCTGTTCGGATCCAGATGATATGCTGAAAATAATGTCACCTTAGACACCTTCAGACGTTTAGGTGGGGAAAAAACATCCACCCAAAACAAGTAAACAAAAACATTGCAAAAATTCACAATTTCAAACACTAAGTGCACACACCACTTCAAAATAAATTCGTGCAAAAATTCAAGAAAAGTTCATGCAAAAATCTCATCACATAGGTGCCTCAGTTTGAATTTGGTCAGGGGTTTGGTAAAAGGATCTGCTAGATTTTCTTTACTTTTTATATAATTTATGTCAAATATGTTCTGATAAACTAGGTCACGAATAAAAAATAATTTGACATCAATATGCTTACTTCTATGGTTCTCTACTGGGGATTTAACAAAATCTATACACGCCATGTTATCAACATATAGAATTGACCTAAGCTTTCCTCCAAGAACTAACTTTCTGGCATAACATTCTAGAATTCTATCAAACCACATAAGTTCCTTTGTGGCCTCTGTCATAGCGTAGAATTCACTTTCCATAGTTGACAACGACACGCACTTCTCCTTGAAAGTCCTCCACATGACTGGAGCTTTTCCAAGAAACACTATCTGTACCCCCCCATAGAAGTCCTGTCATCCTTATTGGCTGCGAAATCTGCATCGGTGTAAACCGTTATACTAGGTTCATTGCACGCAAGTTTAAGTTTAAAATTGTGTGTGTGTATAACATAGCCCAAAAGTTTTATCAAACCATCCCAGTGAATTCTACCAGGATTACTTTGGTATTGGCTAAAAATGTTAACGGCATAACTTATGTCGGGCCTGGTTCTACTAGCGAGGAACGATAGACAGCCTAGTAAATTTCTATAGGGATATTGTTTCATTTCTATTTCAACATCTGATTGTGGACACTGTTTCTTTGAGAATACTGTACCCTTGCTGATTGGAAGTGAGGAAACCGGTACGAAGAATTTTGTAAACCTTTTACGAATATCGTCAATATAAATTGACTGACTCAAAACTTCTCCCCCCTTTTCTTCAAACTCAACTCCCAACAGCTTTCTAGTTTTTCCCAAAATTTTTAAATCAAAATGTGTCTTCAACAATCCTATGGCTTTGTCTATTATCTCCTCGTCCTTACCGAACAAAACCATGTCATCAACATATAAAAGTAAAATCAACACACAATTAAAATCATATGCACAGTTACACCAATTTAGTTTGCTAAAACCTAGTTCTATCAATACTTTATGAATCTCGAAGAACCATTCTCTACCACTTTGATGCAATCCATAGATAGCTTTATCCAATTTGCATACAAAATCTTCCTTACCTTCTACAACAAAACCGGGAGGCTGAGACATGTAAATATCATCTTTTAATGGTGCATACAGATAAGCTCCTTTGACATCACACTGTCTGTGGGTCCAACCCTGTAAAACTACTAAAAGTGAGAAGAAAAAACGAATTAGACTGAAATTAATGACTGGGCTAAAAGTCTCTTCGTAAGAAACTCCTTTAATTTGTTTAAAACCCTGTGCCACCAGTCTGGCCTTATACCTGGCCACCTCGCCCTTTTCGTCTCTTTTCAACGCAAAAACCCACCGGCATCCTATGATATCTGTATCTGATGGTAACTCAACTAGGTGCCATACCTGTCTTTCTGTCATGACTTTCATCTCTTCTTCCATGGCCTCTACCCACTGTTTATGCTGTGGTGATTTCAATGCTTGCTTGTAAGTATTAGGCATCTGTATATCGTCTAGTCAAGAACTGGCATAACTTGTGGATGCGGTAGCTGGTTTATCCGATATTTTCCCTTTATATCCATTTTTATCTGAGGAATCGGAATGGATTCTTTCCAATCGACCAAATGGATTTCTTTTCCAATCGCTACTTCTTAGATCTTGGGCTGGCAAGGGACTCTTATCAATTTGGGTTTCCTCAGGACTATCTTTTCCCACCAAATCTTCGTCACTCTCACGGGGTAGATTCTGACCTAAATTGATAATAGAAACGTCTTCATCTCCCTCATGTTTGGAGTATGATTCGGTGTTAGGATTATCACTGGGACCCATCATTGCTCCACTGTCGCCTTCCATCCCTTGTGAATCCTCACAGAATCTGACATTTATGGTCTCCACCACATTATTGGTGTCTGGGAACCATATCCGATAACCCTTGGTGTTAAAGGCATATCCAATCATCACCCCTTTCTTCGCCTTGGCGTCTAACTTCGCTCTGTGTTGTCGTGGTACACCAACATACGCGATGGACCCAAACGGCTTCAAGTGGTTTACCGATGGCTTATACCCTCCAAAAAGCTCAAATGGTGTCTTACTTAAACCTTTATGTACAACCCTGTTCCAGACATAGGTGAAACTTAAAACTGCATCAGGCCAAAATTTTGTCTCTAACCCACTGTCTGCTAACAAGCACTTCGCCCCATTTGATACTGTCTGGTTGAACCTTTTTGCAGTACCGTTCTGCTCTGGTGTATATGTGTTTGTGAGTTCATGTTTTACCCCATGGTCATTGCAAAATTGTGTAAAATTATTGTTTACAAACTCAGTCCCGTTATCGGTACGGATACTTTTTATTTTCCGCCCTAGGAACCTCTCTGCACGAGCGACATGATTTCTAAAAATCCGGAAAACCTCAGATTTTTCACACATAGGGTAAACAGAGCACTTACGTGAATGGTCGTCTATAATCGATAAAAAATATTTTTCACCGTTGCGACCAATAGTACTGCAAGGACCCCAAGTATCCATATAGATCAAATCATTGGGATATTTAGAGCGTCTAAAATTTACAGATTTAAAACTAACCCGTCTGAACTTGTTAAGTGTACAGGTTTCACAGTCAAAATTATGATCTTCAAATTTTTCCAACCCCTTTATGGCATGTTTCCTAATTGTATCCCGGACTACATATGGACTTATATGTGCTAACCTTCGATGTACCAGTTCATCGTCAACTTTCCTGGCCACACAAGCACTGCAATCCTCTTATTCTGGCAACTCGGGGATTTTTAGGACAAACCTGATATAAACCATTCTTTAATTTGGCAAAAAACAGTTTTATCATACCGGTTTTTAATTCTTACCATACCTTGACCGCCTTCGAACCTGAGACCTTGTCTGTCTAAAACAGAACCTGAAATTAAATTCAACTTAAGATTAGGTGAATACATGACATTGTACAAATGGAATGTTCTGGAGCCAAACTGTAGCTGAATTGTCCCTCTACCTGTAATCGGGAATGTCACTCCTTCGATAGCTACGGATAATTTATCGTCCTTTATTTCCTCAAAATCCTGGAACCACTCCTTCACTTTACAAAAGTGATGACTAGCAGCAGTGTCGAAAGTCCATAAATTCGAAGATTCTTCAAAATTACTCACATAAGTTTGCACAAGATTAATCGAAGGAAATCTCACCTTCTTATTTGCTGAATTTGGTTTTGATTTATAACGCACAGGACTTATTCCACGTGCAGGGGAATGACTTTTAACTGCCGTACTCTTCCGATAAGGTGATGTATTTCTTGGTGGAACACGCTGTCTCTGTTGGTACTCGTTAACGGGATTTCCATTGAAACAATTTCTTTTAATATGTCCCACCTGATTACACCTAAAACATGTCATATTTTTCTTGCGTGTGACTGCAGAATAAGCTTTGACTTCATGCATTTTGTTACGGTCTTGTTCTCGTACCGTCAGTCTATCTTCCTCAGCTACCAGTTCTACGAGTATGTCCTTAAATTTAAATTTTTCTTCTGGCCATCGTAATATGGATTGTGAAATGCTATCATAAGTTTCTGGTAAGTAGCGTAATAACTGAAAACTAACGTAAATTTCATTAATTGGTTGGTTTATACCTCGTAATTTTTCAACAATTCTCATTAAACGTGCTGCAAACAGGCTAATTTTTTCATGTGGTTGAATTCTGCTAGAAAATAGTTCATTAATCAGTTGCATATGCCTCGACCTATTGTCGGGTTCAAAAAATAATTTTAATTTGAGCCATGCATCTCGGGCATTCTCTATTCCCTCCACTATTTTCCGAAATTCAGGGGAAATATTTAAATAAATCAATGAAATTGCGGTTCCTGCACGGAGATTATAATCCCTAACGTCACGATATGTAACTTCAGGACCCGGATACTCTACCCGAGTAGTTACTCTTTGTAGTATCGGTATCTTTACTCGCTGTGCTTTCAACTTCCGTTTTTTCATTCTTAATTTTAAGTTTTGGTACTAGCTCTGTGCCTGCTACTATGCCCCAACATCCACGCTCCATAAGAATGTACCTCATATCTTCAGCCCAATTCCCGTAATTTGTTGCGTTCAGCTTCTCTATTTGGGTCTGCATTTTAATTGTATCCCCGAAATTCACTTTTCAAAACTTCAAATTCTTTCAAAATACAAAATAAACTTCACTTGTCGTCTATGTTAATATGCATCAACATTAAACTTACTTCAATTCCATTCAACGCCCCCCCCATCTTCAGGGCCACTGATATAGTATCAAAACGTAAAAACAATATTTTCATTTTCGAAATATTGTAATAACATTGTTGCTAATAATCCTTTCAGTTGTTATGAGCGTATACCGTCAATAAAATCTGGTCATTGCCTATTTAGCTTTTATGGTCATATACCTTCAGTAACATCTGGCCCATAACCTCTTTTATTGTCAGCGTGCACGTGAAACGAGCACGTCAACAAAAAACCTAATAATTAAATTGCAGAGTAAAATCGCAGAAGAAACGTTGTTTGTTACAATAGGTATACGTTAAAACTATTGATGAAAGCATAGACGACAAGACTTTTTCAACAATAACAATTCAAATTTATTTGTTTAAAATATTAAAAGTTAGTTTAAAAATCTTCAACAATAAAATATCCATATCAATCAATAGCGTTCTCTAAATTCATTAAAAAAAAAAACAAGTCTCATATATACAAACAACAGTGTCTATACACTGTGATGGAATTACCTCAAGTTAGGCATAGGCAAAGACTGTTAGCCCCTTATTCTATTTTTCTTTACTGCGTCTTAAACTTAAACTATAAATCAACATTACCTTTCTTCAGATTGTCCTCAGCTTCATTATCTATCTATTCAACTATAGTCGAGAAAAGCTCCTCCGTCTCCTCTTTTTGTTACTGAATCGTATGTGAGCCTTATATACGCCTCATCTAATGATATTCAACGATCCGGTTTGTTTAAAACGCACCAACTACTGGAAACTGAATAATAAATTATTTACGGTAGCTTCTTCACAGCTGTGGAAATTCGATTAAAGATTTGATCCGGTTATCAGGTTTTATGATCAAACCGGTCTAGAACAAATGACGCAATACCCGGAAAGGCAAGTACATGATTCGTTTCACAAGTAGTCTTTAGTGTAACTCGCTAACAAAGGAAAATTTTCTTCAAACTTTAATTTCCCCCTCTTTGAAATATTTCTCAATAACTTGGTTTAAGTTAGCCCTATTTTTGGCTAGTTTAAAAGTTAGTAAAAACGGGAAAGATGTTTTGCTTGGTTGCAATTTTATACCTTGAAAATAGACTTCAGAAATCAGCAATTAAACATTTCAGATTATACAGCACATCACGGCAGTTAATATTCCAAAAGGTATAATAGTTTCAGTAGTGTTTAAAATTTCCTTTCAATTGTAACTGCGGATGTGTATTTCTCCCCATCTGTTTCTTGTAAACACTGCCTTTTCTTAGAAACCATTTCCAATCGGCAGAAAAACACTTGTTCGACTCTTCCTTGGGACAAATGCCGATATTTGGGGAAAAGTGGGGGATGTTTGGTGACAATCTCTTCCTCTCTCGTTGACCTTCGCTTTAACGTTCTACCCCTCATCAAAAAAGAACTCTCCCCAAGTGACCAGTTTCTCGGGGAACTTCTCTTCAGAGGTAGGTCAATGACAAGTGTGTTGTGATGCAGGAGGGGAAGGGGGGTTGAGTCATCAGTCGGCCGCGCTGAGCAACAATAGATGGCGACTGTGGAGAGGTGTGAGTGCAGTAAACTCGCCGGCTGAGAATAGCCAGTGACTCGTGCTACCCGGCAACTTCTAATGTACACTACTATTTTAATTTTTCCCCCTTCGAATACTCATCGCCCCCAAATCGCCCCCCAGTAATTTATTGCCCCCCTGATAACCCAAATCGCCCTCTTGGGGGCGATCGCCCCCAGGTTGGGAACCACTGATCTAAGCAAATGGCTGCTAGAGTTAAATGCTGTAAACAAAGGCTATTTATAAATATAAAATAAATATTTATTTTTGTTTCAAATTTATTACATTATTTTGGGGTATTCTTCAGCAATGAAAGTATGTTTTGTGTGTCCCATGGGAATCAAGGTATACGTGTTTGGAGACTAAGGGCCTGTTCACATAGGAGTCCGTTGCTTTGCGTTAAGGAAAAGATGACGTTGAGACAAAAATAAACCAATCACAGGCGTTAAAAATTTCATTGCTAATCGTTTGGAGGCCTATGATTGGTTTATTTTCGTATCAACGTCATCTTTTCCTTAACGCAACGCAACGGACTCCTATGTGAACAGGCCCTTAAACAAGAAGCTTTTGATAAACAGTGTTTAAAACGTTCAGTTAAATTTGGGACCTCTGTCATGGTATGGGTCTGAATGACTGCAGAAGGCCCAACTAGGTTGTGTATTATTTACACAAAAGTCAATTCAGAAGTGTATCAAGAAATTCTTGAACACTTCATGATTCCTTCATCTGAGGATTTATGTGATGGCGATTTCGTGTTTCAGCAAGGTTCAGCTTCTTCCCACACTTCCAAATCGACAACTAAATGGCTCCAAGAGAGGGAAATAGATGTACTCCCTTGACCTGAAAATTCACCCGATCTAAACCCCATCGAGAATTTGTGGGGAATTATGAAAAAACGACTTCAAGAAGTTGCACCAAGTGACAAAAAAGATATTATTTCTACTTTGAAGAACATATGGGCGAATATTGATAAAAAATTTGTGAAACTTTAGTCAATAATATGCCAAACCGTTTAAGAGCTGTCATTAAAGCTAAGGGTGATGCAACAAAGTACTTATTAGCATGTAAAAACCATTCGAGTTTAAATTGTGTACAATATATTTACATTATTCTAATTTTTTGAACCATGTTAAGGAGTATTCTAATATTTTGAATTTTTTTCACTTGCTGTTTTAAATATATTTTCTATTTCATTGTAATATGTTCATATTTTTATAATCTACAAAATATGCAGATTTATATTATGATAACTTATATTTGATATCATTGATTATTTATTTTATAAATTAGATTTGCAATTCCCTTGATCATATGTTCTTTCATTATTCTAAATTTTTGAATCTTAGCTGTACCTCTTTCGTTTAGCTCATTATTTGTAAAATATTGAAAATTCCATAAAACTAATGTGCTACTACATTACCAACATGTTTACGGTAAAATCGTATAAAAAGGGATAGAACTTACATAAACATGAGATCTAAACGGGAACTTCATATTCTTGTTAAAATATTATACTTAATTGGTGTGAAAATAATTGCAACACATACGATCTGGGAGTTAATTATGGAAAGTTAATGATAGAAACATAATGATAGAAAGTTAATGATAAAAGTTAATGATAGAAAATACGGAGCAAAAAAGTAGTACTATAATCAAAGTATACAAATCATTTCACATACATGCGACTTGAAATTAGAATTTTTTTAATGAAATTATTTTAATACCTCCATACATATATTCATTTTTGCATTCACACGACTCGAGAAATATTAAAAAAATATATACAACAATGACGTACGGGGTGTAGGATGGATGGTCACTCCGAAGTTAGTTTCGTCCCATAATATCCCGTAATAACCCATCTATTACTGCAATAGCATATTCGTCTAGAGTGATCAGAAACATGCCGCCAGATTGCCTTCGGAATCTCGCCCACTTAATATAGCGACCAGATTGCGACATTAATCGGCATTAATAACCCGGCTTCACTTAATCAACTGGGGCCAGTCTGTCGTGGAATTATGTTACCCGATAAGCTTATGAAATATTTTGCAGGCAAACAAGTGTGATTGGCCACGATGGAAATAGTTCAAAGGGATGATAAGCCTAATTCATTTCGATTACGCCGATGCTCCGAGACCACTAAATTAGCTCGAGAATTTATATAGCCATCGAGACTAGTATATTTTAAATAACTGAAACTGTGAGATAGATATCAAAGCAAAGGATGTTATGAATGGAAGAACGTGACGTGCTCTTACCTTCCTAAAATGTCCTTTCAAATATAATTCTTCAATCCTCGTTAAAATAATATAATTGCTGTTTTATCGTAATAATTTTTCTCGAGTGCAACAAGTCCATAATAGTATTATGAGTTAAATATGTTGATTGTAAGACAATTAAAAGGACTAAATTTGAGGACGAACATTGCCCGGATTTACATAAATGTAATCAACAGCCAAAAGTACTACTGGATGAGGTTTAAAATTGAATGGAAAACGAAAAAAAAATTGTAACTCTTTTAACTTAGGATTATGTTCCTCCATAACGATCCACCAGAAAGCAAAATTCGAGACGCTAAAACCGTCCGTCCATCCATCCTCGCGAGTTTATTTGATTTGCATATTTTCTCTAATTTTGGCAGCGTACCAAACCCAGTCTTTATTGCTTCGACAAGCAGTCAACAGTTAAATAGAAAAGTACCAATATACATTAAAAATTTGACATACATACATACATACAAACATACATATATATATATATATATATATATATATATATATATATATATATGTATGTATTATGTATGTCTAATTACCATATATATATATATGTGTATGTATGTAGGTAGGTAGTTTCGTTAGAAGAGACTACCAGGAATTTTTCTAAGGGTCACTTATATAAAATAAAATATTTAAATTAAGTTAAACGTTGCTCTAAATGTCATATAAGTGGTCCCAAACTCTTTATTTTTCCCCATTAACCTTATTTAAAAATAAAAAGCATTCAAAACAGAGTATTAATATAAATGCATCCATATTTCGGAATAATCATAGCTTTCTTTTCTTAGAGAGAAGATAAGCAGGAAAACGTTGAAACTAAATTTTATGGAACAAAAGTATCCTCAAAATAAGTAATTACTCGTCTACAGATGTATTAATTTTTCAACAGTAAGGTTCACACAGTTGAACGTAATATTTTCATTCATTTTACGATAATATTTGTTATTAACTATTCATTATACACTCGTAGAAATGCCTTTAGCGAAAAGCATCCTCCCTCAGTTAAGAATGTTTAACCTTACAGAAGGCCTCTTGTCTTCATGATGTCGGACTTCTTTCGCTTCTGGCACGACTTTGATTATTTTATAAGGACTCTCCAATTAGTGTTTGGAAACTGTTAATGAAATATTTTCCCATTCTCTTGTGCCAGAATAAACAGCTAATGGTGGAAATTTGACTGAATCACTCTGGTTCGCAAGTGACATTTCAGATTTTCCCGAAGTCGTTTAATGGGGTTAACATCGGGATTTTGGTCCAGTCTATTGAGCCTTTTCCCTTTTAATTTTAGCAGCGTTTACAATCACAAATAGGAGGGCACTGAATGTAAATCAGATTTGTTTAAGATGTTTAAAATGTTTAAAACGGAAAATGTTTAAGGGGGTCCAGGACACAAAATTGTTCGAATTTTCGAAAAAAAATTAATTGCATTAAAAATTTATGTGTTCTTTTACACTTAAATGACGTTTAAATAATGGTTCTATCTTAATTAGAACAGGATAAATTATTATTTTTTTTGCAACATTCTAATAGTAGCCAATCGTGGTTTAAACCTGTGCGATTTTCTGCATGATGGGTTTTTTCCCCATTTCTCGTGTTTAAATTGTTATAAGTCAAGAACCGTTACCGATAAATAGTTGAAACTTGTAGCATGTCTTCTTTAACTATTTTACTTTAATTTTGATTCAGCAAATTTGAAAAAAAATATTTACTTTTTAAAATATGATTTTTTAAAAATAAGTTACATTATTTTTTTGTAATTTTTCATCTAAATATTTTTAATTTTTTAAAAAATAATATTTTTAAAAATGGTGAATCAAAATTAAAACTAATATATTTCTGTTTAATTAAATGAAAAAATTTTGAAATTCGACAAATAATATTTCGAGTTATGACGATTTTAAATTACCCCATTTTTATTAAAAATTTTTAATTTTTTCAAAAACTTTTTGAGAAGTTTTATGATATGATTTTGTTTACAAATTATATGGTTAACCATCACAAAAAAATTCAAAATTTTAACTCAATAAATAAAGAATTTTAAAAATATGTCACGAACCTCCTTAAAATTATATTTATATGGAATGTTAGGATGTTTAAAATGGTTGCACATCAAAAGCATGTTGAGTCGTTTTTTGTAACAGTTTCAAAAGCATCATCTATGTCTTTAATTATTGATTGACGCATTGATTGAATGGTGACGTAGAATTAATTTTCTTTTGCATGTAATTTGCATTATATTACCTTCTGCTTTTAGTGTGCATTATCCCTGTGCATTTCTGTGCAAAATCTGTCAATGTTTTCCCCTTACCTATGTGGATAAGGGCCCCGGATTGCCCAATTGTCGGCGGATCTGTACAGTCCGACCGGCGTCCAGGCCCATAAAAATGACATTTCACCTAACGTGGAAAATCAACCTTCGTCTGTGTATACAGGAATTGCTACGCAGCACCGATGATCTGTGGAAACAAGGCGTATAGGCAAGATCCGGGGTCACCGTTAAATCCTTACGAATTACCTATATGGATATTTCCGTTTTAAGGGGACTCACTACTCTTAAATCTTTAAAACATTCGATTTTTTGAAAAAAATATATGTTAAAGCCTGATCATGTCTGAACAAATTAGAGCAAACCACATGAAAATATTTAGCTTAGTTCCGGAGATATTGATATTCTAAATATTTAATTGCTGATCAAGTTTATGGTAAGAAAAATTTTAAACTCATTTTTCACAAAATGTAATTTTGCATCATTCCGCAACTGATGTCAAAAAACTATGAAACATAATTCCATGAAATTTTTATCAATGCATAATTATGTTATTTTATTGCGTCTGAACTAGAATTATTGCAATCACTGCACATTTTGTTATTTTTTTCAGGGGTAAATTAATGCAAAAATGTAAGGAAATTTTAAGTATATTTTGAGCAGTTTTAAAAAAAATTGAAAAAATATTTTAATGTTGAATGTTTTATGTTCAATTGTAATTTGAATAATTTATTTTAAATATAAAACAGGAATTATACATTTAAATGTAAAATTAATTTTATAGTTCTGGCATAATATCAGGCATTAAGTATTTGTAATACTTGTTGGGATTTTTGTACATGAGCTAGATTTACTTGCATAGAGAGATATGCAGCTAAGTCGCATATCATATAGTTTTGGTCGGGCAACCGATACAATTTTTTTTAAATACTATGCAAATGCAGAAATGAATATAATGCTAAAATTGGAAAACAAAAACATTTTGAGTGTAAATAATGGAAAATTATCCTTAATGAGGGCCGTTAAGCTAGCGCCTTTATTAAGCAAAAAATAATATATACTGTTTAAAGCCCTTTTTATATTAACTAACAATGTCATACTCTCAAGCTTGTGCTGATAAATGAGAACAGATAAATTCTTCACCTCGGATCTAAATTCTGTTACCAATTAGGGCCAAGCGAAAATCCATTTTCTTATGAACATTCATCGTGCAAGACTGTCAATGTAAAATACCTCTATGTACGACAGATATAGTAAATGGCCTTGCGAAATGGCATGTAATCAGAGGCATTGCATTACCGATGATCTGACGATCGTTGCTTTTTAAGAAAAATCGTACTTTATACATTTTAGTGTCGATAGGGATTTTACCGGTAATAAGTACTCGGGTTAGGTGACATGGTAAAAAAACCGCATACGATGCTTTTAGACAAGATGCCATAGTAATCTTTACATCAGATATACAGGGGTTGCGACCTGTCTTACTCCGGTTGAACTAGTTTCAAATGCCAGGCAAACCTATTGTTTATTTACTTCATCATTTTTTAATTTTACCGAATGTGTGTGCAATTATCGAAATCAACAGTTTCGTCATATATATATCCCCTTCAAGGACAGTAAATATTCAACAATTGTTTATTATTTGAAAGGCATAACTTATTTTTTTCCAATGTGGCAGGCAATTTTATGTTTCGACATTCACCCATTCTGCACCATGAAATTGCTGTTGCTTGTAACGGGAATAGGTGAAACAACTTGCTTTAACGTTTATCAATATTACTCCCTGGTTCCAAACAGGAGTCGCCCCTTTCAGCCCAATAGCCTATTGGGACCTGGTGAACGGAACTTCCAACCAGGGGGCATTAGCAACAACAACAACAAAAACACTCCCTGGTTCTACGTCAATTTAGACAGAGCGCCTCCAAGGACGATATTTTGAACTCGTACCCTCCATCCATCCTTACAGACTCCCCGGAGGGACTTTCTAGCTTGCAGATTTAATATTCCATACCCAGTATAGACACGAGAGCATTTGGTGGCGCTTGTCGAACTCGAACTGAGCTCCTTCGGTATCGAATCCTGAAGCTTTAACTACTAGACTTCTCGAGCCTGTACGATATAACCGGTCATTTAGAGGTCTCAACCGGAAATTTTAGAGGTATCATAGTATCCGAGCTCTGTTGTAACGTGAGACTGCTAAATTGGTAACCCTAGCAACATGTTTCACCAAATTAAGTGGCTGCCACGTAATTTTGTTTGAAGTAAACACTTCCAATTTATTCATTATTCAAAATTGCCTTTAAATTTGAAATTCTAGTACTGTATTTAAAGTTTTATTTAAAATTATTTTCGATATTCAAATATTTTCAATTATTATAGAATATTTTCAATATATAAATATTTGCATAATTCTCTAAACGTCCAATTAGTAGACACATCGTAAAATATGTATATATTTAACACCAAAAATCACATATTTTATCAATACTGAATTGAAATCTGAGCATTTTTTTTTCTCATTCGAAAGTCTGTATTGAGAAAACAATACAAAACAATTATTCACTTAATAGTGAAATCCAATATTTCATCAGTATGCTCTTTCAATAAATACTCTTTCAAATGCATATGTTTCTCAGGGAAACAGCAATATTAAAATCCTGATTAAAATTTCTTTCTTTCAGTCCATATATTTCCACTGCAACGTCACATGTTAAAATATCCAGGCAAAGAGCCAAATATTGGAAATACGTGAGAAATCGTCGAGTCTTTAATTACAAACTATATACGAAGAAATATTCGTATTCGAGAATTATTTAATTCTTCATGTTGTTTAACTTGAACTACTCATTTAGCGTAGTTATTAACTCCAGATATGCTTTTCTTTAATTGTGATTTATATTTTCATGGAAGGGTTAGGTACTTTTTTATTATTATTATTTTATATTAACATTTCTTATAGCAAAAGTTTGTGCAATCCTAACTTTTGAATTTCAGATTTTTCCCATAAAGAAAAAAAAAGCACGAAGCGTCAATACGTACTGAAATAAACGAAAATCTCCTATCGCCGAGAGACTGCTGAAGAAATCAGGAAGTCTGGCGGATGTTTTGCTCTTTATTCTGGAAGCCTTCAAAGTTTGGAACTCATGACAAATGTATGTCACCATGGACAACTGAGCAAGTCTCATTAATTACAACAATCTTTCGATCAAAATTATGTGGCCAAATAAAGTGATATAAATATAAAACTTCTATTCGATAAGTTATATAAAACTTGTATGATGCAGTTTTATTCATTTGTATAAAAACCTTTTAGCTAAAAAGAGTAACTTTTATTTTCCTTTTACGTATTACGTTCGTCTTAAATTTTAACCTTTATGGATTAATTCAATGTAATGTAATGTTTTATTGGTTATGAGATTACATTTCGTGTGATGTAAATAGCTCAAGACTCTAGATTTAGTAAAGTAGCAAAAGCATGATTCATCAAGAAAACAAATAGCAGCAGAGAGGGAATTTTTTTTCTAATTCGGCAGGCACTTGATTACTCAACACCGCGAAATCTTCTAGGCTACTTTATTATGGGATCATCATATAGGTGAGCTAACATTGCTTCCTATGAGGTGACAACATGGGAAAATTCAAGCCTTCTTCGATATTTTAACCCAAACCCACTGCGTGGAAGCTTAAGAGGCTAACCACTATACTATATGGGGTCGGGGATTCTTAGTTTCTATACTTTTATTGCCTAATTTTACGTTAGCTACAATGAAGTTACGTTAATTACTTTAATAACTGAAAACATTTGTGTAAAAATCAAAATCATTCTTTTCCTTTTGTTTTGTCAGAAAAGATGTACGTCAATGTGCCGTTTAATGGAAACTTTTCCACTAAACAATGCTCCCTCCGTATTAACCCAGTCTATATTGAATTCTTGACAGTTTTCTGCTAGTATTTTGTTCTAAGTTTAATAGCATGTTATCTATTTCTGGTGGAGGAATTTCTTATTTATGTAGTTAGGTGAGGAATTTTATGACATAGCTGGATGGTGTGCTAGCATGCACATCTGTGCAGAAAAGAAAGGAAACCATGGTTCGATCCTCGAGTCGGTCTTGTTGTCTTATGTTGATAGAAAGGGGATGACTGAAAAAAATGGCATAATGATATTTTGTGGTAGCAGCCCCCTACAAGAAAAATCATCGAATGGTGTCATGGCTTTGAAATTTGAGGTCCTTTAAGGCTGCTATGTACTAAGAAAAAAATCGTATTTCCCTCTTCCTCTTCTTGCAGACTCTTGTGGAGGGAGGAGTCCAGTTGAGAGTTCGAGAATTCCACCACCCCCTTAGGATTGACATTTTCAGGGATTGTAAAGGCTCTCTCTCTATAGGGGGGTTAAGCGCTGCCCCCCAATTTTTTTATTTAAAATATAGTTTTGTCAACTATTTGCAGGTACATAAATGCTGATTATCAAATAAAATTGGTATTGTCAGATAGCCTGAACTTTTCTGCAAAGCGCTACAGGATTCATTTTATAAATTTCGTCCACCGAAGGAATTTATGAGCGTTTAAAACACACCATACCAGATTTTACCCCGAATAATTTAAATTTTAAAATATTAACTGCTTTAAAAAAACGAAAAATGTACACAAATGTAAAATTTATTTCTCTATGACGGAGTACATTTAAAAAAAAAATCTTTGAATCCATGTCGGCAATCCGCGGACAAATTTTCTCCATAGGTTAACATTGAGGTGAGCGAATCCAATGGAGTTAGTATAAAGCAGCCTTAAGGAAGAGTAGGGCATGATATTTTGGTGTAATGGTCAGCCCACCGTTACTACCCTGACCATAGAGGGAAAATAGAAAGTCACGGTTCAGTTTCCTTTAGCCTCTAGTTATTTTTATGATAAAGAAAATCTGAGTAAAAATTTGAGGAACAATCGTCATATTATCTTCAAACATTTTTTATAGAACCACTACGAAATACAGAATTCGAATTATTAATAATATTCAGTCTAGGAAGATAACACAATTAAAATGAAATCCCCAACGATTTTTTTCTTCAGAGTAACTCATTACTGTTAAGCTTTCTAACTTTAAAAAAAATCGTTTATAATCTTCGTAGCTTATGTTAACTACACATTTTTTTAAAATCTTTTTTACCAGTTGGTAGACGATGCTGTAAAGTTGTTTTTCTTATTTTAAGTTAACTTCTTCAGAGGTACCTCATTATGACACGGATAGAAGAAAGGAAGACTTATAAAATGCCGTCCATCCTGTTTTTGTTGAGTAACACTATACTTTAATAACCGCAGAAAATCACTTTCAAAATTTTTAAGAAAGATATGACTTTTCAATAGGATGCTTTCAGTCTCTGACAGGGAATACTTTTTTTTTAACGAAACACTTGATAACTCGCATATAATTTGATTAGAATAATGTATTCCTTCTTTGCAAATAAATTAGCGCTAAACATGTTACAACAATATTATCATAGCACATAAATATTCATTAGACCGCACATTAAAATATTTTTGCATATATTTTGATAACTCAAACATTGCTCATTAAAACTTTCCCTTCAATAGATTTACGGATTTTTATACCAAAAACGTGCTATTTGTCATATTTTACGTTCTTTCAATCTTTTTGAATGCTCTATTTTGCTCGCAACTTAAAGCATATGTGATTAACAAGCTGTTTAATAAAATTCTGACCACTTGTTCCTTTTGATAAAATTCAAGCCGAGTATAAAGGGGAGAGTGGAACCTGTATGGCGCCATTCCGGCGCGACTGCTGAGTTGACGAAGCAGAAAGTGAAAGGGAGGAATACATTTCGAAAAAGGACAGAATAGATAAATCAATATTCTTTTGAGCAAACTCGAGCAAAGTCTTCACGCAGACAAATATTAAATATTATGACAAAAGAAATTGCACTTCAAATCATCTCATTTGTTGTTGTTTTTTTCTTGTGCTCTCGGGGTTTGCATATTTTGTTTGTTGTAAATCTAAGCGGTTGACAAAGTCGAGGAAGATTTTAAAGAACGGGTAAAATATATTCTGGATTTATTATAAAAGGTTTTACACTCTATTACCTGTTTTGTTTGAGTGGTGATATTAATGGGGAATATTTTAAAAGTTCAAAAATATTTTAAAAGAACCAAATATTCCCTTCTTTTTTAAAAAGGGTTCAGTAACGGTTTCTCACTCTAATGCTTGTCATAAATAACACCATAAATAAAATATGAATCTGTACAGAGTCCTTTTTTAACAACAATAGGATTATGAGATTCCATTTTTTTAGATTTTGTTAGACAGTATCTCTGTGTACAGGCTAACATGAGAAATTCATTTTGTCTGGTGATATAATTCTTCTGGGGTTGCTCGTAGTGATACTGTCTTTCATTTTTTCTGACAACATAATCCAGGTTTTTTTAAATATCACTTCATAACATGCTATTTATGGTGGGATATTTTTAGACAAACTTAAAAAATACATTCAAATATGTTGCGCTTCTTGAACATTAAAATGGTACGTTCATTTGAACATGTAGTTTTAATGGAAAGAGGAAAAGCTCGTTGTTTTTTAACTGTATGATGCC
>OU015498.1:48269519-48444519 GCA_907164885.2 Dolomedes plantarius | reverse complement strand
GAATATTTGAGATTTTTAGCACAAGTCCTTGATGTGCCTCAAATGTCTTGAAGTTTTAGTCCAATTGAGCAGAAAAAGGTCTTAGGTCCCGTGGTTCCTCCGTCTAATTTAGACAGTATATGGCTAAGTGGGTGCTCGTTTGTTTGAAGTGTACAAACCAAATGTTGTAGTTCTCTTCTTAATTTGTCCTCAAGACAGGAATGATACCTTTGCTTTTTCCTGTATTAATAGCGATGCCATCACACCCGACTGCTATCAGTTGAGAAATAACCACTTTGTTCTGGCTTAAACAGTTATACAGTGGACGCTCGTTAATTCGAATTCAAAGGTTCTCGGAAAAAAGTTCGAATTATCCGATGTTAAGAGAAAATATATAACTTTAAATGTGTATCACTGAAGAAGAAAAATCTCCTAGTATGTATAACCCCAGAAAATATATTATACTATGTTATAAAAAATTAAACATATTAAAAAGTAATACAAACTTACCTTAATCATAAAATGAAGCATAAGATATGCAGTAGAAAGTAAACTTTTATTAAAAATATGAATTACACTTTGGGGAAAAACTGTAAAATGAATGTTTGGTTTTGTTTATGATGCCTACATTGTTCAGCCAGCTTCTCGATTTGAAGTAAACATTTCAATTCGCTTTCAGAGGAAGGTTACATCTGAATAAATGCTTTCAGAGTTTTAATAGAGTCCATTAAGACCGCATTAAAAATATCTTTCGGCAGGTAAGTAGAGAAAAGCCCTCAGTTTCCTGCCGAAATTAGTGCATACGTTTTCGTTTACATCAGAGCTGTGCCCACATACAGTTTGATAAGAAATATTGTGCCTTGACTTAAATCGAGAGAGCCATCCATCACTGCATTCAAAATCTTCAATACCCATTCGACTTGCCAATTCATCAGCCTTCGTCAGCACTAGGGGTCCATTTATAGGAAAATTTCGAGATCTAACATCCTGGAACGATAGCAGTAGAGCTTTTTCTAGATCTTCTTGTGACGCATTTCTCATAAGTTTTCTTCCTCTAGCAAATTTTTATTTTTCCAATGAATCTAAAATTTACGCCTTGTTTTTCAAATAAGTTGACAAGGTATTTTTTTAATTCCATAGTCAGCTGCTAACTTTGTTTTACATTCGCCATTCTCTACTTACTTTAAAATTTCTACCTTTGTCTCCAAATTTAGGGTTTTGTACTTTCCATGTGTAGACATCCTGAATTTTTACACGTTCACACCACACACTGAGGAAGAAAAACTAGATCACATTAACTTGTCTGCTGTACAGGTATAATTGACGCAGCTTCCTAGAATCTGTAGTAAAGACTGATTTTTCTGAAATTCTAAGAAAATCGATACAAATAACGGAAAATCGCTTTGTCCGTTTAGCACTGATAAGAAGGACACTAGCCATTAACGTTTAGCGGAAATGCAATAGTCTAGGAATGCAGGCATGTGCCTCTTTACACAGAAAAGAAATACAGATGATCTTGACACACAAAATATAAATACAGCATGTATTTTCTCAGTTAAACGCGGAAAAAGAAATTTTTTGTCCAATTTTTAGTTCGAATTAACCGAAGTGATAAAAATTTAGTTCTAATTAATGAGATATTTTTAACATTAATTCCAATACAAGTTTTTGGGGGGCCTTTGGATTAGTTCGAATTAACCGAAAGTTCGAATTAACCGAGTTCGAATTAACGAGCGTCCACTGTATAATGATTTTGTTATTTCTTCGCCATGATCGGAACGAGGTATCAAGTGCCCCAAATATTCCGAACCAGGTTTCGACAACATAGTGATATGGTCTTCGTCTTTCTCTCGAGGCCACCGCTTGTTGCCTTCTTTTCTATGAAGATCGTTTTAACCCTATCTACCATCAAAGAATGTACTTTTAATTTTTCTTCCTTCAAGGTCATCTTTCTCCAGTATCTTCATTGTTTTCATCCAGAAACTCAAAACAAACACCATCTCACTCCCGCTCTACCACTCCTCCTCTTCCGGACATTCGGTCAAGGCGTGCTGCGGTCCGCAACCCAAAAATATCACACATCGACGCATCGAAAAGAACAAAAGAAGGAAGAGCAAGGAACATAAAAATACAAAAGACAGAAACCGGCAGAAGGTTCAAACAAAAGTTACAACCTTTGCCCACTTACACGACAAAAGGCTATAAAAATCGGCTAATTTAGAAGGCAAATAGAAATTAAATAATACATAATCAGAGCCTGTTTAGGCATTTAGCACACTAAAAATGACTATACAAGTAAATACTACCCAAATAAATTAAAATTACCATCTTGAAAAATTTTGCTAAAAAAGGTCCAGAGTCGGCGTTTTATCAAAATTCAAGACATTTGCCGCAAATCAAGGATTTGTCCTAAAAATCTAAAATCTTTTGTGTGAACTTAGTGCCACCAATGGCAACTTTTCCGCACTAACCATCATTGAAAATCGAAAAAAAAGTTTTATTTGGCAAACCCTATTATACAAGGGGTGTTCAAATGAAAAGGTACGAAACGACACTGTAGGTATAATTGAAGTATTTTTTGAAAAGTAATCATCAGAGGCCTGAGCACAACTATCCCACTGTTTTTGAGCCGAAGGATTCCCTGTTCCCAGAATTTCTATCGCTGTGAGAAGAGCCAATCCTCCACTGTGTCCTTCATTTCGTCGTCCGAGTTGAAGAGCTTCCCTCTGAGATGTTTTTTTTAGCGAACCAAAAAGATGGAAGTCGCAGGGCAACATGTCCGGGCTGTAGGGCGGATGCTCAAACTGCTCCGACTTGAACTTGACCAATTCACTTTGTGTGACCCTGGAGACATGTGGACGTGCGTTATCGTGGAGCAGAATCACTCCCTCCGTGAGCAGCCCAGGCCGTTTAATCTTGATGGACTTGCGTAGGCTACGGAGTGTCTCACACTACACATCAGTGTTAATGGTTTTTCTCTGCTCGAGGTATTCGATTAGTATCGGACGTCGAAAAAGACGGTGAGTATTACCTTGCCTGCTGAGGTCGAATTTTGTGATGTCAATGTGAACGTCATGATGTCCTCACACGCACTGCCGCTTCAAGTGGACGGAACACACAACTGCCTGCTTCTCTCCTCCGTAAAGTGTGGGTTCCCGCGCATGCGTACAACCACGTCGGACACTACATTCGCGTCCGTAGGTGTCTCACTACGTTATCCCGAAGCGGCATATTCAAATTTCAACCAGTCTAGTTTTTACGCCGTTTCGAACCTTTTCATTTGAACACTCCTTGTATATATCTATATATATAGGTGTGTGTGTGTGTGTGTGTGTGTTTAGATTTCTTATAGTATAAAGGATTATGTTTATTAGAACAGTTTTAGTTCTATTTTGCGACTGAGACTGTAGCTCGTAATGACTAAAAGGATTACTCTAATTAGTTCCTTTATATACAACTTCTTTCTTATGTAATTTTGATTAAAAAAGAAATTTTCGTTTATGGGACATTTATCATTTTTCGTTCTTTCATATTAAATGGGCTCTGTCATTTATCATGTTTCTCATCTGGAGTGTCAGGAAAAAATGAATCCCACTTTTTGCACCCACTACTTTATCAGAATGTTACCTTAACTGAATGTACTTGAGATTTTTAAGAGTTTTTTCTCATAATTAATGTTTTTGAGACATTCTACAAAAGTTTCTAATATATTCTGAGCTCATAATTTTATAACCGTCTCGCCTCTGCAGTTTTTAACCTGGAATTTTTCTCTCTGCAATATTCCGCCTTTGCATGAAAGATTATTCAACTTCAATTAATATAGGGTGGTTGACTCAAAAGAGGTCCCGAATATGCTGTGCTAGGATAAAGCAATCTGATCCAAAAAATACGCTACTCACCTTGATGTATGTGTAATCGATTGCACTACATGCGATGCTGAAAGTGATGGCCGTTTTTTTTGCCAGACACGTGTCGACTCGGCGCTCGGACACATTGGCAAGGATATCGAGGGGAATATCACCAATATCATGTTGGATATTGCTGTCAAATCCTTCAAATCTTCCACAGTGCTAGGCTTGTTTCAAGAGACTTTTCTCTCTGGAAAAAGTTTGGTGGTGTCAAATCCGGCGACTATGGTTGCCAAAGCCCCTTTGAAATTACTCTGTTGAAAGATTCGATTGAAAGACTGCGATTGAAAGACTCGATTTCCGCCATACTACTACTTACCGACCTGTGATCCATTCCTCCATCTTGCTTGAAGTAACCTCCTTTAACCCACGATCATCCAGTTGATTGACGAACTGTTCAAAAATGTCCAAGTACACATCGGTGTCAAAAGAAAATGGGGTTTAGTATGCCCAACCGACACATCGTGCATCACACTCCAACATTTTGATCATGGAGCGGTGTTTGGTGAGTGGCAAAGTGATTCTCAGAGGCCCGAATACAGATGTTTCGCAAGTTAATGTAACCCGATCAATTGGAACTACGCTTTATCAGAGGCACTTTATTTGCTTTATTTCGAGAGATATGTGATGTGATGTGATGTGAAGGCCTTATTTGAATAGAGGTCCAACTCCACTTTAAAAAAAATAGAGTTAGTCTCACTTTCATGTTCATACAAGTCATTTCTATCTTATTTTTAAACCTTTACACCTCGAGTATATTTCTACTGCCAACAGAGGGCGTTACAAATCAGACTTCAACAGTCATTTCCAAGCACTCATTAGATTTTAAGGCTCTATATCTCAAACTGAACAAGAATGGAGTTGGACCACTATTCAGATAAGGCCTTCATATGATCTGCCATCTACTGAGGAGCACATATTACGTCCTATCGTTCAGATTGCTTCCTCCTAGCGAGCGTTACTACAGAAAATTCGGGAACTCTCTCTTTAGTGAATCCCCCTATATTATTATTTCTAATACATAACCCAAGTTTTTATTACGAAATAAGTGCATCGCGGTCATTAAATACATTCTGTTGACACTGTAAGTCACGTCATCGTAAAGGATGACTTTTCCGAAGATTTTTTCAAAGTTGATTTATCACTAAATCATGTTCGATATAAGTTTCTTCGACAGGCGTATTAAAGACGAACTATCAACAAAGTTTATCATCGACGATTTTTGAGCA
Organism: Dolomedes plantarius; assembly: GCA_907164885.2. Taxonomy (NCBI): domain Eukaryota; kingdom Metazoa; phylum Arthropoda; class Arachnida; order Araneae; family Dolomedidae; genus Dolomedes; species Dolomedes plantarius. The sequence goes on along the minus strand of OU015498.1, from coordinate 48,439,403 downwards.
TCGATTAGGTTTTACTTTAAGGAGAAATCATTTTTAAAAGGATTATTTATCGTATCGGAAGTTTTTATCGCACATTTTGAACATAGTAATACGTCATGAATAATGAGACTTTTGGATAGGTATCAATACGTAGAACTGAAACACCTGTGTGCATCATTTGGAATTATTTTATGTTGCTTTCCAAGATCGAAACAATCCTTCTCATGAGTAAATGATACTTAAAAAGAGGTAAATAATTATATTTTGAACATAGCAATACGTTATGAATAATGAGACTTTTGGGTACGTATCAATACGCAAAACTGAAACAGCTGTGTGCATCAGTAGGAATTATTTCATGTTACTTTCCAAGATCGATACAATCCTTCTCATGAGTAAATTATGCCTAAAGAAAGTTAAATACAGTCAAACAATTAAGGTCAAACAGTAAAGTACTGTTCCTTAAAAATCAATTAAAATTAAGATTAAAATATAGCATTTTTGTCTCAATATATTTTGTCACTATAATTAAGAAATTATATACATCTGAATGAATTAAGCATCTCGTGCAAATTTTAAAAAAAATACATGACAGGTTTAACAAGACTTTTTTTATTAATGTAAGTGTAAATTTCAGTTGAAATGTGCTTTTCTGACCACCTTGTTCGTTTTACATTCTTAAAAGCTCTACTACTTAAAGCTATCCAAATCATTCTTTATTAACGCAAACTAGAGATAGAAGTCCACCTATGCTGGTGGTTATATTCAACATGTTTTGTAAAGTATTAGCACTTGGTAATACCAAAAAGAAAAATCTACTTCCAAAACTTCCCGTCTATAAAATTACCGTATCCAAAAGTTACCATCTAAAATTACAGTCCAAAAATTACCTTTCAAAAGCTCCAAAAATTACCGTCTAGATAAGCAATCTGAAAAACACCATGTGTTTCTAGGCATTTACCCTATAGACCGTAGATGACAGATTAAAGTTTCGGTCCATTTACGGTACTCTCATAAAATGGAGACACGCGAAATGTAAACATGTACATTCTACTTCCGAGAGCATAATGATCATAGCAATGTCATTTTTTGAATTCACGTATTTTAATCACATCCTTAAATCAGCGAATCATCTCATACGAACACTCAATTCATCTTTATCGACATTTTTCTGAGACTGTTTAATTGAAATGTTGCCCGTAAACTAGTTACGCATGTGTGATTTTAAATGATTAAAGAAATATAAAATTGTATAGCGCTCTCCCAACTAAAGCTGATTATTAAAGAATGCTAATTAATGTTTATTTCAATATTTCCCTACGCCTCTACTAATTGAATTCGCAATTGTGAGCAATATTTTGAAAGTGAAATATTATAAATCATTGCTGGTTATCTGAAATACTATGTTATTTACTGATTTCATTAAAAAAAATTAAATAAATAGTTTTCAAGATTTATTGGACATTTAGCCAATATTAAACTCATTAAATGGTGTATTCTGTGGTATTAACGAATCTTCATGACACTGCAAATACATGTTAGCATCTTTATTAGCATTATTGATCATATTTTGCTGTTTATAAATATCTAAATGTATTTATTTAAAATCTATGAGAGAAATTCTGAAGGATCGTAAACAAGTTTCGCGGTGTAGAAATTGACAACTAGTCCCTAAAGCAGATGGTTCCGAGTTGCATATCTAATCAACCACATGGGTTTTCATTTGGGAAATACAAGTGTTTAAAAGCGCTGTTGCTGTAAACATATTCTAACAACACAGAATAAAACAAATTATTTCAGGTAGAACAAGACAAATTATTCAAAGAACAAGACAAATTATTTCAGGTAGTTAATGTTTCATAGTATAAAATTCTGTTATTAGCTGTTCTTATACAACATCTTAAAAACTGAATTTTGTATGTAAAGCTTTACAGAGCATTTCTGCAATATTTATCGAATTCTAAAATTCAGCCTATTCTATGAGGATTCAGATATTGACCTCCTGTGTTGGCACTGCAAAAGAATCCATTCAGACTTGTAAAAAATGTCATTTTCTCCCTCTTTTTGTAACTTATAGGATTAAACTGCAACCGTACAAGAATAAATTCTAATACCGTAGGATGGGGTTACTTTGTGACTCATAGTAATATTCTCGTATTTCGGATCTTACGCCGGTTCCGTGATACCAGGTATGCAAAGAACAGCGCGAACAGCTTGTCCAAAATACAGAGACACCTAGTGGCTAGTGTCCGAAGTTTCTGCGGACCATCTGTCTTAGCTGGCCTGTGTATTGTTCAAACCTGTTGTCAAGCTATTGACTCAAACTTCGGAAACTTTGTGTGCTGAAGACTAACACCTTATACAACCAACTACCACAGGTAATTAGTTTTTATTGTCAATATGTTGGTTAGATTGTGGAGCAATATAACTATTGTGTAGTGATATTTCCGAGAGATATGTGAACATAACCTAAATATCGAAAGGTGACGGGGTTACTTTGTGACACATTGAACCTGTCACAAAATAACCTACAAAGTAGACCCACCTCCTCCAGCCTCTCAATATTGTATTTTTCGGTCCTCAAAAATACCACTAGAGAGAAAGAAATATTGACTATCTGGGAAAAAAATCCGAAGGAGCAGAATGTGCCAAAAGACGAATTTCCTCATCTTCTGAAAGAACTGATGGCTGCCCTGGGCACCCGAGGTTTCTTTGATGTCAAAGGTATAGATAACACTATCCAATATTTGTAATGGGTATATAAAATTGTGTATCAAGCTTCTGATAAGCGTTTTACTGTCTAACTTTGTGTCAAGTAATTTTTCCTCTTGAAATTTCAAGGCGAAAACACAGATGTCACAAAGTAGCCCCACTCGGCGGAACAACTTTGTGACACATTTTAACTTTCATTTCTCAATGGTAATTAAAGATTCGAGTTAGCTCAGTACATTACTACGTAAAGAAAGGATGTGCCAATGTTTTGCAATTGTTTGTTTTGGGCTGCTTTTAAAACTGATTGGCTGGCACAGGAAAAAACTTAAAATCCGTCATAAAGTAACCGCATCTTACGGTACATAAATAATTACTCCTATCATTCAAAACAGAATTGAGCCGCACAAGAAATGAAAGTTATAATTCTGTTTATGTTGTCAAAATTCATATGTCTGCTTTTTATGTTGTGTTGTGCACCTTCACACATACCATATTAAAAATCAAGCATCTTATCATCTGTTTTAGTTTATCTGATAAAACTACAATATAAGGAACAAGTTTCCAATGAGAATTTATTCCCAAGACAGCAAAAACCGATTATAGAGTTATATTTCACTGTAATACGACGCAATAAACGCAAAGAAAACATTTGGTTATAATAATGTTTAGCACAAATAAAATTCAAATATTCATATCCCAAAGATATTGCGAGTATGAAAGTCATTAAAATCCATAATAGGATAATTTCTCATTAGTTTACGCGATTCCTTAGAAGAATTTGTTTTAAATAATAAGTTCTTTTGCAAGCTAATTTTAAATTCCTTTAATTATGGATACTCGCCTTAATTCGACATAAAGAAATATTTTCGCTAAGATGCCTTGCAGTTTATTCACTTTTATATTTTTGTCCCTGCGTTTCAGACAAAATTAGGGACTTCTGTCGTCATTATGTTATTTCTCAGTATTCGAATCATGTAAGGATGGAGAAAGCAAAATGTTATTAAGTATTATGTTTTTAGTCATAAAAGATTTAAGGATCATCTTTTAAATGCCGTGAAATTGCAGATAAAATATTTTTGATTTCTATTTCTAGAAGTTTTAAATGTAAAATAAAGGATTATTTCATAACAATAACCTATATATATATATATATATATATATATATATATATATATATATATATATATATATATATATACACTCATGGACAAAAATATTAGCGCACCAAGAAGGAGTCGTCAAAATGAAACGAAATTTTGCATACGTAATAACTACTTTGATATAAGTAAATGATAAGAAAATCAAAGAAAAAGGATAATTTATTTCAGAGAAAAAGGCAAAAGAACGGAGGAGTTAATACTCCATTGGACCCCCTCTAGCGCAATTGCACGATGCGATACGATCGGGCATTGAGTCATACAAGTTCTGTATGATGTCTTGAGACATTTCGTTCCATATTTGCTGTAACCTTGCCTCTAGTTCGTTCAAACTCGTGGGATGCCCAACTCGTCGTCCCAAATCATCCCAGATATACTCGATTGGAGACAAATCTGAGGATCGGGCAGGCCAAGGAAGGGTAGTAACATTGCGGAGACAGTCTTGTGACACCCTTGCCGTATGAGGCGAGCATTGTCTTGTTGAAAAATGGCTCCTGGGAGCCGTTGCATGAGTGGCAACACATGTGGTTGCAGGATTTCATGAACATACCGCTGGGCTGTCATGGTGCCACGGAACAATACTAGGGGTGACCGTGTATTGTAGGCAATGGCACCCCATACCATCACACCAGCTATGGGAGCGATGTGTCGCTGTACAGCAAAGGCAGGATTGAAGCGTTCACCACGGACTCTCCACACACGAACACGATTGTCATCACTGCCGAGATTGAATCTGGATTCGTCGCTGAAGACGACCTGGTTCCATTCCGCTGCAGTCCAGTTTCTTCGTGCGCGGCAAAACTCCAAACGGAGGCGTCGATGGGTGGGCGCCGCGATACCAACTGTCCTTCAGCCAGGCGCCTTCGTATGGTTCGAGAAGACACAGAGGCCCCTAGTGAAGGTGCTACCTGTGCCTGGATGGCGGCCGATGAAGCAGTTGGCTGTACGCGTGCATTTCTTACGATGTGGCGGTCTTCTCGACGACTGGTCTGTCGAGGACGTGCTGAGCCTGGTCCTCGTGCACATGACATCTCTCGGGTCCACTGGTCCCAACACCTCCTCACAACACAATCAGAGTGGCCTAATTGACGAGCTACTCGCCTAGCTGACCACCCAGCTTCCATCACCCCGACGATTCTCCCCCTCTCAAACTGCGACAACTGCTTATATTGTCTTCGAACACGGCGAAATGACATGTCTATCTCAGCTCTTCCTTTGTAAATGATTCAGCACACTCAAACAAGCTTTGGTTACCTGTTTTATACTCCACAGAGTACGATGTTCAACGGCTCTACCGGCTATACGTAATGCGCAATCACGCTGCATTTCTAATCATTTGCATATCTCCCCGACATGTACCTTCATTGCAAGTTTCGTTACGATCCCGCAATTATTTCTTGGTGCGCTAATTTTTTTGTCCATGAGTGTATTTAATTTGAATGTAATCTTGTTAGATAAAAGTGATACACTAAAAACATGTTAGTCGCATTAGATCGAAGATCAAACTGCCCACAAGTCGTGGAAATAACATTACATTTACATTTTAACTTACGGGCTTGTGGCGTCCCAGTGGTACAGCGCGGTGGTTTTCGGTGCTGAGGGTGCTCGGATCGAATCCTGTCGTTGCGCCACGAAAAATGCCTCCGTTCGTGTCGTCCCTTCATAAGGGTTAATGCTGTCCACCTATATGGTGCCCCCCAATAAAATGGGCAGTGAAATTGCGGTGTAGTATAGGCGAATTTTTGGCGACAAGTACCTTCGCATTGGAACATTTTAACTTATTTTAATCATTTAGTTCTCCAGAAAGCTATATCAAAATCACTCCTTGTGTCGACTTTGAAATCAATTATTTGTTCTCAAAATTACTTACATATCTTACCAAGAAATGTTGAAGCTATTTTTTCCATAACTACAAATTTAATCTAACTTTAAACATCTCATCTCACAAACACGTAAACATAATAACTTAAAACTAACATTTAGACATTTAAGACACATTTCTTCTGTGATTTTCTTTCAGTGCGACGCTTTGGTAGTACGTACATGAAACTAATGACATATAATAGAACTAGAAATGGTAGCTTCTTAATTCTGCAATAGAATGAAAAATTCGTTCCTTTATTTAGACTAGGGGATTTCTCAACCTTTTCATGTTCACGGGCCACACCAATAAATTCGCAAAGTTCCGCGGGCCACACATCTGTGAAATCAGTAGTTTGGCAGAGGAAAAAATGTATTATTTGCAAACGAGCTTCAGCCTTTGTTATGATTGCTTGATTTGCTTTTTATAGCATGATGATGAAGGATTAATTCCTTCAAAACACGTAACTGAATTTTTGTGGGTATGGTGTGTATTGAAAAGTATTTGTAATCATAATTAATTAAAGAAACTGGTATCATTTATTGATTACTACAAACAACAAAATATGGGAGGCGAATCAATGTATTTCGTATTTTATATTGCATGAAACAGAATGATTGCAGGAAGACGAGACGCACGAGAGTTTCTGGAAAGAAATAGCCTTGGCATGTTGCTTTTTGTGTTTATTCCATCTTTAAGATTCTGAGTACAATTACCAGTTTATTATTTTGACAGGCCTATGTGTCGTGGACTACATTTCCCCGTGCATTGTTGATCTTTTTTTTGTGTGACAAAAAATTACCGTTCTAAAGTTTTTTCAAATTTATATCAAACTTTCGTTTTGCATGATCAAAATGTGTCAGCGGGTCACGAGTTGAATACCCCTAATATTCACTGATATCGACATTTACGTATTTGTTACATTTGTCTGTGAGCATGGCCTGTCCCATATGTGAGGCAGCGAAGCGGATCACCTAAGGAGCAGCCGACTTGAAATAGGCGCCAAAATGAAACACAGTAAAAATATGAATTTTTTAATAAATAAAACAAAATTATTATTTTAATCTAACATTTAACGAAGTTCGTAAAAATACTCAAATAAAGGCTAATAATTAGACTGCTTTTTATAAACTACTGAATTTGCCATTATCTATATACAGTGGCGCCGGAAAGGGGGGGGCAAAGGAGGGCACTCCCCCCCCTAAAAAATTGAATTTTTTGTTTCTACCTAGCTAGCGCTCGTACAATATTAGAATTTTCATTTAAAATCATAAAGCCTAACAAAACTGAATACTAAATTGCAACCTCACACTCGTTAACGCAAGCGCGATAAACTTCATTCCATATACGCAGGAGCGATTAATTGTCAATTTCAAGTACGCTAGCGCGTTTAAACGCCAATTCCAGACGTTTACTTTTGCGATTCAAAAGCAACGCTACACGATGTTTTTTCATCGCGAAAGGGAATCTTGAATCCGATGCATTTGAAACGCGTACACGTTGACGAGTGATAGGGCATAATATAACATAAAATAACATAAAATAACATAAAAGTTTATTTTTTATAACCGTATATATGTATTTTTAATAATAAAGGTGTAAATGTTTTAATCTATTTTACTTTGCCCCCCTCTATATTTGACTCTTCCGGCGCCACTGCCTATATATATAAAACAGTTCCATAACTGACTGACTGAATGATTGACTGACTGACTGACAATAACGCACAGACCAAACCGCTGGTCCTAAAGGGCTGAAATTTTGCATGGCGATTCATCTTATAGTGTAGGGGTGCACTAAGAAAGATATTTGAAAAATTCTTCTTAGATTGCTGTAAATTAAATTTTTAAGATGTTTAAGTAACTTTTTTTAGGTTTGAATTTAAAATAATAATTTGAGGGTTATAAAATTTATATCACGAGAAAGATCATAAAAATTCCTTTAAAATGAAACATTTTTCGAATCTTTACCTCCATTTTCTGCTTTTTGGAGAATTTTTAAAGATTAATTTTTAGAATTTAATTTATTAAATGCTCATGACGTGATTTCTTTTTCTGGTACTTTAAATTAATTTATCGTCACATGCATAACAACGGAATAGACAAAAAAATATTTTCCCTTGCTAATGCGGCAGACGATTGGGCATTATTCAAAATAATATTAAAATACAGTAAAAGATATGTTCCTCAAACTGTACTATATTATCTGTACTATATTCTTTAATATGTCCTATTAGATTTAATTTGAATATTTTCTTCTACTTTATTTTGTCTATAGAAATATCCCTTACGATTTTTTTATAAATATATATGTATTTTTTACATCAATTGCCTACATTGATCGTTGTATTTATTTTATATATATATATATATATAAACACACACACACACACACACATATATATATATATATATATATATATATATATACACACATATATATATATATATATAATATATATATATATATATACACACACATATATATATATATATATATATATATATATATATATATATATTAGAGCGGAGCGTGAAATAAAGGTTTTCGATTTTGTTTTTGCCCTACTGCGGAAAAGTTGGGTACTGGTCACGTATGCAAAGTTTTGGGAAAAACAAAAAATATCTTCCGTCTCCATTTTGGCCGTGATTTGTAGCAGATTTTTATCATACAGTTAAAAATGTGTATTCCCATTGCTTTGTATGCAGCTTTTCGCTTTTTCTGAAATAAAATTCAGAATAAACCCAGAACTCACCACGGGAGGTGGCTGCATTTCGGGTTTCAGCTGTGCCCACCCATCCACCCAACCATATCGGCATTTAACTCCTTTGCCCTTGCAGTTATTCCGGTTTCACTCGGTACTCGCATTTGATTTCAAATGATAGCATAGCTTTTCTCGACTCTGTTCGGGTTCTAACTAAACCGTCACGCTTATTTTCTCCACACATAGCCGCAGAAACCTATGTTACTAATTTCACGAAGTGTTCAACACTTTGGGTGTGGCAAGAAAATTTTAGGCTTCCCAGGCGTTGAGCTACAGACTCTCCACTGGAACTCAAATTTCTTAAATCATTTGTCAATTGGGAGTTCCGTCAAATTACATTTCTCCCAATCAATAAGGTCTATATATGAAACTGCCTCTAAGTTGAGTGACGGAATGTTGTAGTATCTGATTCCTTCCTTTTTTCATTTCTTGCTCGTAAAATCCTACGTAGTCCAAGTTATCGAATGGAGTGTCTGTCGTCTGTGATCATTGACAAAATTATTGCTTCCGGGTGGCCGAAACAGCCATTTCTCTGGATAATGGGATCGACCACTTTCTTTAAATCGTTTTTAAGATAGCGTGAGACGTTTATTGTCTTCCACAAATTTCGTGGACCATACGTGTAATATGGATTTAATTTGACTGTAAACCACATAGGTGGGTACACTTTCATGACGAACTCTGCCAGAGTTTGAAGTTGGTTTGAAGGCTCTGACGAGCTAATGTATAGACGCCTTATTCGATTTGCAGTTGTTAGCCAACGTTCATGAGACATTTTCCCAGGGTGCTTTTGTGACAAACTTGATGAGTAGTTTCTATTTGTGACAGCTTGACAAATATGCCAAAGGTATCGCTTGTGTGTGCTAAGATCCTTTATGTCGATTTTCGGAAATTCGCTCGAAATGTCTACAAATCTCACAACTGGAAGGTTTTTACAATTTGCCAATGCTTTCCCAGTAGGACCAGAAAATGCCACTCGTTCCACCATCCAAATGGTGCACTAAATGTCAGAGTGGCAACTCATTTGCGTATAACTGGCAGATAAACCAGTGCAAGGGTTTCCCAATGGCTTCCCCAGAAAGGCGAATCACTCCGATTTTATAGCCAGTATTAACGACTGTTCCATCGCACCCTATTGCTACTAGTTGATGAATGTCAATATTCTTATTCTCCATGAATTGCAGCATCATTTGAGAAATACACAAAGCTGATGATGAGGTTAGTGCTATGTGTCCAAGGTACTTGCTTCCAGGTTGTAACGTCTTCCAGGACTGTTTTCTGGTACATCTTTCCCCCTACGCTCTCTTACATTAGAGTTTTGTCCTTCCTTCCGTCAAAATAAAGTCCCTTCAGTGGTTCCAGCTGTCTTTCATTACCTTCCTGATATTCTTTCCGAATTTTTTCCCTCTCTCTTCTTATTTTATGTCTATCAATTACATTTAAAGTGTCTGTTTCGGTCATCATCCCCAAATCTTCCAAAACAGCACTTCCAATGATGGCTCCAGCCCGATCTGAAATCCGGTTCTGTCACAAGCTATAGCTATTGCTGGGTACCAGCTTCGTCGTATTGTCTTTTTCCCTTCAGATTGAGTCATACTGGATGTGGATGGGGAAGGCTTCAAGTAATCTGAGTCATTATCGGTGTTATGTGGATCCACTTCAGAATCTGGATCAAGAAATATGAGTCTAGATGAAGTAACAGATGGCGAAACTTTTATTTTAAGACTTACTGCTTCTGTCTCTTTCTGCTTCCTATCGGCTCGTTTCCTCAGCTTTCAGTTTCTTTTAAGTCAACTGCGTCTATGGACATTTGCCTAAGAGTGTCCGTTTGTCTATAAGAAAAGTTCTTTCCATTTCAGGGATCCTTTTATGCTTTGGGCAAGAACATTTGTTAAAAGAAACACACTTACAGGAAGAAATGTCAAACAACTTCCGTGAGTTTTTCACAAAGGTTTTAAGCTTCGTTTCTAAAGTTGTTGTTGACAATTTTTTCACACCAAAATATTTCTTTACCTTTCTGCACGCAGTGTGTCAACTGCTGCCTCTCTGTATTAAGTTTCGAATTACCTCTGTATTTTATTTAAGAACAAAATTGCGAGTTGCATACAAAACAATGGAAATACACATTTTTAACTGTATGGTAAATATCTGCTAAAAATCACGGCCGAATGGAGACGGAAGATATTTTTTGTTTTCCCCAAAACTTTGTATACGTGACCTACCCACCAGTACCCAACTTTTCCGCACTAGGGCAAAAACGAAATCGAAAACTTTTTTTTTACGCTACGCCCTAATATATATCCGCACTATATATATATATATATATATATATATATATATATATATATATATATATATATATATATATATATATATATATATATATATATATATATAATTATTTATTTATTTATTTGGCATTAATTTTATACATTGACCGTTGCATTTAATTTGAATGTACTCCGTAGCGAAGTGCGGGTTTTCGGCTAGTGAGAAATAAATGTTGGCTCTTCTTTGGGCGTCCCGCGTTATGTCGACGACACGCGATGCTTATGGCCTGAGAAAAAACTTAAACAATTATCAAACAACAACAGCCCTAGAACTATAAATGACCTAATAATAATTTCTATGATTAAAATCAGTACATAAATCGTTAAGATGCAATCGAGCAATTTGCTGAAATAAAAGCTCAAAGAAGGAATTAGAAATTATTACTTTTGCGTAACAAATTAAATTCAAATACATTTACTTTTTCTGCTTTTTTATGAACTGTAAATTTTACACTTTATATATATATATATATATATATATATATATATATGTATATATAAAATATTTATTTTTATTTAGTACATATTTTCCTTAAATCTCTGTTATTCTATAAAGTATTTCCAGAAAGTGATACTTCCATTACTTGGAGCAGTGGTGCAAAGACTTCTTTCATCCGGGGCCATAGGCGTAGCGTGCTTCTAACATTTTTTTTTTTTTTTGGGGGGGGGGGGCACGAATTGAATTCAATTAGGGCCCTCCTCCACTCATTGACTGCCTGACGGTCCTTAAAATATGAAATAATATGATTTTTTAAAAATTGTATAATAATAGAATTGATGTTTGAATATAATTAAAAAGTTATACAATGAGAAAAATAAATATAATATAAATAAAATGAGAAATAATTTAAAACATTGAATTTTTGTTATGGACCATATCACTGTTAAAAACTATTTTAAGGCTAAACACATAATCGGAATCTTCAGTTTCACAGCTTGAAAAAGCGAAAAAAACCAACTTTCTTAAAAGTTTTCTAGAATTTTCTGATTTTAACTGAACTTCTATTAACATTTAAATTTATTTCAAGTTAAGTTGGGGGGGGGGGGCACGTGGCCCCTTGGCCCTCCCGACGCTACGCTTATGTCTGGGGCCCATGTCCTTTAAATAAAAAATCCCTCGACCCCCAATGAAAATTTATAGGTAATAACAAAGTCTTCAAAAATCAATGAGCTGTAGATTATAAGTATACATTTACTTTGCATAATAGCAATAATAAAAAAAGTCTTTCTTACCATCTACATTTGTCTTTTGCCAAATCTTAAGAGAATAAAATTTTGCATTTAAGTTTTAATATTTATTTTTATTTCATTTGGATAAAAAGTAATAAAAATTATGATTAAAAAAGAGCATAATTTTAAAATTACAAGCTTCCTATTTAAACACTGGAAATTGATAATTTCATTTATCTATATAAAACTAAAATAGAAAAAAAAACGAATGAGAAGGTTGAACCTGGACCTTGGATAGTATTTGTTTAATATTTGGAGAAATATTTGGGTATACTACTCTCATATCATCTTTGTTTATTATAGTAGCTAATCATTTTGAAAACACAGTCTTGCACATATAAGTGAATGGAAGCAATGTAGCCTTGTAAGACTGTTTGACACGTATAATAATATCATTTATTTGGAAAACATAAATAGTATAGATAAAAATATTTAAAAGAAGTAAATATAGAAAGTGAAAAGCACGTTTTTCATTAAGCAGTTTCAAATAGCAACGCATGTTTTTAATGCTTTTTAATTAATATACATTTACTTCAGACTATTCACGACCGCTCTGTGGGTCGCGACCCATAGTTTGGGCAGCACTGAGTCTCTCTAAAAATTTGAAAGGGCACCATTTTTAAAACTTGCCACAGTTGATCGTCCCGGCCCTGTCTGTAAGGAAGAATTAAAACTACATTTGCGATTCATTGGACCGGATGTATTCTTTCTCATTCTGCTGAGGATTTAAGAATCACTTATGATTTTACACTGTTTGAATTTACTCATAGCAGGTGTTTGGAATTCCTTCATGTACTTACCTGTATATGTGGGGATTAAGAATTTAAAACCGTATAAATATTTCAGATCATGCATTAAAACCAACGAGAAACGTGAACATTTATAAAGATAAAGATTATAAAAAATAGTTTTATGGCAACAAAGGATGGTATGGAAAGGATTTAATCTATCCAAATTCAACTAAGAATTTTTTGGAGTTCTCAAATTGCATATGATATAGTGTTGGGTGGATTAAACAGCACAACTTGTCCCATACCTAATTATCTGAAATAAAAAACCTTTCACAAAAAAGTAGACTTGATGAGGCTAACTAAAATGCCTTTATTTTTCTTATTTTATATAAAAACATAGTAAAAAAGGGGATCGATTTGATCCAATGGCTTGGGAGGAAAATATTTACAAAACTTAACCATTAAACAAAAAAAAGAATACAGATAAGCGTGTCATGAATGGGTGAAAATTAACCTACTTTAATTTTGAAAAAAACCTACTTAAACTGAATGGTAAAGGTTGGGATAGGTACAGGAAGAAAGAAGGGATACAAGCCTAATGGCTCGACAATTCGTCGCAAACACATCTAAATCAAAAACTTGCTGCGAAAGCAACTACTAACACAATGGCTGAAAGCCCCAACATACTCGCAGAATAGTTACTGATTAAACAAAACCCCACGCTGAAAAATAAACGTACATCTTAAATACTTGTTGTATTTACTTGTACAAACCCCATTGGCTGTGACGCGAGAGCTACGTAACTCCAGTCCTGCCTTCCAAGTTGAAAAATCTGCATATTTATTTTAAACCATCCGTTCATGACACGTTTTTAAATATCGCGTTTTCCGATGAAGAGAGAACAAATACTACATATATAGTAATATGAAGTACATTAATGATTGTTTGACTTATTCTTAATCACTATTATTAACCTAGATTTTAGACCGCAGAGGTTTAAAAATGAATAGAAAAATATAAAATAATATATATTGCTGCCAAAAAACTGGGAAGTTTAGTTCTTAAAATATTGATACATGTGGTATACATCTTGAATCACAGTTTTCATAAATTTTGGGAAATGAGTATGTAACTGATACGCAGATAAAAATGTTGACAAGTTTAAGAAGCTTGATAAAATACATTATTTGTATTTTACTTAAAGTTTTATGCTTTAAAACTAAGACACCACTAGTGAAAATCCATTTAAATATTTACAATGCATCCAGTTTAACATCAACTTATTTTATTGTAACATGTCTTTAAGCCCTTAATTATTTGTAACTCTAGATAAATATACTAATACAATCATCAATTGCATAAAATTGTTTAAAGGATAAGATTATGTACTATCATTTCCTTTTCACTAATCGGGGTTTTTATATTGGTATCAGACGGTATAGTTTTACGTAATTTATTCTGAAGTGTTTCTGAAACGAAAAAAGGCAGCACATAACCTCTATCCTACAGACAATGTTTAAATTTCTTTGCTTTCTAGATCCGCCCTTTTCACTTACAGCATATCCAATGAAGAACTCACTATGATAAATGAGCCAAAGCTGTCAATCTCGTGTGTTGCATAGTTGAATGACTCCAATAACTAAAACTTTCAAAGCTGGAGACATAATAAATTATTCTACAGCTGTTTTATTTTTTTCACCCGTTTAGTTCAAATACTTTTTATAACCCTTAAACTCGTTAATTTGAAATACATGTTAAAATCTAACTATGAGCAGAGAAAAGTAAATTCGAAATGTTTAAAAAAATAGATAATTTTTCACGTATTTCATTCAATCTTTGCTATGCAGTGAGATTTATTTTAAAAGTCCTAAACAATTGTTTAATGCGATATAATCAAAATTATTACAAATAAGCAAATAATTTCGTGTTAGTAATTGCAAAGTTCTCTCTTATTTGAAGTGTTGTAACCTTAAAAGTATGTGTTTTAAAAGTATACAGCAACAAATAAGTTAAAATATATCTCATTCCATGATGTTGTACCTAATAAATAGTCTCTCAAGCCCTTTGTTGCAATATATTTTTAAAATATTTTAAACTGTATTTTTGGTGCAGCTGACAAAATTAATTTGTCAACATATAAAAAACATTTTAAACATCTGTCGCACAGTTAATCTTCTGTATCTATGTTTGCTTACATATTTGCATATTTGTTCCCAGCTAAATCCTCCTCTCTTCTTTAAATCGATAAACGAAACACAATAAAACTCCACAGGTTAGTTCATTTGCGTCCAAGATTTTTTTGCCAAATAAATTGAAATTTAACTGAGAGAAAGAGTTTTTCCCTTTCGCAGCAGTCTAACGTACCATATTCCCAACAACTGAAAAATCCAATATTCAAAGTATTCTTGATTTTATTTTTCTAACCCGTAGCACATGTTTTTCGAAAAAAAAATAGAAATAAATACTTCGTTAGAATCTCCTATGTTACAGAAAAATGATACATAATCAATATATCACGCACCATGTAATAAATACAAAATTTTAGTTAATTTGTATCACCTCCAAATTTTTCAAAGAAGTGATACAAAAGCTAAAACATTAATTGTGTTCATGGCATTCTTTTTCGAAAAATATAATCTTTTTCAAAAATAAAAAACGTGTTTAGCATTTTAGTCAGACGGCAAATAATGGCATTTTTTAATGTATTTCCAATAATATTTTTCCTGCTTTTGGCTGCAATATGTCGTTGGAATTTTATGTGAAACGAAGTTTGTTACTTTACCATGCGTGCTTCTTTGTTAGGGAATTCCAACGGGTTACTGCATTTTTATAAACACAAAAATATACTACTTCTTAACTATTATATTACTTTTTTTCTATGGCATTAGACTCAATACTAATAAATTGCTACATATCATTCCAATTTTTCATTCACATAGTTGAAATAGTTTTAAGTTTCACGAGGCATTCTTAACTAATAACTAAGAAATGCACGACAGAAATGGTATTTGAAAGTTTTATACGCTGAATAGTTTTAGCTCCTTTTCATCTTTCCAGAAATAAATAAATTATTCAAATAACTCCGTAAAAATCTGAGACCCCACTTCATTAAAGTTCATTTATAAACTCTGCAATATGAATTGTTTTTCAAAGAACAAGATAAGATATTGGATGCCTAAGGCAAACTTTTCTTTAAATTTTTAATAAATTAAGTCCAATGATACAAAAGTCATTATAAGAAAGCCCTTATTGCATTTCATGTTAAATATTCGTTTTAAGTTATTAATGGATATGATTTCACAGTCAATCAGTTTCTTCGTCTACCCTTTTATTTTTGTGATTTTTTACCCTTAATTTTTATAATGATCACAAAGAAAATATTATCTTACTTTTCATAGTTAATATTCAAAATTGTCTAAAGTCAAAAAGCATTAAATATCGTCATTTTCTGTAAAATGTTAGAAAGATAAAAAGCATAATTCTATAATTAATAGTAACAATTATAGAATATAAATTCTATAATTAATTCTATTTCTGTAAAAGTTTAATTTTTTTACCATTCAGTTAACATTTTCTGTGGTGTAAAAGTTAAAACGGACATTCGATAGAATTTACAGTATTTCTCATCAAAGGGAAATACTTCAGTGTCGTAGAAGTGGTTTGGCCATACTGAAATTCTCCTACGCTTTAATTCCACAAATCTTTTCCTGTTCAAAGCTAAAGAATGTTCCAGAGAGGAAGTTACCATGATAAATGTCCTTTGGTTGTCAATCTTGCATGTTTCTTTGTGAAATGGCACCAATAAATTATCACGCTAAAAGCCAATGACGGACTATGTTGTTCTTCAACTGTCCCGATTTTTCCAGCTATTTAGTTCTAACAAATTAATATTATACGTACGCATTGCGAAATAGTTGGTAAGAAGACTCTTGTTTATCTAAATTATACACTGAATAGTAAGTTTTTTTACTAGTATGTGTAGAACTTACTAGTTCAAAAAACTTAATATTCAGTGTATAGAATAATTAAGTATAATTCTATACTTAGTAGTGATTCTAAACTTACTAATTTTTTTTTGTACTAGTAATATTAGGAGTACAGTAAGTACAGAATTTCTTCTTTTAAAAAAAACTTTTAAACTTTTAAAACTTTATATCGAACTTTAGAGTAATCGACTTTTAAAAGTAAGTTTATGGAAGATTTTTCAAATTTCAGTTATATGTTTATTTTCTTATTGTTAAGTTATTTATTACTAAATGTTCGAAATGTTTTAAAATTTAACTTTTAGGAACTTTAGAATTTTATCAGTAATTAGTATCTAATATTAAATGCAGTATACATTTCTTTCCAATGCACTATGCAACGGGAAAGATTTAGTCTAAATTGAATGAAAAAAAAGTTGCATAGTGTTTCAAAGAACATATTGGAAACTTTGAAATACGGTTCAAATTGCAATATTCAGTAACAAAATTAAGTAAAATTGAATCTTAAAGAAAAAAGTATTAATTAATCATAACTTAATTTTGGGGGAGACAAGAAGTTGTAAAATAATTTAACATCTAAACTTTTTTAAATAGTATCTCCTTAATTACAGATTAAACTTAATTTTCCTCTATAAAACAATAATTCTAGAAATCATAAAGAACGCATAAAGTGCAAGCACACTTCTGTGTAAATAATCATTATATTTTTGTCGTGATTTAATAAATTGAGGATTTTGCTCTGCATTTCTACATAACCAATTTTAAGTGCAACAACAGTACCTGATTTTTGAGGTTATATTACTCCGAAAACTTGTTGAAAACTTTTAACTGCTCTACTATGAAATGAACATAAAAGGCTAAACTTAAACAGGGTTTGGTGACGTAGCAGTAGTACTTTGCCACGAAATTTGGGGTCAACTAAAGCAGTGAAGTAAACACATATTTTACTAAGTATAAAGCATTCGTGAGAAGAAATGGTGTAACGTAAAGACGAAATTATCATTAATTTAACTGAGTGAAACTTTGGATTGTCCTCAGCCGCCCCTGCACTCACAAAAGATTAAGATACCAAATTCTTACTTTTCGAAGAATTTGGTATTTCGAATTCTTACTTACTTCTACCAAATTCTTACTTTCACTTTTCGAAGCTAAAAGGAAACTAACGAATTATCAATGTAGGAATGATAGAATAAACACACATTTCCGTGTATACTCGTAATAGTGCAAGTACTTTATATAATTTATACTATTTACCGGAAATAGTACGATAGGAAGAAAATTGGAAGATTCTGGTGATGAAGGTGTATAGGACTGACTTAAAGGTTGAGATGGTAGCAGCTGTATTAACATCTCATCGTCTTTTTAATCCATCAAAGCATGTAGGTCGCTGATATGCAGTGGCTAGTACAGGAAACTTTGTAGGAAAAAGGACTACCCATTTCGAGGAAAGGGATTCTCATTTTAAGGGGGTAGGGGATAGTTTACACTTCAGTTGCCGTTTTTCGAATGATTTCTAGGTTTTGTACTAGGTATATCCCCCCCCCCCACACATACAAACACCCGTTGTTAAATAACTGCAAACGTTTACATCAGTGATTCCCACCGTGTGTGTAGCAAGATCGGCCAGGAGAGCCGCGATAATTTTTGGGGGAACAAAAAAATATTAGTAGGGCCCACTTAAAAGAAATATTTAGTTGAATTAATAACTCTCACTATCGACAAATAGTGACATCGATCGATGCACTCATGCCTGAGGATGAATTAGTTACTCCGACACCCATAACTGTAAGACCTGATGCTAAAAATTTGTGCTCTTCGCATCTATCGTGAGACTCCCATAAATAAAACTAAACTCTTTTAAGCGATTTCCATTATAGTACTCAAGTGTAATACAATATTGAGTCACATGGCTGTCTTTGAAACTGTATTAATATATTCTATTCTGCTGTTACTTTTATATTTCAATAAATGAATAAAATCAGCAATGCATTTATTTGAACTTAAAATTAACACGTTCTTAATATATATGCCACTTTGATTTGATTTTTAAAAAAAATCGAAAAACTAAATATTTAACAAGGGTTCCCCTGTTTTCTAATCTCATTCCCAAGGGTGCTACAAAAGTAAAAATGTTGGGAATCCCTGGTCTACATTGTCTATACGACTAAACAACGCATTAAAGCTATTTTAGTTTATCCCCTTTTATGACAAAAAAATCCACCTCGAATATTTCTGATTAACTAAAAGAGTAACGTTTCGTTAAAAAGGAATGACGAAATGCGAATTGTCACGAATACTGTATGTAAAAAGAGAGTCCAAAGCAGAAAAACTCACTTCTCCTAAATACCCCGATTTATTTAGAATTACATTCAATATTTACAAGTTCACCATTTAGCCAAGTCGGACTCCGACCCTTGTGGTCCCTTGTGTCCTTTCAGCCCAATAGCCTATAGTACCTGGTGAATGGCACCTCCAACCAGGGGGCATTAGCAACAACAACAACAACAAGTTCACCATAGAGGCGTTACAATCATCTTGCTTCTTAACAGCACACGGGACCATAGGAACCATAGGAACATGTGATTAACTGTGATACCTAGGCCAACGCCTTCTAACACAGATTTTTCATGAGATTGACAACAGAGAGCGAAAGTTCCATCGAAATGAGAACAGGAATGTTCGTTTTTAAAATATCTTCGGAAGCGTAAATTGCAACACAAAAGTGAAGGAGAGAGTTTTTTGGTCAGAGCTTTGGAGGGTGAAATGAAGAGTTCTCAATGGACGTCTCCGGGATCTTCGTGATGCTTCACTTGTGGAGGCGGAGTCAATAGCTGTCTGAAAGCTGGTTTTCAGTTGGCAGTTAAGAGCACAGCTTCTACTGCTGGAATAAGTAGTGTGGGAAAGGTCTAGCGCATGAGCTTTAAATTTGATTAGCTCGTAGATTATTCAGATATTCGCCTGTTGCCACATTGAATAAAGAGAAAGCAGAAAGCAATAATTTCTAAACCAAACAAGCATTTTTCTTTTCACCAGCAATGCGTCCAACAATCAGACAACCAATAGCTCCAGAAAATAAGAAAATTCTTCAAATAACTTCGACAGTATATCTCACGGGAAACAAAAATTGGCATAAGTTCAAATTGAAAGCGTCTAAGAGCTAATTAAAAATTTTAAGGCTTTATTGTTTTAAAACTGAGAATTTTAAGCTTATACTCTCTATTTACATAGAAGAAAGATATCCGTGAAATCTATACCTGGAGTCTATGAAAAATGTCTAAGTCTATTACAGCTTTCAGTGACCGTACTTTATTATGTCAAAATTTTTATCCTATAAAAGAAAGTGAAATGATAAATACGTAGTCTGTTGGCATTTAAGAGTGTTTTATTGCTACCTTGTCTTCTAAAATTACAGCGTCAAGCGATATAATATACTGCTACCCGTGACCGCGTTACAGTTTAATGCTTGTTCCTGTCAGCGTCTTCAAAAGAGAGAGTTATTTACCGACACTCAGGACATTCTAACGTGTTTATCTTACAAAAAATAAACAAAACACTTTGTAAAAAGTCCTTATCTCCTTCGTGTTTTGAAGTGTTTTAATACCTAATTCTTGTGTATCTTTGACTTGTGTAGAACATTAATTTCATTAAAACGGTAATAAGATTATGGTTTTATTTACTGCAATCTTAGGATGATAATTTTTTAATATTATGTTTTTTATATACTGTAGCAATTCAGTTATAAAAAAAATGTTTAGTAATTTTGTTAATGGGTTTGATAATGGAAGAACAATTATTATATTCTGTTAAGAATTTTGAGTAACTTATTATCTGCAGAAAAGGATCTTTCATATAAATTATTTCTAATCAGTTACAGTATTACACAAATTCAGTGAATCAACCAACAATCCCATTCATATAATTTCCAAATAGATACATTTCTATTATTTTATTATATTCTTACTATGCCCTGTAAATTAGGAGAATTTGCTAATTTCAATAAAATTGTGTCACTCTGGTAAATTTCTATGGCACAATTAAAAAATTGTTAAAGTAAAAGAACTTTATCTTAATTTTGATAATTGTGTGATTCTGTTAATAATTATTATATTCCATTAACAATTTTATTATTTGACTATCTCTAGGAAAACATTTTATAAAAATTCTCAAGGCAGTGATAAATGAACAAACTTAGAGAATTAACCGAATCTACACACCCGTACACATCAGCGATATAGGATTATTTTTCCGTTCCTTTATTTTACTATTAATATAAAATGTAAATTAGAAAGAATTTACTTACGTACCTTCATGAGAAGAATCTGTGTGGTGTTCCGAACAAACCGCTCGTTGACGAATTGACAAATTCTACCCTTCTTATAACGTACTGAATACTATCTGTAACTATATGAATAGTTATAGCTTACAAATTTGAGTTATTTCCTCTAAGCTTTCAAATCATCATCTCCAACTTAAGTGTTTTCAGTATACATAAATAAGTACTTTGATTAAAACTGTAAATATCATGTTTCTTTCAGTTACTTAGAGCAGGGTTGGCCAACTCAAAACAGTCTAGGGACCGCCTGAAAAAATTTTTATAATGCAAATTCAACATTCATAATGCATTTTCAATTTTTTAGGGGGGAGGGGGAAGGACCCCTTGCCCCTTCCTGGATGCGCCACTAGTTGTTAGCATTCTGAGCTGCCACGCAGGGGCCTTGGGTTCCAATCCCGAATAATGCTCGGTTGTTTCCATGTCGCCGCCCTCATAGGGAGAAATGCTGGCTCACCTAAATGGTGCTCCTATAAGAAACTAGCCAGTAAAACGTTGCTGGTCTTCACGGACCAATGTCAGAAAAATACCTACCGTCAGAGCTAGCGCCTGCCGTATTCGAAAAAAAAAAATAAGCTTCATAAATCAAGCATTTACGCTATTACCGTAAGTGTATTTTACTATTTAGGTGCATATATATATATATATATATATATATATATATATATATATATATATATATATATATATATATATATATATATATATATATATATATATATATATATATATATATATATATGTGTGTGTGTGTGTGTGTGTGTGTGTAAGTAATACAAAAATAATTTTTATATTAATAATCTGACTTTTCCATGTTCCCGTAAAATATAATTTATTCGATTTCTAAAGATGATGTAATTCTCATGAAAATTGCTGTACTTAAGCCCTTCGTTCCCCTGTAGACAGAGAAAGATCCTTAAAGACTTAGTACAACCCCTGTCTAGGGAGACTGGGCCGATAAGAATCATTGGACACGCCCTAGTCCATGACGTAACGTAACGTCATAGGGAACGTTTAAACGTCATAACCTTTGCATCACCTCTTCTGTATTTCCCCGATATAAAAATGAGAACACGTCTGAAAGCCTTTTTCTGATAGTGTTTGTACATTTCATATGTCACTCGGTCTAGCTCTCCCCTATGGGGAATTGCGTATGAACGACAATGAATTATTGAAAATAATTCGCCTATTTACTGCGTCCCAATAACGAACTCTATTCCAGTTGTTCCAGTTTTTGATTTTCCAGCTTCTTCTACAAGACATGTTATGTCAAGTCAGTAGGATAGTAAAGGGGGCTAGACCAACCCAAGAATGATTAAATATTTTGGGACGCAGTCAAAAGCTGAAATATATGATTGAAACAAGTCTCCTCCGCCGCTCTTGGAGGAATGTATGTTTTCTACCCGCCAACATTCCTATCACCAACATGCTATACTGAAACGGATGCTGGATTAGAGATGGAGGATGACAAACATCACTTAAGGAGCTATCAGTTCCGATGCAGCATTTCTATGATCGAACTGGATGCCAAAGCCTGGAAAGTTTCCTGTTTGTGTGCCGTCTCTGGAATAAGCAAAGAACACTACCGATTCTGATGCTTCCAGGATTAAAATACAAGAAATTAGACAATCTATGCCGATTTTTTTGAGTCGCTTCATGTGAAATGTGATATCAATATTACGTCATCCGTTGTGATTCCCTTGAAATCTGAACAAAAAGTGCATAAAAGGAATACCTTTTTTTTATTTTATCGTTCAAGGAAGTGATGAATGATTGCATGAGTATTTTTTTCTTCATTATATCATAAATAAGTGTGAATAGGGTAATTTTTGAAATTTTCAGAATTGGTAAATTGAATTTTTTATTTATTTTTGTTTGGCAAGGAGAGTTTCTTTTTCTTTGAGGGGTGATGTAATATAAAAATAAATTTTATATTAATAATCTGATTTTTCCATGTTCCTGTAAAACATAATTTATTTGATTTCTAAAGATATGTAATGCTCATGAAGATTGTTTTACTTAATTCCTTCGTACCCCTGTAGACAGATAAAGATCCTTAAAGACTTAGTACAACCCCTGTCTAGGGAGACTGAGCCGATAAGAATCATTGGACACGCCCTAGTCCATGACGTAACATAACGTCATAGGGAACGTTATAACGTCATAACCTTTGCATCACTTCTTCTGTATTTTCCCGATACAAAAATGAGAACATGGCTGAAAGTCGGGCCCTTTTCTGATAGTGTTTGTACATTTCATACGTCTCTCGGTCTAGCTGCCTCCCTATGGGGAACTGCGTATAAACGACAATAAATTATTGAAAATAATTCGCCTATTTACTGCGTCCCAATAATGAACTCTTTTCCCGCTGTTCCAGTATTTGATTTTCTAGCTGTTTCTACAAGACATGTTATGTAAATAAATAAATAAATAAATAAATATATATATATATATATATATATATATATATATATATATATATATATTAATGAAAGTTAAATGAAGGGCAAATTTAAAGGCAATATACTGAAACATTTTCATTTGTTGTATGGGGTAGAATAGTTTAAACTGGATAATCTTGAGAAATATATAAATGTCCGATTACTTTTATGAAACCGTCTAAATTAATCTGACAGAAAGCATATATATATATATATATATATCTTCCGTGGAACAAGTAGTCGAGCTGTTAGAAAATCCAATGTGTAGGAGTCAGACTTCTTTCAGAAGAGTATTATAGTGTTGTTAAATAACAAATAATTTTCCAAATAGGTTGATTTCTTGGCAAATATTCCTTCATATTTTACAACGCAAGGTTTAAATAGACAGGAATCTACTGTATAAAGCCGATTCTAAACGGCTTAACACATTCAAACCAATACCGAGGCTCGAACCTACAGAACTTGGTACCGGAACGCCAACGCCCTGTGCATAAAATCTCATCGATCAGTTATTTCGAAATTCAAGCTTAGATTTTAACATAATAGAAATGCCCTACTTCAATGTAAATAAAAAAAAAAATTCTGCATAGTTATGTTATTAAATTTGCATAAATTTTATTCACATTAGAAGAAAAAGATGCTCATGAAACATGCATGTATTTTGTTTTTAGACTTCACTGGTTCGACCTCCATGGTATCTACTGATGTCCGAGTTATTTCTAGTTCCAGACATTTTCGGATAAGGCATATTTGTTCTGTATTGACCACATCAGCATATGGAATCAACTAATGCTGATATACTGGTAGAATATTCCTTTATATTTTATATTTAGTTAAACCATTTATTAATAAAGTAACAGTAAGAGGAAAAATCATATATTATTTAATTGTATTCCAATATAATACTCTGTCTGATTCTCTATGTTTCTAAATTTCTTGAATAAGTTTATAAATAGATAATAACTGCACAACGAAAAGGTTTTCACTGAGTGAAGTATATTAATTACTGGATAAGTATTGGATTAATTAATGGATAAGTTCAGAAATCGAACTGAGGAAAAGGAAAAATAACAATGTCTTATTATTCCCCTAAATATTTTAAGAACTAACTGTTTTGTCTTACCTATAAATATATTGACTAGAATTTTTAAGGGGTCCGGGACACGGTTTAAAAAAATTATTTATTGAGTTTAAATTTAGAATTTTTTGGGATGGTTAACCATAAAATATTTAAACAAAATCGCGTCATAAAACTTGTCATAAAGTTTTTAAAAATTTTTTAATTTTATTTTTTTTAAAGGGGGGGTAGTTTAAAATCGTTATAACTCGAAATATTATTTGTCGAATTTCAATTTTTTTTCATTTAATTAAACAGAAACATGTAAGTTTAATTTTGATTCAACATTTTTTTAATATTAATTTTTAAAAAAATTAAAAATATTTAGATTAAAAATTTTTTAAAAAATGATGAAACTTATTTTTTTAAAAATCATATTTTCAAAAAAAAAAAATTTTCAAATTTTCTGAATCAAAATTAAATCAAAATAAATGAAAAAGACATGTTCCAAGTTTGAACTATTTATCTTTAACGGTTCTTGACTTATAACAATTTAAAGACGAGAAATGGTGAAAAAACCCATCATGCAGAAAAACGCATTTAAATGTTTAAACAAAGATTGGCTGCTATTAGAATGTTGCAAAACAAAAAAAATAATATCTCCTGTTATAATTAAGATATAAATATGATTTAAACGTCAATTTAAGCGGAAAAGAACAGAATTTTTTTTAATGCAATAATTATTATTTTTTTTAATATGGAGAATTTTGTGTCCTGGACCCCCTTACTTTAAAAAATTTAAGTACTTCCTTTTTAAAAAGTAACCGTTTTAGCAACGTTCGTTCCACGTTTGTAAGTATATTATTCCTGTCCGATTTTAAGAATATCGCATGAAATTCACACCTTCATACTTAGCAAATTTCTATACACAGTTACAATTATGCTTTTTTTTCTGTAGGTCATCAGCTGATATTATTTGACCTACTTTCGAAAATGATATAATCCAAACTATCAGTTATCGGAAATCTGTATTACGCTTAAAGTCTAGACGTAACGAAATTCTTCTTTCGGATAGAAGTACATTCCATAATGACACACTCCTTCCAATCATAATTCTTACTGTAACTGAAGTTGGGAGCGCAGTCATTTTCAGTCGAACCCATAATATTCTGATTCCATTTAATTTCTTGGCAGCTTTTCTAATACCGACAAGATTTCATGTGTAGCAACTTCAGCTCGCTCTGCTAACTAAATCGATATCTACAATGAAAGACACGTTCGCTCAGTGTAAAATTCCAATAAAGCTTGTTCCAGTTTTCGAATCTGGGAAATCATTACTGCTGTCTGCACTTCAACGGCTAAGTATGTTTCCTTAGGAAACACTCCACTTTAGATTATGATGCTTTCAATGAGCTTAAGTGAAAATGAGAAACCTTAGTTAGCCACTAAAACTCAGATAGATTTTGCCATCAAACTTTCATATGAGCCTAAATTTAAGTTCTCGAATAACATATTTTTTTTAAAAGGCTTACTAATATAAAATGTTATACAAATATTAATTAACTAGCTGAAAACCCGCGATTCGCTACGGAGTACATTCAAATTAAATACAACGGTCAACGTATGCAATTTATGCCAAAAAATAAATATATATATTTATAATAAATGCGATGATCAATGTATACAATTGATGTAAAATATATATCTATCTATATATATATATTTATAAAAAAATCGTAAGGGATATGCATTTTTTTTGGATAATATCCAATCGTCTGCTGCATTAGAAAGAGAAAAAAATATTTTTTTGTCTATTTAGTTGTTACGCACGTGACGATAAATTTATTGAAAGTACCAGAAAAAGAAATCACGTGATCAGCATTTAATAAATTAAATTCTAAAAATTAATCTTTAAAAATTCACCAAAAATCAGGAAATGGAGGTAAAAAATCGAAAAAAATTTCATTTTGAAGGAATATTTATGATCTTTCTCATGATATAAATTTTATAACCCTCAATGTATTATTTTAAATGCAAACGTAAAAAAAGTTTAAAAAACAGCTTAAAAATTTAATTTTAAAAAATCTAAGAAGAATCTTTGAAAAATCTTTCTTAGTACACCCCTACACTATTAGAAGAATCGCCATGCAAAATGTCAGCCCTTTAGGTCCAGCGGTTTGGTCTGTGCGTTGTATGTCAGTCAGTGAATGAATGAGTCAGTTACGGAACTGTTTTATATATATAGACTAGCGGCCCGTCCCGACTTTGTCCGGGTTGAACAAAATATTATACCAACAAATTTCCAGTTGATAGCCAATAAATTGTAAATCTTTTTTTACTTTAAATGTCCAATAAAAAGCGTAGTTCCAAATGTAGTTTTCTTCAATAAACCCTTTAACGTTGCCAGTTTCAAAAATCCTTTTTGTATTTATCAATACCTCCTCTACTTGAATCTTAAAAATATTAAACCTTTTCCTTACGGGGTGGGATAGCATATATCCGAAGTACATAATCTCGAAAAATACGGTGTGATGTCGGCAGAGATATAGTCTAGAATTCCACTTCGTTGTGACTTTCCTAACGTCTTTGCCCCCAAAGAACAATTGGGTGACATTCTGGGAACGGAGGGTCAATCTTGCCGAAAAGGACTGAATAATAATCTTTTGTCGTTCTAGCTAGAGGCTATTTCTTTTCAGGCGAGAGACATCAGAAGGGCGGTTCACCCGCGGTTCATCCATTTTCAGCCATTTGAGAGATGAAAGAGGCACGGAGTGCCGATGAACTACTATTGAAATTCTTCTTCAATAGTAAGAAAGCAATTAACCACTCTTTCCCTTGACCACCTACGCTGAATGTCCCCCACGTAAAATGGGGATAGGAAGTAGATAACATTTTCCCGTTGTAAAGAGCAATTTCGAAAAACGGACCCCGTAAGCTAAAGGGTGTTGCTATGGTTACTTGACTGCGGTTGACAATGGAAAAGATGTAAGTGACATTTTAATGTACAAAAGTTGTACATTACCCTCCACATACAAAATCTGCTCTCTCTCTTTGTATATTATTATAGAAGTATAGATACATATTGGCATCCCACAATTAGAATAAGAGATGAAATAAAAATACAAAAATAAAAAAGGATTTTAAGTAAAGAATGTATTTTTAATTATTTTAAGCACCTAAAATAGTATTCAAATTAATATTACGTTAGTTATTAATTAAAGTTAATTTTTTTAAAAGAGAGAGGTTAAGAGATGAAATAAAAATACAAAAATAAAAAAAGGATTTTAAGTAAAGAATGTTTTTTTTTAAATAATATTAAAATATTTTTCAAATAATATTCTTAAAATAATATTCAAATTAATATTACGTTAGTAAATAATTAAAGTTAATTTTTTAAAAGAAAAAGGCATGCCGGAGAACGGTTAGGTTCGAACCACTATCCTCAGAACAGAAGCCCACCGCGATAGCACCACACTAAGGATCGTTGAAGACTTCGGCACAAAAAGCGGTAGAGGACAGTAGTGGTAACAATGGAGATTGTTAGGATTAAGCCCCTAACTTTATTTCTACTGATCAGATATACATAATATATAGCCTATGTCCATCTGGAATAAGGTACCTTTCTGACAGTGAAAGAATTTTTCAAATAGGTGCAGTGGTTCCGGAGATTACCCTCCATATACAAAATCGCTCTCTCTCTTTATATATAAGTATAGATTATAGAATTATAGATACACATTGGTATTTCAAAATTAGAGTAAGAGATGAAATAAAAATACAAAAATAAAAAAAGGATTTTAAGTAAAGAATGTTTTTTTTAAATTATTTTAAGCACCTAAAATAGTATTGAAATTAATAGAAAAAGTAATTTTTCAAAAGAAAGAGGTGTGCTTGAGACCTTAGTTTTATTCAAAAATAAAAACGGATTTTAAGAAAAGAATGCTTTTTTTAATTATTTTAAGCACCTAAAATAGTATTCAAATTAATAGAAAGAGGTTAAGAGATGAAATAAAAATACAAAAATAAAAAAAGGATTTTAAGTAAAGTAAAGAATGTTTTTTTTAAAATATTCAATTTTTTTAAAAATTATATTCTTAAAATAATATTCAAATTAATATTACGTTAGTTAAATTTTAACGTTAATTTTTTAAAAGAAAAAAACGTGCCTGAAAACGGCTAGTTTCGAACCGCTAACATCAGAACAGAAGCCCACCGCGATAGCACCACGCCAAAGATCGTTGAAGACTTCGGCACAAAAAGCGGTAGAGGACAGTAGCGGTAACAATGGAGATTGTTAGGATTAAGCCCCTAACTTTATTTCTACTGATCAGATATACATAATATACAGCCTATGTCCATCTGGAATAATGTACCTTTCAAACAGTGAAAGAATTTTTCAAATAGGTGCAGTGGTTCCGGAGATTACCCTCCACGTACAAAATCGCTCTCTCTCTTTATATATAAGTATAGATTTATTATTATTTACTAGAAGGTAACCCGTCATTTTGACGTCATAATAATAATAATGACGTCATAATGGAAAAAGTATATGAAAGTTAAAATATATCCGGAATTATCTAACAATATTGCATTTAATCCACACCTTGTAAAAGCAAACCCTTTCATTATTTTTTATTTATTTAGTTTTTCATGCGATTGGAGTAGTAGACTGCCATCCAGTTTTTTACAGCTCACTACGCGATATGAATACTTGAGCTTCTGATTCATTCACATTCAAGTTTGTTTAATTTAAGAATTCATCGCAAAAGTAAACAGATTTTTAAAAACTGTTAAATATACAGCTAAAAGCATCCAATTTTTTTAGTTCTGAATGTTTTATATAAAAATAGGCGGAACAAACGTGATTTGATGGAGAAAATATTTGTTTTTAGGTAAGAAAAAATTCTGATCCACATGTGAAATTGAAATTAAGCCTAACCGGCCGATTGTTTACTGAGGGCTTCAATTGAAAGATGAGTACTGCCCGGAAGTGTTATACAGAGACAACGGCTATTATATATATATATAATTAACGTTTTGTTTGTAAGCCAAACAATAAGACAAACCGCTTCTCTTTGTGACTACCTGAAGTCCTAAATTCTGCTGTTATGCAATTTAGGATATTATACCCCATTACATTGCAAAGAGTAATTTGCAATCATCTCAAAATACTTATAGATGAAGTGTTTTAAACTCATTTTTCTGTTCCTCATTTTCCTATAGAATCCCCATTCCTCTCACAATGAGTTAATTTTCATACATATTTAATTATTCTAAATTAAACATTCTTACAATGTAATTTTTTTCCAAAGCAGAAACAAACCGGTGTATTTAATTCCTAAGCATCTTTCCTTACGCAGATCTTTTTTATCGCGTTCTCAATATAATTGTTAACTATACTTAATCAGTATTTTATCTTAATACTAGCGGCCCGTCCCGACTTTGTCCGGGTTGAACAAAATATTATACCAATAAATTTCCAGTTGATAGCCAATAAATTGTAAATCTTTTTTTACCTTAATAATAACCTAAATAATACCTTAAATTAATTTTATGTTAGTTAATAATTAAAATAAATTTTTTTAAAGAAAAAGGCGTGCCGGAGAACTGCTAGGTTCGAACAGCTAGCGTCAAAACAGAAGCCCACCGCGATAGCACCACGCTAAGGATCGTTGAAGACTTCGGCACAAAAAGCGGTAGAGGACAGTAGCGAAAACAATGGAGATTGTTAGGATTAAGCCCCTAACTTTATTTCTACTGATCCGATATACATAATATATAGCCTATGTCCATCTGGAATAATATACCTTTCAAACAGTGAAAGAATTTTTCTAATAGGTACAGTGGTTCTGAAGATTACCCTCCACGTACAAAATCGCTCTCTCTTTATATATAAGTACTAGCGGCCCGTCCCGACTTTGTCCGGGTTGAACAAAATATTATACCAATAAATTTCCAGTTGATAGCCAATAAATTGTAAATCTTTTTTTACCTTAAATGTCCAATAAAAAGTCCAATACTTCCAAATGCTGTTTTCTTCAATAAACCCTTTAACGTTGCCAGTTTCAAAAATCCTTTTTGTATTTATCAATACCTCCTCTACTTGAATCTTAAAAATATTAAACCTTTTCCTTACGGGGTGGGATAGCATATATCCGAAGCACATACTCTCGAAAAATACGGTTTGATGTCGGCAGAGATATAGTCTAGAATTCTACTTCGTTGTGATTTTCCTAACGTCTTTGCCCCCAAAGAACAATTGGGTGACATTCTGGGAACGGAGGGTGAATCTTGCCGAAAAGGACTGAATAATAATCTTTTGTCGTTCTAGCTAGAGGCTATTTATTTACAGGCGAGAGACATCAGAAGGGCGGTTCATCCATTTTCAGCCTTTTGAGAGATGAAAGAGGCAAGCAGTGCCGATGAACTACTATTGAAATTCTTCTTTAATAGTAAGAAAGCAATAAGAAAGCAATTAACCACTCTTTCCCCTGACCCCCGACGCTGAATGTCTCCCACGTAAAATGGGGATAGGAAGTAGATAACATTTTCCCGTTGTAAAGAGCGATTTCGAAAAACGGACCCCGTAAGCTAAAGGGTATTTCTATGGTTACTTGACTGCGGTTGACAAAGGAAAATATGTAAGGTACATTTTAATGTACAAAAGTTGTACATTACCCTCCACATGCAAAATCTGCTCTCTCTCTTTGTATATTATTATAGAAGTATAGATACACATTGGTATCTCAAAATTAGAGTAAGAGATGAAATAAAAATACAAAAATAAAAAAGGATTTTAAGTAAAGAATTTTTTTAAAATTATTTTAAGCACCTAAAATAATATTCAAAGTAATATTACGTTATCTATTAATTAAAGTTAATTTTATAAAAGAAAGAGGTGTGCTTGAGACCGTAGTTTTATTCAAAAATAAAAAAGGATTTTATAAAAAGAATGTTTTTTAAAATTATTTTAAGCACCTAAAATAGTATTCAAATTAATATTGCGTTAGTTATTAATTAAAGTTAATTTTTTAAAAGAGAGAAGTTAAGAGATGAAATAAAAATACAAAAATAAAAAAGGGATTTTAAGTAAAGAATGTTTTTTTTAAATAACATTAAATTTTTTTCAAATAATATTCCCAAAATAATATTCAAATTAATATTACGTTAGTAAATAATTAAAGTTAATTTTTTTAAAGAAAAAGGCGTGCCGGAGAACGGATAGGTTCAAACCACTATCGTCAGAACAGAAGCCCACCGCGATAGCACCAAGCTAAGGGTCGTTGAAGACTTCGGCACAAAATGCGGTAGAGGACAGTAGCGGTAACAATGGAGATTGTTAGGATTAAGCACCTAACTTTATTTCTACTGATCAGATATACATAATATATAGCCTATGTCCATCTGGAATAATGTACCTTTCAAACAGTGAAAGAATTTTTCAAATAGGTGCAGTGGTTCTGGAGATTACCCTCCACGTACAAAATCGCTCTCTCTCTTTATATATAAGTATAGATAGATTATAGAAGTATAGATACACATTGGTATCTCAAAATTAGAGTAAGAGATGAAATAAAAATACAAAAATAAAAAAAGGATTTTAAGTAAAGAATGTTTTTTGAATTATTTTAAGCACCTAAAATAATATTCAAAATAATATTACGTTACTTAATAATTGTGTGCACGCCGCCATATTGGATTTTTTTGTGCCAACTTGGCGATTTTACCGTGTTTTGAGGAGTGGAAAAATTCTCGCCAATGTGTTTTAAGCGATGTTTTCAAAACGCTGGACTTTGAATTTTTTAGCTTTTTAATAAAAACCACCTGTTTAAATTATGAAACTTAGAAAAAATTTTGAAAAATCATTTAAACGTTGGACTTAGATTTATTTTTGGGTTTTTAATAAAAACCACTTTTTTAAATTATGAAACTTGGAAATTTTTTTGAAAAAATCATTCTCAAATATTGGAAATTTTGGGTTTTTCTTTTAGCTTTTTTAATAAAAACGACCTTTTTAAATTGTGAAACTTAGAAATATTTTTGAAAAATCATTTAATCGTTGGACAGATTTTTTCTTGTCATTTTTAATTAAAAACTACCTTTTCAAATTATGATCCATATGAAAAATTTGGTCAAATGAATTTTACTTATAGATAAAATTTCAATGCCATGTATTCAGTTTGCCCTAACTCTTTGACTAATAGCAATGAATCACCAAAATATTATGCCAATATATTGTTAATTAGAAAAAAAATACAGCATTTTTGTACCACCTAAATAACTTGCAATTTAAAAATTATCTCAAATTCAGCTTTGAAAAATGTTAAATAATTATGAACCCATAAATTCATGGTGAGTAACCAGATCCTCTTTTTTTTGGGGGGGGGGGGTGTTAGGGCATTGTGGTAATGAAATTTTACTTCAGATTTGACCTTAACCAAATATTTGGTGCATACAATAAAATCGGGACAAGGATTATTTGACCATTTATCCTGCTGTGTTGGAAATAAGAAAAAAAAAACCTTTTCCTAAACCAATAACTTAACCTTAACTAACTTCTTAACTTAGGTTCCTGGGGAGAGAGAGTTGAACTTCAGTTATTTAAATTTATTTTTAATCCACTACAACTTAGAATTATAAAATATTTTAAAATATATTGTATTTAAAATGTATACTGTATTTTACATTTTACGAAAAAATGATGGCAGATAATTTTTACTTCAAATAAATGAAATGGTGTATCATTATAGTATACTAATTGACAATCGATAAACAAAATTAAAAGCAACTTAAATTTAATAAGTTAACGAAAAACTGATAATGTATTCAAAAATTTTCAACGAAAAGATTCTTAGTTTTAAAAATAATTTACTCTTTTGAGTATATATAGTCAATTTGACTCAGATTTCCAGTTCAAGGCCGAGATCTGACCTAAAATTATTATACTGTAATTAAAAGATCACATCAGAAATAATTGTTTGATCTTAAAATTAGAGAATTTGACATTGGGTTATTTTTACCAGAACGCAATAATTATCGCCATGCGAAATGCGCCAAACCCTGGCGGAAAAATCCAAGATGGCGGCCGTGCACACAAATCTAGAGTATCCCCCCCTAACTTTATTTCTACTGATCAGATATACATAATATATAGCCTATGTCCATCTGGAATAATGTACCTGTCAAATTGTGAAAGAATTTTTCAAATAGGTGCAGTGGTTCCGGAGATTACCCTCCACGTACAAAA
Organism: Dolomedes plantarius; assembly: GCA_907164885.2. Lineage (NCBI taxonomy): Eukaryota > Metazoa > Arthropoda > Arachnida > Araneae > Dolomedidae > Dolomedes > Dolomedes plantarius. The sequence goes on along the minus strand of OU015498.1, from coordinate 48,405,581 downwards.
TCCGCTCTCTCTTTATATATTAGTATAGATAGATAGCACCACGCTAAGGATCGTTGAAGACTTCGGCACAAAAAGCGGTAGAGGACAGTAGCGGTAACAATGGAGATTGTTAGGATTAAGCCCCAAACTTTATTTCTACTGATCAGATATACATAATATATAGCCTATGTCCATCTGGAATAATCTACCTTTCAAACAGTGAAAGAATTTTTCAAATAGGTACAGTGGTCCTGAAGATTACCCTCCACGTACAAAATCGCTCTCTCTTTATATATAAGTATAGATTAGAAACTAACAGCACTGCTAATAAAGACCTATCTGCAAGATCAGACGAACATGCGCAGTTTGTATGCGGTATTATGTATATGCAGGATAGCACCTGGGTACCTATTACGTAACGTAATAACTGTTATGTATAAGCCGGGAGATCTTCATCGGATACAACGGTGCCATTAAAGGATAGTTCACCTGCATCTCAGACCCCCTACCTATACAGTCACGTATATTGTGGGATTCTTTAAAAAGATGTTTACTGAGGAATTTCAAGAACTGTCAAACCTCGTCTGCAGCATACTTTACTTAGAACATATCGACCCATTGGAATTCCTATTTGTCATATTCAATGAATTCGTCGTATTCAATAGAATATAATACAGATCTGAAATCATACAACTTAAAGTAAGATGGTGACTGCAGAGGCGCATAACTCACTGCTCGTTGACGAGAAAGTAATGGGAAGTTAAGTATCATGCTTTAAATCTTTCCGATAGAATAAACATGCACGGATATGACAGTTGCTCAGAGAACGTTTTTAGTCTGCCGGTCTAGGGTGTGCCATAAATTCAGAGATATCCTTAATAGTCTGAAGTTACTTCTGCTGTTAATGGGTGAATCCTTTAACTGCAATCGCTCTAAAGGGGATTACAGAGAGCTACATAAACAATCTAGCCGATTGTACCCTTATGACAAACCAATATATCAGAATGAACACTTTCAGAAGGACCTGTCTTCATGCTTAACTATGATATTCCTTTAAGCATGGCTTCAAGAGCAAGTGAGAGTGGCCGAATCACCATTGAGAAAAAAAGTTCCTCTGAAACTTCTTTCCCAACCCCTTTACTGCAGGAATATAAGCATCTTAAAGAGCAGATATACAACAAATTGAAGAAAAGCACACATATCTGAGAGTAGTTAGTCCCTGTAGCTGTTTGTCTGACAATATTCAATGAAAATTTCGCCCAATAATGAAATGTTCACCTAATCTGACGTGTTCACTTTTGGCAAATATAAAGCATATTAGTTGTAATAATATATTACCTCTCGTTTACTACTCAGTCTTTTATATATGTAATAACACTTCCCATTGTTATAGTTTAATTTATTTGGATGATAATTTAATTAAATCTACTGTCCTCTACCCAATTATTGATAACCAATTATTGTGACCTTATTTTTGATAGTTAATTGCTATACGTTATTACTTGTTCCCAAGTCTAAAATGTCTTTCTACAGTCTTTGGCCTTTCTTGTTTATTGATTTTGGAATATGATATGAAATTGATATGAAATATTATCATGGTGCAAAGACATAATAGTGGCAAATACTTTGAAAATATTAATATCCTAGAATCTGACGAAAATAAGTCCCTTTAATTTATAGAGTTGGCTTACAGGAATGGGTAAATCGTATGGCAAACATGTATCTAAAATTTCTACTTGAAATTTAGCACCATTTATCGATAGAAATTTTTAAGTTTTCACAAATAATGATGGGAAACTTTTTTTGAGTTAACAGTTTCAATGTAACTTGTCCTTTATTTCTAGATAAAAAAATATTTCGTGTGATTACGTAAGGAGTGTTATTACTCATGTGATTACTTACACAAATGCTTTCGGGATTCCCTTTAACTGCAATCAATACTGTGTCAATAACCTTTTCTTGCCTTTTGAGCTAGTCTCTAGATATGAAATACAACTCAACGTATGACGAAAGAGCGGTCTGTGGGAAAGGCCCAGTTGATAGTTTTATTCACAGAGTACATGAAGTTATATTTCTTCAAAGGAATAAATATTTAAACCGAAAAGTTTGGTTAATTAACATTTGATAAAAATACAATTGCTAAAATTACAAACACTAGAAATTTAGTAACAAACTTCACACAGAGAAAAGATATTTACGTTTCTCATGTTTTTAGATCATTAAGCTTAACTTGGTTTAGCCGTCTTAATAGAAGTAAATTAAAACGTTAATAGAAGTTCAGTTAAAATCAGAAATTTATAGAAAATTTTTAAGAAAGTTGGTTTTTTCCGCTTTTTCAAACTGAAGATTCCGAAACTGAAGATTCCGACTATGTCTTTAGTCTTAACATATTTTTTAACAATGATATGAGCCATAGCAAAAATTCGAAGTTATTATTTTTTTCTCATTTTATTTATATTATATTTATTTTTCTCATTGTATAACTTTTGAATACTACTCAAATATCAATTCTACTGTTATTCAATTTAAAAAAAAATCATAATATTTCATATTTTAAGGACCGTCCGGCAGTCAATGCGCTGAGGAGGGCCCTAACTGAATTCAATTCGTGCCCCACCAAAAGTTAGTAGCACTCTACGCCTATGCGAATGAAAATTCGACTTTTTGAAGACTCCTTAGTACATTAAAATATTAAGCCATCTGCTCTTGGAATGATAGGAATATTTTCTACTTTATTTACATTGAGTTACCTGGAATGTTATGCGTGCTTAAACAAGTTTAAACTTTTCAAGAAAACTATTAGTTTTTGTTTCACCTGTAGTTCCAATAACGCATTAGAAAGCCGTATTCTTTCAATCTTAAAATATTTGATATCGAACGGCCAAAAGCCTTTATGAAATGTATGTTTTATATCAAGATGTTTCATTTTTGCTCATATGTGGAAAAAACTGGACATGAAGGTTTTCGAAAGTTTAATAAGTTACCTTATAAATAACGTGGGAGTTTCATGACTGAAGGTCAAATAGAAGGGGAAAGGAAAGAGCTTCATACGTTGTTCACGTGCAAAATATTTGCAATAATCAAACTGATTGACTTGCGTTTCATCTCAACGATACAATGTTATCCAAATTTTAATAAAAATGTGTTGTAGTTATATTAATTATTATCTGTGGTTATACATCCACATATTTTGTTTAAGATATATTAAGTTAGTGTTTGCCAATGTAGGGCAGTTGTCAATCAATACAATCACACATAATCCACGATAACCGTTTATTACTTTCAATGGTGGCACCTATAGTTGAAACAATACCACCTGATGGTGCCACATCAATTTTGATTGAGCACCCCCAAGGGTGACTGAAAGAATACTTGAAGAATAGGATATAAAGAATTAGAATTTAGTCTTACCTTTGTTCCAAAGGTTGATGATAGCATTTTAAAACTATTAAATGAATACTTCACACATGAGTAAATAGAATGTAAACTGCGTTTTTAAGTATTTTTTAATGACGTACGAATAAATGACATGTTGACTACATGTAGAATATAATACGAAGAAAAAGAACAGCGACTTCAAAACACAGGAAAAAGGTGACTTCCAATTTTTTAAACACTAAAAACAGTTCTCGCTTTTCGTAAGCGAGTTGTCATGGAAACGGTCTCGTAGCCATCTATTGTCAAAAATTGTAACTATTTCGACAGTGACAACTGTGAGGATTGTACGTCCTTCGATATCCGAACCAAGCGCTCCCAGTTCCAGGCCCAACGTGCTACCTCTAGGCCACTTCGAGTCCTATATTATGTTAATAAAGTTAATAACTTACTATTTTACATTGACAGTTTGCTTGAACTTGCGAAGACGCTAAAACCGAAACAATTTGTTACTAAAAACTAGCAATAAAATTCGTCTCTCTGGACAAATCGAACTCAACGGAAACGATAAATAGTTACAGAAGAACTCTGTGTGTCTCAAAAGAATCGGAGTCATAAAAAAGTGTCGCAGTGTATCGGAGAAATAGAAAAAAAATGTTCTGATGCCCGAGCAAAAGAATAAGCCAAAAATAAAAAAAATGGAATAAACAAATGAAGGAAAAGGTTGAGGGAAAAATAGAATCCAAAATATGGAATTATGAAGTGAAATTGAGAGATAAAAGAAATACGATCATATGTTTTGATGAAAGCAGGAAAGTGGAATATTAAAAGACGAATTTATAGGAAAATATTTTTCCACGCAGCTGATAAAGGAAAAATAGACAGGTCATTGACTAAAGCCGAGGATTAAATATAGACAGCAAAGTTTTATGGTAAATCTAATTCAGATGCAGTAGGATGGTGAATAATTTTAGTGTAAGAAAATTTCAACTTGCACCTGACCATTCGAGGTATGTTGAAATTTAAGGGACACCTAAATCCATCCTTACTAAATACTCCTTGGAATTAAGCCCGAAATTCAAATCTTTTACGCTAATATAGTTCATTGATCTACCTCCTTCTCTAAAAAAAATTAAAAGAAAAATTTGCCATCTAAATAAGTTCCTCAGTTTTAATCAATGACATTACTGTATTATTCTTATGAAAAGCCTGGGATTATATGTGCAAATAAATGCGTTTCTCCCTACCTTACATAGCTTGCTTTCATTTAATTATTCTTTTTTTAAATTTTTTTATTTCTTGATTCCTTTACATAATTCTTGTCTACTACACCTTTCCCCCCTTTATTCTCTATATTGCTTCATTTTTTCGTTTTGTTTTTGGCTGGTCTATTTCGCAGACTTCAGTATATAAATTTTACCTCCTGTAATCAACGGATCCATCGTATATCTCCGTTTTTGCCGACTTACACGAAATTCTTATAAGCTAATTTGCGGATTCCTCTATTTACATAAAAGTTTAATGATCTTCGAATTTGTGACCTGACCTCAGAAAATCCTATCTAAAGCTCCAAAGCAGAATATCTACCAACTCGAAACTACTTGCCAATTTAAATTTTAATTGCGAATTTAAAGGAGTAGTGTTTCTGATAAATCTGTATTGCAAAGTTTGAACTTTTAAGACTTACATCCTTATTAAAATAAAAGTCGCAGAATTCGGTAGAATAATTATACTTTCCACGGAATATTTTATTTTCGTGCAATTCTTGTTAAGAAACTGTCGAAAAGCGACAGAAGAGAGCTTTAAAAAATGTAAGGAGGCTTACTAGTAAAAGTCATGGCCTTTAACAAAAGTGTAATAGTCAGTACACATATATACAAACAGCAGTGGGGGCCCCTGATCAATTGCATTTACATTTTAAGTTGAAAATAATAGCTAATTGGAAAATATAGTACAGAGTAGTTGTTAGAAATCTTTGATTATTGCCCGATATTTTAAAATATGCTTGCTTACATAATTCATTAAATTACACAATTGCTTTTTACCAGATTTATCTGAAAAATTATTTTGTCTGGGTAAATGGGGTATTTTGAACGTCAAGTGTAAAGAATCCCTGAAACTCCCATTCCACCTGCAATTTAGGATTAATTATACGTCATTAAACGAATGTATTTCCAATAAATTAGAAGAAAATCAAACTTTGGCAGATGTTTATCAGGAAGATAATGACTCCTCATTTAAGATTAAGATCTTGGGATATTCCGTAGGAGAGTCATTAAATTGATTTACGACTCACTCCCAAGTCTATCCTTTAGGAAATAGCTTACGAGTAATTCGTTAGGAGTAATCGAACAGAAGTACACACGCAGATTATAATTATGTTTTAGTTAATGAATGTGATCAATATTTACTAAGATGTGTGCTCAGTCTAAATTTAAAAAAAAAGTTGCTAGCATTGCCTTGGTAAAGAGGTTATTTATTGATAAAAATGTATATTTCAGCTGCCAAAAGTATTCAGTTACAACAAGCTTTATATTGATTTCCCATGCAGTAGAAGCTAAACACTATTTCACAAACGCTATGCATTTTTTAATTGTAACAATGCATTCTATTTCCAAATGTCAAAAATAATGAATATACATGACCACATATTTCTGCAAATCTTCATGATAATTCCTGTTGTTGTTGCAAATGCCTCTTGGAAGTTCTAGACCAGGTCCATATACGGCTGAAGTGTGCGGCTTCTGTTTTATGTAGCACCACAAGAGTCGAGTTCGCCTGAGCTTGGTGCTACCTCAATTTTGACCGACCACACCAAGGGGCAACATCTGAGAGGGATCGTGCCCTCTCTCACCCTCTTTGACCTCATAGAGGGCCTTTCCGGCCTACGGATATAAGGTGACTATATGTGGCTTAGACATAAAAGTATCTGGCGTTTGTCGGGATTCGAACCGAGCACTCTCGGCTCCAAAAGCTGAGGAGCTACCACTAGGCTACCTCGGGCTCTGTTAAATCCTACTGAGCAAAATTCGATGATGTACATTTAGTTTCACCATTGAATTTTGATCGTTAATGTAAAACCTGTAATTAAATATTTCTCTATTTTTCTTGTAGATAATATGCATTTTATTTTTCCGTATTCAGGACTTAAAGTTATTTACTGGCCAGCCAGCTGAACTGGAGCTTGCTGTGGCACATTACAATGTATTAAACAAAAAAATTATTCTATATTTTTTTTTGTTTCAAACTGAGTTTTCGAAATTTAAGTTTGCTTCTTCCTGTAAGGCCGTCCGCACACGGAGCGACTCAAAGGAAACTGAACTGGTTAGCGACTGAAATTGCTTATCGGTTGCAAATTCGTTAGTGATGTGGCTCCGCCCACGGGCCGATTCAAAAGTGATTTAAATCAATAGTTTGCGACCTGTCATGGAAGGAAGATCATCATTATTCCGGGCATTATTTTTAGTTAAATTATTATCAGAAATTAATTTATTTAAAAAAATCGTCACAATAGATTGTCTTTGATGAATCGTTTAAAAATGGACTGTATATATGGGCACACATATTTCATACAACAAAAAACGATAGAATTTCAGGTCATCGCTAGGCAGAAGTTACGTGACTCGTGTACGTCATTTGGCAGCTTACCAAAAGAGCGGCTGTAACATAGATTGTGTAATAACACGCACAACGCAAGAGAAACTGGTGACTGAAGTTGCTAGCGACTCGACACGTTGAGTTGCCTGCGACTGATTACAAACGCGTTGCTGACGGGTTTGTAACCAGCTGCGCCGTGTGCTTGGCTCCATTCAATGACATAGGTTGCGACTCATTACGGACTGGTTTGTGATTGGAGTCGGTTATCAGTTTCTTTTGAGTTGCTCCGTGTGCGGACGGCCCTAAAGTTAATCCATCCGCATGGGTCACTTTGTAGAAAAACACGTGCTATTTTAGGAGAATTTTGACTCCTAATGTATTTTTAAATATTTATAGGAATGGGGTCATATTTATGGGAGAAGATTTCTACTGCAGGTATAAAAAATTTTAATTTATCTCCGAAAATTTTTAAAACGATGTAAAACATATTCTACTGTAATCTATGGTCGTAACAAACATGATTTCTGCACAATTTTTCAATGGATTTAAATGCAATAAAACCCTATGAGAAACATTTTTAGTTACTTATCACTTATTCTTAATCACGTGGGCCCCGGGTTGCCCAAATTGATCGGCAAATCTGTATTGTTCGTCCGGTGCCCGGACTCATACTAACAGGGCCCGATTTAGAAAATTCTTGACTATAGGCACAACTCGGGATGGGGGCCCCCCTAACACTGATGTGGGCGTAAAATTTCCAGAATTGACACACAAAAAAATAATCATGAATCCTTATGAAAGCATCATTTTACCAAGAATTGGCTATTTGGAGCGTAGAAGCCTAGAACATTATCAAATAACAAAAAGCAATACAACATATTAACTTCATCATTAAAACACCAATACAATGCAACCAGAAAAACTTATTTATCCCTCATATACACTATAACATATATGTGATGAAACAATCAGTCAAATTTGAAAGGATATATAAAAATAATTCCTACTAAAAAAGGTAAAAAAAAAATTGAATTGAGAAGTTTTTCTTTTTTCATTTAAAATAAAATTTTTGGGGGCCCCCAACATTCGAGGGCCCTAGGCCCGGGCCTACCGGGCCTAATGGAAAATCAGGGCCTGCATACTAAACATGAACCGAACAGGGGAAATCAACCTTCGGCTGAGAAGCAGGTTACGCAGTTTCTGGTTTTCAGGTCCACCAAGCTTATGGACTAACGTCCAGGAAGCATTATTATTGAGAATTATTTTTAATCACTAATATTACGTTTAGTTTTTCTTTCTTGTGTTACAGTTTATAAATACTCATGTTGCAACCCCTCGGGTAAATGGGGAAACTAAGAATACAGGAGCACAGGACTGTATACATAATTATAACACAAAGGAAGAATAGAAAAAAAATAGAGCGAGAAGTTTACTAAGACACAATCGACTAAATCAATTTTAAAATCGTAGATTGCTAAAGGTGTTTTAGAAATTTAACACTTTGTAATCATACATGAAGTAAATCTTTTTTTAAATATTATTGTTCAGTGAAAATAACTCCAAATTTCGCTCTACGGCAGTGACTCGCATGTCTCCAATGTTTTACACGTTTGACAAACAAGGGGCATATTATTTGTTTTTAAGTATTACAGAATAACGCAATACTTACTGATTTTTACCATGTTTTTATTAACTCGCTTTCTTGTTTGTGTGTATGTCTGTCCAGTACAAATCTTGCAATCGATTTTTAACTAACTTCCCGACTAGCTAGACATTTGAAGCTTTTAGAATAGCTCAGAACACGATGACAATGCATTATTTTAATACTTTTAGTCATCTTTAAGCATTATTTAATTTATTTTCGGTTAATTTTGTTTTGTAGACTGGTGCAGCCATCTATCGGCCCGGACGGGACCGAAAAGTTAAACGCAAGTTAACTTTCAGATAGCTTCATTTTCTTTCAAGTTGATGGGATAATTCATCAAAAATAATTTTAAAAATTATTTATTGATACATAGAATTGTCACGTTTATGTGATTCAACAGAAAATTTAAAAACATGGTATATAAAAAGTTCTTTTTATCTTGTAATTATTGCTTAATAAGAAATATTATAATTACAAAATAAAAAGAACTTTTTATATTCCACGTTTTTAAATTTTCGGTTGAATCATATAAACTTGACAATTCTATGTATTAAGTCTTATCACGGAAGGTGTTTATCGTCTTGTGAAAATCTGCTGCCTGCGCTGAACGTTGAGCATATGCATCGCGAAGACGTTGAAGTCTAGCTTCATGCTCTTCACGAGTCTCATTGACTCGTGATTGAGCTGTTCTTGCTCTTTGGCTATCGAGTCGCGACACCTTGCGGATTTTTTCCAAACTAACTTTCCATACAAAACAAAATTGACTGAAAATGAATTCAAATCTGCTTAAAGTATTAAAAGAATGCATTGTCATCGTGTTCTGAGCTAGTCTAAAAGTTTCAAATGTCTAGCTAGTCAGGAAGTTAAAAATCTATTGCAATATTTGTACTGGACAAACACACAAACAACAAAGCGAGTTAATAAGAACTTGGTAATAGTTACCTGTTGAATCATATAAACTTGACAATTCTATGTATTAATAAATACTTATAAAAAAAATTTTTTGATGAATTATCCCATAAACTTGAAAGAAAATGCAGTTAATTGGAAGTTAACTTGCGTTTAACTTTTAGTTCCCGTCCCAGCTGATAGATGGCTGCACCAGTCTACAAAACAAAATTAAATGAAAATGAATTCAAATATGCTTAAAGATGGCTAAAAGTATTAAAATAATGCATTGTCATCGTGTTCTGAGCTATTCTAAAATTTTGAAATGTCTAGCTAGTCGGGAAGTTAGTTAAAAATCGATTGCAAAATTTGTACTGGACAAACACACGAACCAGAAGCGAGTTAATAAATACGTGGTAAAAATAAAGTATTTTTATGTCATAAGAATTATCCAATTAATTATTCATCTTTTTACGTAACATTTTATAGTCTGGACAACCCATGGCTGTAAATCCGGGACATTGTTTCCTGCCTTTTCTACGCAGCCGCTTTCAATGATTGCACTGTCAGAGAAAACCATTAACTTTTTAGAGAATATAGCTCACTTCTACCCAGACTTGGGTGTATATAATATGAAGTGGCACTCTAAATGAATTTAATACAAACACAGTTTATACATGAAACAATGTTTATTGAGTTCGTTGCACATATAGAATTTGCTTTTACAGCAATAAGCGTACGTACGGAATATATAAATACAGCTTTCAAGAACAATATATTTTCAATATTCACAACCCAGCAGAGATTCAAACCAGCAGTACTGCCACGTAAACTTTAGGCCTGCTAAGCACTAGCACAGGATAACACCTTTTCAACCTTAATAACTTTTATTAATGACGCTGCATGGTATTTATACTAAGCGCGTATGCCGAAATTAGCATATCCCAAGCAGAATCTTTAATTCATTCACTCAAAAGTTCGATTCTTGTGAATCGAATCTTGTGTATACCTTACAACTTTACTAAGGAATCCAACAAACAGCATGATAACTTAACAACAGCATGATAACCATGTCCCCATCACATGTACTTCGAGTTGCTAAGATGCCAAACTCAATCACAGAACTCCCTTCGACATAATTATATTCTGAGGAATGGCATCACTACTAAAACGCCTCTGTCATGCTGTTCCTGAAAGGGTAAATAATTCTATAAATAAATAATTATGTTGTTTGAGCTCTTGTTTGGAAACTTTCTATCCAAGATTTGTATTATTTACTATTATATTTCGTGATATATCCTTTGAGAAATTTGTATTCTCATTTCAATTCCTTATAAGAAACGAATTTCATAGAATTTGTTCTATATTAACACAAGTACTCTGCCAAAAGTTTGAGGGTAATTTTTCCCTATTAAATATTTACCTAAGAATGGTCTTCGGAAAGTACGGAGACTTCGTTCAGGAACATAATGAAGTATTACGTCAGTCAAGATCTGTAACAGCATTTGGGGAGTAACACTCCCGGAACAAACATCATTCACTAATACCAACTGTCTCTCCTTGATCCATTGGCTCCCGAAGTTCACAAATCAGTTTATTCTTACGGGTAAAATTCGATTTACGGCACCCACATGAGACTCACGGCTGTATATTTTTCTTCTGCAATTCTTCTCTGCTCTTCCGGAAATGTTTCCTCTGTTCCTCAGAACTAAATAATAGATCCGCAAGCTCTTGTTGCTCGGGAAAATTTATCGTTTCAACAATAAAATGGGATTTTAAATTAAAAAAGTTTGAAGAGGGGGAAGAGTAATGTGGGGAAATGCTGGAGGCATAAACACTTAATGATTGAAGAAATATATTATTTGACTTTCCAGGAAAGTTTTATATTTGCATATTCCTTACAAAATACAGTGAACTGGGAGGAATTAATTTTTAAAAATTTTACTTTTTTTTCTTCTCTGTTTTTTTTTCCTGGAAGGGAGGGAAAAGTTTAATAGTAATTCACAAATTGAATCATCTTTATTTTCGATGCAGAATTACAATTCACATGAGACGACTCCCTCTTTATATTTTGAAGGCAAAAGTAATTGAATTCGCGTTGTATAACTTTTATCAAATCTACTAGGAAATATTTTGTTTTCTACATAAATATGCAGATCATTTTTGAGTTTGAGTTTGGAGCGCCGCGGTCAACTTTTTGCTACAATTAGACCGGGACCTACAGTTTAATGCCGATTCCGAAAGGCTACAAACACCCATGCCAACAGTGGGACTCGAACCCACAGGATCTGAACCGAGCGCCCTGGCCATCAACTGGCCAGATCATTTTTGAAGGACAGGTTGAAACTTCAATAATTGAATTGTATAACGGATGTAACAGCTTTTAATTTTTTCATCTATAGTTCTTTTCCACTGTTCCAATTATTTAGTTATAAAGGAATATTTTTATGTCTCAGAACCATCTTAAGATTTACGTAAGCATACGAATTTAGACAGAAACGCATGATTCAGTTAAAAGAAATTAGGGAATAAAGTCAGTGGTGAATTTCCGCACAGGCAGTAGAGACACAAGCCCCAGGTTCCCGGAGTTCCAAGATCCCCCAAATCAGCCAAATAATTTTAGCTATTGTGTACACTGGGAAGGCAAAAACATACAATTTCCCTTTCAAATTCGTGGAATTCGGGTTTAGCGTCTGCATAATGATTTAACAGATGTTTGGAAACTCCGAAACAGCATATAAGGCTACAATGCTACCTTTATCGACATGGACACCTTTAACCTGAGCCCAGATTCCTTGCCGTCTCTATATTATTCTTATTTCGATAGCCAGTACTTGTTTTAAGGGGGTCCGGGACACATTTTGAAAAAAATTTTATTTATTGAGTTAAACTTTTGAATTATTTTGTGATGGTTAACCATATAATTTGTAAACAAAATCCCATCATAAAACTTCTCAAAATGTTTTTAAAAAATTTTTAAATTTAAAAATTTTAAAAAAGTCGGGTAATTTAAAATTGTTATAACTCGAAATATTATTTGTCGAATTTCAAAATTTTTTCATTTAATTAAACAGAAGTATATAAGTTTTAATTTTTATTCAGCATTTTTTTAAATATTAATTTTTAAAAAGATTAAAAATATTTATATTAAAAATTACAAATAAAATGATGTAACATATTTAAAAAAAAACCATATTTTCAAAAGTAAATATTTTTTTCAAATTTGCAGAATCAAAACTAAAGTAAAATAGTCGAAAAAGACATGTTCCAAGTTTCAACCATTTATCTTTTACGGTTCTTGACTTATAACAATTAAAAGACAAGACATGGGGGAAAAAACCCATCATGCAGAAAAATGCACTTACAGGTTTAAACAACGCTTGGCTACTATTAGAATATTGCTAGACAAATAATAATTTCTCCTGTTCTAATTAAGATAGAAACATGATTTGAACGTCATTTTAAGCGTAAAAGAACACAGAAATGTTTAATTCCAATAAATATTTTTTCGAAAATTCGAACAATTTTGTGTCCTGGACCCCCTTAAGTTATTCGCTTTTTTGAGTGCATAGTGAAGTGCTGTGCTTTTACTGATTTTGTAATTTAATTTACTTTATGATAGCTTTATATTAAATAATATTTTAACTACGCAGTAAAAATGTGAAAGTACAATCCGGAGGCTGGCTGAAAGGTAATGACCTTCGGCTCGCACCTTAAGCAACTAGAATAATATTTTTTTTAAATGTTTTTGTTATATAATTCTGACTATGAAAATAAAAAGTTTATAAAAAATTCAAATGTCTTTTTTTGTATTTAACCATGGAATCAATATTTCTGTGCTCAGATGGCAAAATGTTATAAGAAATTTACGTGACAGCAATTCTAAGATGTCATGAAATATCCAGTAATTTGTTTTACATGAGCAAACGGGGTACTAATGTTTCAGATAAATAGTTGGCGATTACTTACAGTAGTTACAGTAAATAGAAAATATCGGCGAAGAGAAAAATGATGAATGTGAAAAAACTCAATTTTTTAAGCAACGTTTCATATAACATATTGCTATCTGAGCAGAGATTTAAAAAAACATCAGATGAGGCCCACAATTTACTTCCGTCTCGGGCCTCTCAAATGCATAATCTGTCACTGCCCATTATACATGATTAAACCTCGTATGTGTATGCACAATCAAAATGTCCGCGAATTTACCCTTCTTTCTTATCAATAGACGTAACTGTTCTTGGCAGTGCGCTCAACTGCTCTACCGAAGGTGGAAGGACTACATAAGTAGCCCGTGATAGGTTTACTTTGCCGAATTGCATGATTCCATGATTCCAACCGCAAAAGAGGAAGAAGTAGAACTATGCTCGTAACTACACCTTGAGTTTTTGTTGCATAATTAATAAACGTTTCGTTCTAATTTCACACTCGTTACCTCTATTTTATGCAGAAGATTAGGAAAGCTATCTGACACCATTTTTTTCCAACGATCGGAGCAAACACGGTCGTACTGAGGTTTATATAGAATTTAATTTCAAAAATTCTTCTTGTGGCAATTTCATTAACTTTTAACTATATAACACAAGACAATCTAAATGTTCTTAATGAAGTAAGTTTAAATGTATCATTACATTGTTTTTTTTCGAGATCATGCATTAAATCATTCACGAAAGATATTTTACCCTATATCAACAGTGACATATTTTATGCATTGTTGTATTTACCCCCGGGATAGTAGGAAATTAATCCTACTATTGTAAAAACTTATAAAGTCATAAAAGTATCTGATAAATCACGTGGTTTGACGTTTCATGATTTTCTGACGAGATTTATGTGTCGGAATATGCAAAAGAGTACTGACCTGGAAGTGTCTCTTTTTGTTGCCTCCAGATACGGAGTGTGTATTCATATGTATATTAGTCGCATTTTTAAATCGTTCTCTCTTTGTATGTATCTAAGGTACATCTTAAAATTTTCCATTCGAATCATTCTCTTCTAGAAACTTTGAAACTTCAAAAGTTGTTTTTCCTCGAGTTTCAATAGTAAAATCTGCATTGCTCCACTATGTCTGGCACCATGCATGAATAAACGTCCATTTTTAAATTTCGTACACCAGTTAAATTTAACGTTTAACTTCTAATTTTTATCATAAAAGTAATACATTAAGCATTACTAATTTGGTGAGCTGTCAGATATTAAAAGACAGGCATACCAATTTTCATTTTAAATATTTTCATTTTTGACAAGATCTAAAAATTTAGGAAAGGGCCTTGTTAGCACAAACCATGGGCATGAAGATAAAAGTTTGAATACAGACCGTCAACCCTATAATTTAGCCTTCTAAAGTCTATAATGTAATTTAACACAAAATTCGTTCTTTTTATCACTACCACAAAAAAACTAATTAAATATGTACGGGAACCTCGAAATCATCCGGGAAGATCGGGGCGATACGGTCTCCGCCACGTCCGCGAAGCCAGCGATCTAGCTGTATGACGGTGTGGCAATTCCCTTCCTCTAGGCGGGCAGAAAGATTTATTATCGACGGCTGAAAAAAAGGGCCAACGGCGGAGGGCCACTTCTAAAGAATGGCATACCTCAGAGCAAAAGTGGAAGTTACAATGAACCACCTCTTCGGAGCGCGCTGCTAGAACAAGAAAGCAGACGGACTGGCGCCTTGACTTGACGTTAAACTACAATGAAAGGAACGCCCCTTGACACACGACCTTAATGAGGTAGCCGGGCGATTAAGATACAATAATCCTTATCGTTTTGCACACGGCCAAGGCGGACCAGCCTATCCGAATCGAGCTTGAGAGACGGAGTCTGTTAGAAATTCAGCCAGGGATCAAGCTTTTAAATAAGCCGACGAGAGCTAGAGAAGAGAGGGATAGAGTTTGAGAGAGAGAGCTGATCTCCTAGCTCCACTCGACTTGAGTGATTTTACCTTTTATTGAGGCTCAGCCCTCAAGTGAAAAAGACCGGTTTCCCATCGATAAAGGTCGGGGAAACGATCAAAACTTGATCTCCCCAGTTTATTATTTCTCGGAAGCAGTTAGCTTCCAGTGAAAGAGTGTGTGGGTCGAGCCTGACCAACACTCTGTGTGAATCCACGGTGAATCTAAGGAGAGGAAATCTCTTCTAGTCTACTTAGTTCCGACTAACGAACTTAATCCGGCGGTGATTTCTTCAGTGGCTTGACCGACAGTCCAGCAACTAGCTACAGTGTGTCCCTTCCTCGAGAGGTCGTTCCTGAAATTTCTTGAGCTACTCCGACTTCTACGCATCCTGTGTACTATACGAAATTAGATCACGGCTTAACCGTGTGATTCAGTTAAATAAATCTGTAATTTTATTAATTTTGCAAATCTTGATTTTAGTTAGCTATCTGCCTTATACATAACCTGTGACGCTACCTAGAGTGTTGGTCTTTGACACTAATCGCAGGAATATGTTACAACGGCATACCGCTGAAAACTTCATCAAAGTTCTTCCTACAGCTTTTTAATTCCTAGAGAACTATGCTCTGAATATGCATCCTAAAAACGAACACGGCGAAGGTTTCTAGTTACTCGAGAAAGCGATGACGTCTGCGAAAGCACCATACCAGTTTATGGATTTTTCGACCCCTTATTTTCAAAACGTAGCACTAGAGACACCTCTAATTCACGCTAAAGGTTTATTACTTCAAACGTCCTGTTCCCAGAAAGCCGAAAATACAGAGTAGGCACCGATTGCTAATTAATCGTGAAAGCGGTGCGCCAAATTATCGAAATTACCGATTTTCTCGCTACCGATCAAAGAAACGAGGATCTTTCGGTGCGATACCCCGTGCCCCTCCCACGTCGGGTGTCGCAGAGTCTGCAAAGATACTCGAATTAGCGATATATTTAAAATCCCGAGGAGAAATAGGCGACACGGTTTCCGCCACGTCCGTGCAACCAGTTATCTCGCCGTATGACGTCATATCGCTGAAAACTTAATAAAGTTCCAAGTTCTGATCGGTCAATACTTTATTTCAAACAAATGTCCCTTTTCAATTTTTTTTCACACATTTATTACACCAATCGTTATGCAATTGGTCCATCATAACCTTAACAGACAGATAATAAAATTTCTGTAATTAATTTCTCTCGGAGGGTTAAGTTTCTTTTTTACCTACTACTCTTTAATAAATATATCTTTTTTCTGCGTATCGATTGTCTTTGTTGGATGCATTTTTACTGGAGGAGGCCGAATATTCCATGTTTACATTGTTGCTCTGTAGTGTAGTTCCGTGTTCATGCTTCTATGATAATAACTAGATTCGTGTGCTCTGAAATATGCCCATTATTAGAGACTCTTCTACGATTAGTTTACGTAGTAGATTAAATATGAGTTACAGATTTAATTTTGATCTTTACAAATAAGATAAAAGTATCTGTTACGTTGTTATAAGTAATGTTTTCCACTAAGGTTTCCCTATACTTATGTTTTTGAACTGTTAATATCAAGACATATTAACGAGTCTATTTCAAAAGTACAGAAATAATGTAAATCAATAACATTTTTGTTCGCAGTTTTACAGTCAGCGACAGAAAAATGTAATTTGATGAAAAAATAACCTTCTTAATTTCGTAGGAAATAGTATTGGACAAAAAGAAAATTATTTCCTGTTTTCCATCTGTATAACGTTTATTTAGTGAATGTTCATTTCGTTTTAATCAAATATATATTTATGATGTTTTATTTGAAATCATGCGTTACCTTTACTTAGTGATTACCTTGAACAAATGTTCTAATCTTCAGTTATTTTCAAGCTGTTTAAACTCAAAAATAACATGATTGACATATTAAATTTTATAACAAACTTCGTGTACATACCCCATCGTAATTTAAAATCTTTGATATTGCTTACATAACAAATTTAATATTAGGTTCGTAACAAAACCATTAAAATTTTATAATAATTAGGAATTTATTTTTCAAAACAGATTGCATAAAGAATAAACAAAAAAAAAATAATAATTTTGATTTGAAAAATTTTATTTAGTGTTTGCTAGTCAGAAAATTCAAAAGAAATAAATTAAGGCTTTAATAACATTTTTAATTTCCGTAATTATGTTTCCTGCAACTAAATAAATATTTTATCCAAGGCTTGTTTCATCTTGTTAAATGATAAGTGCCAATTAAGTCATATTTTCACTGAATTGTAAGTAGATAAAAATTATACATGTCGTAAACTATTATTTTCATTTCCCTTTACAAGTGCATTTTTTATGATTGAGCAAGGATAAATTAATAAAGAAACAAATATCCTTACCTAATACGTTAAATCTAGCAAAACATTTTCTGGTTTATAATTGCATGCAATATTTATGGGTTTTTTGTTGCGCTAGAACATATCATTAATAATTTAAAGCAAAAAAAATGGCACGATTTTTTTTGTATTTCAAAACATAAGGTATTGTTTGAAAAAAGAAAGATAAAAAATGGTTAGCATGTTTTTCTTTCAGTAGTTATTTGGAGCAAAATATGAAATCGATAATTTTTCTTCCGGGTTCATTTCGTATAATTAAATGAGATGTTAAGTTTAAGAGATTTAAGTTCAATGTTGGACATGTGCTTTGATAGTTTAAAGAAGCATATATGGTATCTCATATTCAACTCATTATAACCCCCTCTAATCTACATTGAGCATTAATAATTTAGAAGAGCATTAAATATTAAGATCTGCAAACACTTCCACAAAAAGGGCGTTATGTGTGTCTTCCTTATTATGAGTTCTTCCGCTTGGCAAAACCGACGGAGCGCTGAATTTCCATACCTACATGTATTCGAAATTTTTACTGGGGATTGAAAAACTCCAGGTTACTATCTAAGAAGCGAAGCGCCTTATATAATTTATGGAGGAAATTGCTTTAGATTTAGATGCTTGGAGGAAATTGCAGTAGAGCCTACACGATATACTCCCAGCTACCCTGCTGAGATGTCTATAACGAGGAAAAGGATAGGTTCATGATTTTTTAGTACAATGTAGATGCCTATGTGTGCTTCTGATTATTTCGTGAATATAAGCTTTAACGTTTCCATCTTATGGATTTTTGTTTATCTTCCTGTTGCTGCAATCAATTCATGGGTTGCTGAACATGATATGATTTTCTTTCTAGTTATTCAAACACATTGTAGAGGAAACTGATTTTCCTTTATAATCAACTCTGCCAGACAGTTTTACTTTAATCTGTATTCAATAATAAGAGTAAATGCAAAGCACTAAAAAAAACAGCCTGTATTTGCGGTTTTGTTGAAGTTTTTAAAGAAATTATACTTTTAAAATAAGGTGAGAACTAAACTTCATATTCTGGGAAGAATCACCTTGAAAAACAAGGAACTGGAAGGGAATTTAACATTCAAAAAATTTTATTTTACTACCGACATCGCTCTGTATGTCCCATAACAGAGGTGGGAAACGCGCGGCCTGCATTTGTATTAATTAATCATAGCTAGCATTTGTATTAATTAATATTTAATTTTATAGATTACAACAATTTGCAAATCAATGGAATTAAATAAAGAACGGCATGAATGTATGTACGCAGGCTTCGCGTTACGAAGCTGGATCCAAATATTCAACTACTTTCAAGCAAGAAACAACTGCAAATATCCCACTAGCTTAAATTTTCCATCGGATTTTAAAATTATTTTAGGAATTGTTGCTATGTCAGTTATTTATAATTTAATACTATTATTTTTCTATTGTATTTCTTTATAATGTTAAAATTCTTTAAAAAAACTTTTACTTTATTATGTTTCTTTGGAATAGTATTCAAATATGTAGTTGTTTATTAAGATTTAATATTAATATATATATATATATATATATATATATACATATATATATATATATGTGTGTGTGTGTGTGTATGTGTGTGTGTGTGTGTGCTTGCTTGCATAGATAAAAATACCAAAAGTGAAATATAAAATATTACAGTGGTATCTATGAATCTAATAATCTTATAAAAAATAATAATATATGATTAATGTTATAACAAGTTTTTACCCTATGTGAATACAAAAATATTTTATATTGTAACTTTATAAGTCAAATAATAAATAAATAAGGACTTAATTTTTTGTGTTATTTTTCTATATAATGCACCAGATTGTTAAAACTATACCTAACTATAATAATTTCATAAAAGTCGCATTTATAGGTACATCAACTTATGCGGCCTCCTTTATTACTACCTAATTTACATGTGGTCTATAATGGTAAAAAAGGTTCCCCACCTCTGTCCTATAACATCTTGTATGTCTGTCCTATAACATCTTGTCCTATAACGTCAGTTCTAGTCTTCAGGCATTTCAAATTTTCATCATGAAATATTCAATATATTTCAACTGCGAGGGAATGTTTCTTACACTGGAAAATATGATACAAGTTTTAGGAGAGAAGTACTAGTCTGTGTACTCCTAACTACACAGATATGGGAAACATTGAATATAAAATTATTCAAATGCACGAGCTATCATTTATGCAACTATAGTCCTTGATGCAACTATAGTCATAATGCTTATTGCTTATACTAGGATGCACCCGAAATGTTATGCTGGTTTAGATATTGAAGGAGTAGATGCTGCATTTGGGGTACTAAAATTATACAAATCTAACTTACCAGCCTGAATTTAGCTACTTTATATTATGTCTTCAGTTTGTATTTCTATAAATATCGTAATACTATATGTTCAAATACAGTCATTAGAGATGTTTTGGAAAACATGTCTTCACTTTCTAGAGCACACTTTGTCACACAAGTTATGCTTACATGGAGATTCACCATCTGTTTTACCACTTAAATAGAACTAACATAATTTGTATAGCTCTGAAAAGCATTTACCGAAGACGTGCATTCTATAATTCTTTGTATTGTTAAGATATTATGTAAACTGAATGAATTTCTCCTTTTTTTCTCCTTTAATACATTAAATTAGTGACCTCTACATTTTCCTTGAAAAAAGCTGTGTTTTGTTATGTCATTTTATTTAAAGCAACCACTTACCATATCAAATTTCCATTGGTTTACAACTATTTTTTGCTTTTCCTGTGAAATAAACATGAATAATTACAAGATAAAAAGAACTTTTTATATACCATGTTTTTAAATTTTCTGTTGAATCATATATACTTGACAATTATACGTATTAATAAATGCTTTTTAAAAAATTTTTTGATGAATTATCCCATCAACGTGAAAGAAAATGAAGTTAATTGGAAGTTAACTTGCATATAACTTTTCGTTCGAGTTTCGGCCAATTGATGGCTACACCAGTCTACAAAACGTTCCGGTCAATAGATGGCTGCACCAATCCACAAAACAAAATTAACTGAAAATAACTGAGAATTAATTTAATTCTGCTTAAAGATGGCTAAAAGTATTTAAAAAATGTATTGTCATCGTGTTCTGAGTTATTCTAAAAGTTTCAAATGTCTATCTAGTCGGGAAGTTAGTTAAACATCAATTGCAAGATTTGTACTTGACAAACACACAAACACACAAACAAGAAAGCAAGTTAATAAAAACATGGCAAAAAGAATGACTTCTAACTAGAGGGGAGTAAACACCCATTTTCCAAAACGGCTTTCTACTTTACCGTGTTGTGGTTGAAATGATAAAACTAACGACAGCTCAATATCTCTAGAAAATAAATTAACGAAGTATTGAAAGTTATGTGATTAAGTGATATAAGTTATGTGATTAAGTAAGCGTGATTAATATAAGTTAAGTGATATAAGTTAAGTGATTAAGTTATGTTATTTTTGTGTGAAAGTTATGTGACAGCCATGTACCTACACATATTATAATAAATAAAATGATAAATAAAAATTATACTATTAAATCTATTTTTAGATTTAAGACGTGGATCTATGTGTGTCCTAGAAGATTTTTAGGATCCAGTATATTACATCACTTTCTTGGTAGTCTCACAGATGATACCTGTTGAATACAGCTAAGAAATTTTCAAATTCTCTCAAATTAATTAGAATTTGAAAAGAGAATGTGAATTTGTTACAATAGTTGGTTAGATTATAGATTAGATACTAGGAGAAATAGATAAATAAATACAGTGAACTCCAGTAAATAATCAGTAATTCCGTTTTCCATCAACAAGGAGTTTGCACGCTTTATGACTGGTCAAATTAAAGAAAAAAAGAACCAAACACGTACTTAAAAGATACAGAAAATGTTGGAGTTTTCCGTTGGTACCATTTCTTGGCTTCAACCAAAAATTGGAAAATGACACTTCTAACCATACTCCTGCTTTTTAAGACCATTTGTAAAATTTTAGAGAACTCAAAGTTCTAATTGGATTATAAGTTCTTTTGACGATGATGATTGTGAACATTTTTTAGCCATCCCCCAAAAGAAATTTTAAAGTATTTTGAGGGGGGATTTGTATGTAACTCATATCAAGAAAAGGACAATTGCAATATTTTGCTGAAATTTCACTGATTTCAAAGTACAGTTCACTTGCTTTGGATTTTGATGATTAAATTTACGGTCCAGTAAATCCTGGTTTTGCTGTAAAATGACGAGTAGTTGTTTTGGATTACAAATAGAAGAATTTTTCAAATTTAAAGATTTGAAAAGTGTCGTATTTCTTATAAAGCTCGAGGGATTTTCCGAATGATTCTTCATGACTCCAAAATAATACTGAGAATATTCATTAGCATTCTGTATGTGTATAAACTTTAACAGTCATGGAATTTCTTCTTAAATCCTTTTAGCACTCATTATACTACATCGCTCTGTTTTTCAGCTGTTTTCCCTGTTTCCTGCTGGGGGCATTCAACATTAGAAGCATTAATGATTCCAAGCATTATAACCATTATATTTATTAAAAAAAAATAAGCCACAATTTTAATGAAAAAAGCATAGGTTTTTCCCAAAACAACCTTTAAAAAAATCTCATCATAATGATTCTAATGAATAGATCATTCATGAGATAAAAGTAGTTAATTCTAAATATTTGTATCCTATTTTGAATGTTTTATGCTAGATATGTATAGTTTTGATGCATTAAGAACTTCAATTATTTGCAAGTAATTAAAATTTAAAAGTTGAGGAAATTATTTGCTGAGGTGCTTTGACGACGTACCAAACAAGAAGCACTTAACAGAACATTAATCAATATTCTCTGAAAAAAAAACCTCCGAGAAAACGAGATTTTTGAGGTGGAAAGCAAATTTAACTTTGGATATCTAATATTTTTCTAAGTAATTTTTTTCAGGATTAATAAAATATGATTAGATATATGGAATAGTTATCATTATGTCCTAGGTATATATAAAGTATGATTTTATGCAATTAAAAGACAAAATATGCTTTTTACAGGAATATATAAAGTAGGCTTTTCGAAAAACTCAAATAGGAAGATAAGTATTTATCTTTGACGGCTCTTAAGTGTTATTAAAATCTGATAGATTACCTACATTTCTTTTCTAATTTGCGTAAAAGTTATCAGAAAAAAACACATATCGGCTATTAAAAAAAGTTCTGTGTAGTATCTAAGTCCTGGATCTCCAAGAACTTTATACAGTATTTTCATAATGCGTCCAATACTCATTCTTTTGCTAATAAAATTTAATCATAAGATCTATTCCCGAAAGTTAATTAAATAGATAAATTATAAATTGCATATTTAATTTTTTTTCTCCATACTACAGTTAAGCTTGTTCTGCTAGATTTTTTAAACAGATATTTGGAAGGAAATCTTATTTCTTTCATCATTAATTTTGCTATTAGGGAAAAATATCTATTAGAAAAAATTATGGAAAAATTTGGAAAACATCACCGGAAGTTCTCTTCAGCTTATTTTGAGGTAAAATGTAATTACAGGCATGATTATTTGGCATCTATTTTGCTTTTGCATCTGAATAATTTCAAAAATTATTTCTACGGTAACCGGATTTATTATTGAAAGGAATCCTTGATTAAATTTTTAAGATAACGTACATACTCGCTTGATGAAAATGTTCGAATATTCATTCAGGTCTAATTTCGTAAAACGGAAGGAAACCGTTTCTCTCTCAAAAAGTAACGTTTTAGCATGTAATTAAATGTTTGCTGTTAAAGCCTGTATTTAAGAATTTGAAAGGAAACAGCTTTTTCCGCAGACAAGAAACATGTTTGCCGTATATAAAAAAGATTTGATTTTTTTATGCTTTTCAGTGTAGAAATTTTCCGATTTTGGTCTTTAAATACGTACATAAATAGAAACGGCGATTCAGATATTTGTGAGTCGATACAAATTATATCAATATATTACCATAAATATACTTTATCATCTTATACATGCATATGGTTCCGAGGTAACCTAGTGGTAGCGCGTCGGATATCGCCGCAGAGGAAGCTAGGTTCTAATCCCGGTAAGTCCCATTAAATACTTTTGTGCCTAGGCCGCATAGGGGCATGTTAAATCTGGAAATACCGGAAAGACCTTCTATGATGTCCTGGTTGATGTCCAACCAGGGGGCATAAGTAGCGACAACATGTTATATATATATATATATATATCGTAATAATTTGTTACCATTCTACAATAATGACTATAGATCTCGATGAGAAAATCAGGAAAAAAACTATTTTTCTTAAGCAAAATTAAAAAATAAAGCGTAGTCAAGGAAAATGTTTTGCTTCAACGTATGGTCTACAAGGTGTCACTGATAAATAAGGTGACAGAAATATTACATTATTATATATTTGCAAAAAAAGAACCTCATTCTCTTTCGAAGTACTCCCCGTCGGATGTAATGCATATCTGACAAAGTTTCTACAAGAGTTGGACAGTTCTGGAATAGTCCTCCTTCGCCACTACTTGAAGTTCCCTGGTAACAGCAGGTTGGATATCTGGAATGTTTGCAAATCTGTGTCCTTTCATTGCCAATTTCAGTCTTGGAAACCGGAAAAAGATCTGGCCTGAAAGACCAGGGGAGTATGGAGGATGGCATAACTCAGTAATCTGATGCTTAGTGATTAATCGTTTCACACACATAGCAGTATGAGGCCGTGAATTATCGTGCAAAAGGTACCTCTTTCATAAAACCGCAGAAGCAAATTGCGGCTGCACACGACGAATACGTGCAAAGAGGAGCTTGAGAACATGGCAGTAAAAATCTGCATTAACTGTTTGTCCTTTTGGTGTGAATTCTTTATGAATTAATCCCTGTGTATCAAAAAGGATACTCAGTATTTGATTTTCCTGAACGGATTTTTTCGATTAATTTAAAACAAAATTTCATATTGACTCTCAGCTCCATGACTTTAATGCACTAATAACTGTTACATTACAGCTACCGCATGAACAGAGATCGGCAGAGAAATTTATCGGCAGAGAAAAACCAAAACACGTCGGGTGTCACACTCCAGACTGAATCGGGACTCGTCTGTAAACAGCACATGGCTCTAATCATGTTGCTCCCAATCTCGATGTTCAGCAGCCCATCTTCTTCGGGCCGCACGGCGGCGTGAGATCAACGGAATGCAGACCATTGGTCTACATGCATAGAGATCTCCCGGATGAAGCCTATTAAGTACTGTTTGGCTGGATACCCTTCATCCTGTTGCCAAGAGCAACTGTCTTTGCAGCTGAGTAGCATTGTCTGTTCTGTTTCGACGAGCTGTTAACAGTATATATCGGCCATCAGTTGCTGTAGTGGCGCGTGGCCGACATTGCCCTGGTCGACGTCTAACGTTCTCTGTTTCTTGGAATCGATTCCACAGCTTTGCAACGACACTTCTGGTGACTCCAACAGCGTCCGCGAACCTACGTTGTGTTTGCCCGGATTCAAGTCTGCCTATAATACGCCATGCCATGGATTCCTGTAAATCACGTTGTTGAGATATTTTCAAGTCACCTTTACTCAAAAAGAATGACTGAGCAATCGAATTTCACTGTTAAGGCAGTGAAACAGACGTTCCTGCAACATCCCTATTTCCGCCCTTATGTTCTTTTTCTGGTTTTTGACGTCATGAAGTTTGATTTGCATATGAAGTTTTCTTCGTCTGTTTCCTGATAGGATTTTAATTATGGATGATTTATTTTATGTTACTTATCGGTGTAGGTATTTGCGTAATTTCGTTAAAACCATGTGCTCCCCCAATTGTTTTGAGCAATGCATATACGTATATATATATATATATATATATATATTGTACTGTTAGTTGAAGAACGGGATCAATCTGTACTGCTGAATGTAGATTAATATCTGTGATGTAGAAGATTATGGGATATTGATGATTATGGGATGAAAACACTCTCCTCTGTAAAGGGGAAATGAAGGGACGGATACAGTCTAAGTTGAAGCTGAAAGTCTTAATGTATATCTGTGATGGGGAAAGAAAAATGGGATCAGTCTGTTACGCGGAAAATATAATGGTGGTGAGGAAAGGAAGAGCCTCCATTGAAGAATCAATCTTAAAGGAGAAAATGAACTAGTCTATTTTGAAGAAACGATGTTGAAGCGGGATCAGTCTATCAGTCTTATAGCAGTTGAGACATCAAATCTAAATTGTAAAATTCTTGAAGTGTCCCGAAGATAAATTGGAGGAGTTGGTGACCAAAAAAAAAAGGTTCCGGAAGAATATGAAGAATCCGGTTCCTCAGCACTTCGGT
The DNA here is from genome assembly GCA_907164885.2 of Dolomedes plantarius. Classification (NCBI taxonomy): domain Eukaryota; kingdom Metazoa; phylum Arthropoda; class Arachnida; order Araneae; family Dolomedidae; genus Dolomedes; species Dolomedes plantarius. The sequence continues at coordinate 48,379,444 of OU015498.1, read as the reverse complement.
TGAAATAAAAACACTCACTTTCGGCCGAATCGATACATTATGATAGTGGAATGCGCTGAACAATAACCCAGAAGGTTCACAATCAAATCATCTAGGGTAAGCGTAAAGGAAACAACTTGGTGGCCAAAATAACGACGTCAAGTTTTTGCAAAAAGGGATTTTATTTCTTATCAAAGTCAGACGGTTATATATATAACATGGCATGATAAAAATAGCCCCCCAATACAGTCGAGGCCAGGGCCAAGAACTGAAGGGGTGCTTAAACGTATACAATTTTTAAAGATAAAAACTTCTCTCTTAGTAAAATATGCCTGACTACTATTTTTTTTCATCACTGGACAGGCCTGCAAAAGCGCGGATAACGAGGGTTACTATAGCTAGAAATGCGCCAATTGAACACAATAACGGATACACGTGCACGGCGTACGCAATATCACCGTAACAACAACGCGAGCGCTTAATGTCCAACAAAAGAAACCCGGCCCTGCCGAAACCTCGCCAAGAGGAGACAAAACTTAGTGCGCCGCGAAACTGAGGCCGTGGATGGTTTAGCCCCGATATTGCTAACAATGCGCCTCTGCCCGACTGGTCGAACCAGGGGAGAAAGACCTACTCGGAGAGTGCTTTCATGCCAAGCTGACGCCAAGTTCTTTCGTGGGAAAAACTCATTCGGACAAAGCGATACAAGAGGACACACTTTTATCTCTAACTTAAAAATGATTTTATGGTCCAATTTAGGCATCAAACGTAACACGGCATGCGGGAACAAAAGCTAGTTGGATGTCACATGAAACACCCTAGAATTACCAGCTGTAAAAAGTGCATTTTAGTCAAACTTAACAAGGGAATCTTGAGACTAACACATGGCTAAGAAAATTACGGTTGAAGCTTTTACGGTTTAAGAGAAATGGGCAACGGCTAAATTCCCAAGAACACACACGTCGAGGAAACGGTTTAGAAATTACACTATTTTATTTTGAGGAACAACTATTTAGAATTAGAGATTTTATATTAATTTAACGTGCGATACGAGCTCAACCAAATTAATTATTTCTGGAACGAATTCCTCGTTACATATATAAATATATATATATATATATATATATATATATATATATATATATATATATATATATATATATATATATATATATATATATATATATATATATATATATATATATATATATATATATATATATATATATACATATATATATATATATACATGTGATGACCCGAATGGTCATCTCCTGAAAATATTGCAATCGAGGCCGTAACAAAAGTATTCCAAATCATAACGAATAATAATTGAAGTTTATTTCACGTGAAGATCAACACATCGTATACGCTTCGAGTCAGCCCAGCGTCTGCGTAGCACGCGAAATGAGAATTAGATCAAAGAGAGGTTTCCAGGAATTGGCGGAGAAAGTTAGTATATGGAAAGGCGAAGCATCTCGCCAAGATTTCAGACAGGTTACCACATAAGAAAGTAAGTTCAGAAAGGGCGATTAAAGATTATTAATAATATTATCACAGAATATCCCCCCCCCCCAATCTAAAATGGATTGGAGCCGCGGCCGTCGACTCCAAGACATTCCAGATAGTGAGATCATGAAAATTACTAGTTAGAATATTAGGTTGAAGCTGGCTTGAAAATTACAAATCGTTTTGTTAAAAATACAATTGAAAGACATAACAGTATGAAAAATGGCATAATTTTAAAAAAACAAATAGCTGGAGTAAAATAAAAATGGAATTGCGCACTAAAGTGAAAACACCAATAGCAACAGATGTAAAGATGTTCCAAATACAAATATAAGCAAAAAAAAATTGTGCATGTCTCAGTCCCTGACATGTGTATACAGTCTTGAAAATTTTTCGGAGTCTTGGACGGGCCTAGTTCACATAGTTATAAAACATAAAAGTTATTTTTTTTCACAGTTTCTAGTCGTAGTATGGTCTAGTTCTTTTGGAGATGTTCTGGGTTGTGGTCACTTTTTTTAGAAAAATAATGTTCTTGTTTGTTTATGGTCACGTTACACATTAGTTATTGACTTTTTCTTTACACAAAACACTTTCTATCTTTTATTTTTATCATTGGTTTTCAGTTTCAATTTTTACTCTCGATTAGGTAAACAAAAATATTAAAATTTCTTTCAGCAATTAGTTGAATAAATTTACCAAATGCTGTCAAAATGTAACTTTCAACATCAATACCACATATCTGGTACCTGATGCTGCAAAAATTCGAACAAAAAAATACAAATTACAACAATTGACACTAACATTCAATTTTTGTGAAATATACATATATATATATATATATATATATATATATATATATATATATATATACTAATTTTGAATAGACGCTGCCTTGTTCAAATACTATAGCTATACAGGTATTTTAAGATAAACACGGAGAGACCAAATTATTTTTTATCAAATCATACTTTCTGGTATCATATTTTTCCTTACACTGGTAAAATGTGTACATACTTTGCTCTAGATATTGCTAGAATTTGCCTTCGCAGGAATTAATAACATATTTATTAATCTAATGACCTGGAGTTGTGAAATACACTTTCTGAAGAATTTATAGCATCGTATTTAGATTTTGAACAATGTTTCAGCTCTTGGAGCCGAAACGTGTGTTATGGCATACTGTAAGCTGATAGGACACAAACCTTTGCTTTTTAATAAGATGCATAAACTTATCAGCTGTCTGTTTGTTCAAATAAAGAATATAAAAACTATTATAAAAAGCTATTATAAAAAGCTTTTGTAAAGCTATTTTAAAAAATACAAAGTAACTTTCGTCTAAAGTGGTGTTAGCAACCTGAATCGATGTATTGTTAGATACGAAAAAATATTTCGTTTTAATATTTAATCACCATTTATGAACTGAGAAAGCTGGACTAAATAACAACTTTACAAGCCAACAAGACAGTTTTCAACACTAGCTAAGCTATGAAGCTAGAATATCATTTTTACATGCTTTACCCGGGGTAAATGATATGCTGCTGATGTGTTTCTGGTAATAAACTTTAGTATTTGGTTCGACTTTATATTTTTAGCGTTAAATTTCAAAGAATATAAAAGATTACCTTTAAACATCGACGTAAAATTCTACCAAATTAGATATGTTATTGTTGTTTGCCAATGCGAGGCACTTGTTACATGTTTTTATTAACTCGCTTTCTTTTTTGTGTGTTTGTGTGTTTGTCCAGTCCAAATCTTGCAATCGATTTTTAACTAACTTCCCGACTAGCTAGACATTTGAAACGTTTATAATAGCTCAGAACACGATGACAATGCATTATTTTAATACTTTTAGCCATCTTTAAGCAGAATTAAATTAATTTTTAGTTATTTTCAGTTAATTTTGTTTTGTAGACTGGTGCAGCCCTCTATCGGCCGGGACGGGAACGAAAAGTTAAATGAAAGTAAACTTCCAATAAACTTCATTTTCTTCCAACTTGATGGGATAATTCACCAAAAAAATTTTTAAAAAGTATTTATTAATACATAGAATTGTCAAGTTTATATGATTCAACAGAATATTTAAAAACATCGTATATAAAAAGTTATTTTTATCTTGGAATTATTCATTAATATATTCGCATTTAATCCGCGGGATTCGTTGGTTGCTTTCAATTGGGGCACTATATAGGTGATCCAACACCACCCCCAGGTGCCACCTCAATTTCGACTGATAACCACCACCCCTCAGGGTCGACATCTGGGAACTCATACTTTCTCCCACCCTTTCTGACATCGTAAGAGGACTTTCTAGTCAACGCATATAAAGTGCCCATATCCGGCTTAGACACGAAGGCATTTTTATGATGTCACGATTCGAAACGAGAAACCCCAGTTCCACGGGCCCGCTAGAAATGTTATATAGTGTTTTCGATGTGTAATTATTCCTGCATAACTGCGATACACAACTTTGAAGCTTTATTGTGCACCAAAACATGCTTTGAAAAATTTCGATTCATGTCATAAAAAAAAATATTTTTCGAACCCATTAAGAGACTTTATAAAATCGAGAACAATTAACCCGTATAAAAACTCACCAATTAGGGTAAAACGACAAGTATAAAACCTTTGAATTATCAGGTATTTTCTCAGTAATGGTTTAATATAACTAATTTGCCTCCAAGAGTGTACAAGCACCTCTACATAAGTCGAGAAACTAAAATTTCTTTTATTTAATTAATGGTGTAAGAAATTATGACAAAGAAAAAGTTAGAGAGATCTATTATTAATGGCATTTGTTTCCAGACAACGTGGCCTATTTCTAGAAGGAAAAGAATTAACGTGAGAAAAATTAAGATCAATAGTAAATTTTTTTCTATTATATGTGAATATGTTTTGTTATTTCGGAAGATTAAAATAGCCCCTAACAGGCATACACTTATAATACCTAATCGTAAGTCTGAAAACAAATATATGCAGTTTCTGTTAGCCAGCATTTCAGTCAGTATATAGGTGATTAACAGGTATTTTCCAAAACACTTTAAACTATATCCCTAAAGTAAACGAGATTTTAGCGGTAATTAGCCAGTTCTCTACTTTCATAATTTAAACTTATAAATTTAAACGGCTAGCCTTGTCATTCTCTTCCTTTGAGATAAGTTACGCTAATTGAGTTAACAGCAGCAATTAAACACTTCATAGTTTTGAAGTGAACTGCATAAGAGTATGTAAATATTTCTTTTGTTCATGCGCCTTTTAACTACTTGCTTTTAAGATGCATGATACTATTAAATTAAGCAAAATATCTTTACATGTGAAAAACAATAAATTATTATATCATTCTTGCAAGAATGAATCCAGTATATTTTATGTTTTATTTCTATGCTAGATATATAGAAAAATACAGCATATTCTCAAATTCGGAAGTATAATAATGGATGATTTTTTAATCATCACTGAAAGATGTCTATGAAAAGTGTCAGGACTCTGCCATATTTAATATACATAAGCAAAGGAATTTATTATGTAATTAATAAATTACAAAGTGCCAACACAGAGCAGGTCTAATTAGCCATCGTGTAGCAAAATGGATAATAGCGCTCCAAACCAAACCAAACCAAGCTGAACCCAGAGCTACCAATCCAGTCAAAATGACTAGTCTAGAATTCGGTAGAAATTGTTACATGGTAATAGATGGTAGTTTTAGGGATAAACGATGATTTATATTTTGCTATAATACGAACAGAGAATAAATTCTGTTTTTTTTATTATTCATTTAGCGTATTATTTGCACATTATTTTGTTTATAATTTATTCAAAAAATTCTACTGCAAAATTGTCATCTATATATCAGGCGGTGAAAGGCAAAGTGGTGTAAGTCAGTAAGTCAAGTGGTGTAAATCAAAGAGTTTAACTGCAAAAATTACAAAAAATTCCACCATAAATTGAACAAATTATAATTCATAATAATTATTACAATATTGCAAATAATAACTATTTACCATTCCATTCTAAATTGAACATGGATATTACATATTTGCCCTCAAATGAAAAAAGTTGAAAATGTGACTTGCACCACTTTGCCTTTCAACGCCTCATATATAAAACTGTTCCGTAACTGACTGACTGACTGATAACGCACAGACCAAACCGGTGGACTTAATTATCTGAAATTTTGCATGGCGATTCTTCTTATAGTGTAGCGGAGCACTAAGAAATATTTTTGAAAATTTCTTTCTATATTTTTAAAGTTAAATTTTTAAGCTGTTTTTGTGATATTATTTAAAGTTTTCCTTTAAAGTAATAATATGAGGGTTATAAAATTTATATCACGAGAAAAATCATAAAAATTCCTTTAAAATGAAATCTTTTTCGAATCTTTACAGTCATTTTCTAATTGTTGGTTAATTTTTAAAGATTAACTTTTAGAATTTAATTTATTATATGCTGATCACGTGGTTTCCTTTCTTTTTGTTATACTTTTCAATTAATTTTGCGTCACGTGCATAACAACGAAATAAATTGACAAAGAAATATTAAAATACGGTAAAAGATAAAATTTAACCTCTAGACTAATTGAGATGGAAGTTTCTTAAGAATTTAATTCAAATTTGTATGTTTTATGGATATTAAATATACAAATTAATTGCATACATAGACCGCTGTATTTTATTTGAATATTTTCTTCTACATTATTTTATCTGTGAAAAATCCGATACGATATTTTATAAATATTTTTGGGGGCATTAATTGCATACTTTGACCGTTGTATTAAATTTGAATGTACTCCGTAGCGAAGCACGGGTATTCAGCTAGTATTCACAAATTTATCTAGAATATTTTCTATGATAGTTTTTCAAGATTATCAATTTCTGTTTTGTTGTAATGATTTACACTACATGTCGTCTAATAAGCTGATTTTATGTGTCAAACCCAAATCCAAGCCGACGCTTTATTAATTGACCGTTGAGCAATGACAACTATCTCGCTGAAAATAAATACTATTTTGTATGAAGGATTTGTCACCTCCTCAAGTAACAATAAGACTTGTAAAGAACTTTAATTGAACAACAGATTGTCTGCGAATACTTGAAAGTGGTAAATAACATGGGTGGATAGTATTTCTTCTTGACATAAAACTTTGACTCCCTAGTGGCCTTTCAAAGTGATAACAAAACCCAGAAGCATTATAATCACTTTCTTTCATAAATGTTTAGCTGAAAACAAAAACTAAATTGTCGTTAAATCCTCAAGCAACTAAATAACAATATAATGTTTTTTCCTGATAAAATTTCAGCATAAAATATACAGGAAAAGAATGGAGGGCTACCCATTGTTCACTTAGAATATATGACATTTTTTGCTGAACGGTTGTATTTTTGCAGACTTTTATAGCTTGTATTTTTGCTACTCCTTGATGTCAACTGCGTATACGCTCGAGTTCGAATTCCGTCTAAAGGTCTGTTTACATTGCATCTAGAACGTTTCGTTGCCTCCCAGACTGTTGACATGGCCTGTGACTGGTTTGATGCATCACGTGGCCAATGAATCGCGCTCTGTGATTGGTTAAAATTTTTAACTCTGGCAGTACATGACGTCCCAAATTGTGAACAGGCCGTAAGTCATGGTCGTTCCTGTGCTGAGAAATGTATAGTAGTTAGGGCCATTTCACATAGAATCCGTTAACGTCAGCGTTAAAGATATATATATATATATATATATATATATATATAGCCTCTTCAGACCTGAACCAAAAATATCTTTAAAAAAAATTTTTTTTTGACTTGTTTGAGTTAGTTGTAGGTCAAAATGCTCACCATAAAAAAATTTCATTTCTGTGCACAATAATTAATTAATTAATTAAGGTACACATATGTGTACCTCAGGTCTTAAACTGGATAAACCATATTTACCAAAGCCTACAATAGCTATAATGTATTTTAGGAAAGATAAGGTTTTATGAGTTGTTTTATGATGTTTATACAGAAATACAATACAAAATTGATTGAATATAAAAAAATTATGAAAAAAGACAGAAATTTATTAATATTAGCAATTAATTAATGGGTTGATCTTAAAACTCATTGATATAAAAAGTACAAAATGTTGACTACACGTGTAAGAAATTATTATCTAAATATTATGATATTTTTCAAAACAATTGTTCTTCAGTACGCACAAATAAACATTGCATTTCGTACAAATAACTCCACTTCTTCATTTGCAATTTGGATGACGGTATTTCGATGCATTCTTATCTTCCATATATCTGGGAAAATGTCCCACATTGTCCAGCCTGACTTCTTTTGCTGATTGTTCTACAACTTTTCTTCGTTTTATTTTAGGTGTACATGGGGTATTTTCATTTGGTTCGGCTAACACCTTTCGAGGCCTTCTAACTGTTTTTGGACTCCCTTCATACCTCAAAAGGGCATGAGCTATATGTAGGCGGTATTGTAGAAAGGACATATATTTTTTCAAATTTTTGGCTTTGTTGTCCCGGACATAGTATACCCAAAAGTTGGAAATTATCAAGTCTATAAAATGAATGAAAAGTCTGACAGGCCATTTCTTTGTTCTGATCGAACAGCGATAGTAAGCAATATACCGATCACACAGATATGTGCCGCCCATAGATATATTATAATCTTTTACTATGGCTGGTTGTGGAACATCAATTCTCTTTTTTTCTTCTTTGACCACCTCTGGCAAGTGTTGTTGGGTTCGCTTCCTACACAAGTGGACATAAATGTAACGGCTTTATTGTCCTTCCATTTTATGATACAAATTTTGTCATGATCTCTAACTATTTCATGCCATTCACCTCTTTTCAAGTCGCTATCTTTTTTCAATATGCCTATTGCATCTCCATCTCTGTTTGACATTGAAGTACCTGTTATAAAAATATTATTTTCTAACAGATATTCTGCACATCTAATACCTGTGAAATATCTGTCAGTGTAAATTATGTGACTTGAGTATTGAGGTACACTAGCAGCCAATAATTTCACTATCCCCCACCTAGGCCATTAAAATTATTTTAATAGAACAGCAGTAAATAACATAGCATTAAATAGTTTTATTTTGCAACAATAAATATTGAGATAAAAAAAGATATTCATTGGTCTCTCAATGCAAAATTCCAAAGATAGTATCTACGCCTGAATCAGCCATTAGGACGAAGGTACAGATACGTGGACCTTTGTAAAGCAATCCATAATAACTGGTAATAGTAAAAAAACTTGAAACACTATACTATTTTGCAACAATAAGAAGATTGATTTTATGAAACTAAATTTATTATTCTAAAATTTTGATTATAAAACTGTTAAAAATACCTACGTTTTCTAGAGCATTGCATTTTCAAAACTTCAACAATATGCCATCTTTAAGCGCCAATATCCAAATATAGCTGTACTGGATCTGCCATCTATCGGGTGCTTAAGAAAGCATAGTTATCCTAGTATGTGAATCTGCTGTCGCAATTGATTTTAACTTGAAAAATTATTAATTAAAACCAGTAAGACTGAAGTCCACATATGTGGACCTCTGGAACGAAGAGGATATATATATATATATATATATATATATATATATATATATATATATATATGTATATATATATATATATATATATATATATATATGTATGTATGTATGTATGTATGCATATACGTATGTATCCGTTGGCAGTGATTGATTAAATCGGTCAATGTCTGGTATTTGATTGGTTAAACTTTTTTACACTGACTGCTCATCCATATACTGCGCCTATGATAAAGGTCAGACAATCATGTATGAGCGTGTATGTCCTCAGGACACTCACTTGCTGCATTGAAAAAATAATACTGAATTACGTAAAGGGCAGCCAACTATGTGTTACGAACATAGCTTTAATGAGTCTTTTATATACACCCTTTTATCATACGATGATACATTTAATAGTTTATTTGAAAACCTTAAACATATTTATTTTAAACACTATTTTTACTAATCATGATAAACTTAAGAATTTGAATTTTGAACTCTGTAGATATCGATAGTTTATTGTCTAAGAACTCATGTTGGATGATCTGAATTTATTGTCATGATTTCTTGATGTTTTAAAGTGAATAGGTCAAATCTGAATTAATGAAACATAATACGTCGTAAAATTATGTGTAGTTTGAAACATACTTAATCACATATTACATAACTTTATAAATTAATTAAATGAAACAAGTTTTGTTTTATGAATCTTGAAGGCAAATAAAGTATTTTTGCATAAAATAGCATTAAAAGTATTGTTGAAGAATGAGCTTAGTGAAAAAAGTTAACAAAATTCACTCAGCGACATCATGAAAAAAATTCGTTATGAAATACTTCCCTACATTATCATAATGTACACATACAATACACATTTCCGATACTGAATGTTAATGCTAGCGTATATAGAAAAACCAATTTATTGCGTATCACTTGAGCTGTTGTAATGTAAACGCAGATGCGAGTATTTGTTCAATTTATGGTTAAACCATCATATTTAAATTATTTGAAATTTCTAGGCTAGAGACATGAAATACGAGTTAATTGCGGTTCGCATACTCGGTTGATTTCAAGATATAACAAATCTCCAAATTACAAGGAGAGTTTATACGTAGAAAGTCAAATTGAATCAAATACTTCTCTTAATTGTGAACTGCTACTTTCCTTGATTCCTGATCCCAGGATGCATCTCTTTTCGGATGCAATTAACAAAATAATCCAGAATTCCTCCCGCAACATCGGGAGTCTAAAATTAAAGTGGGCTCTTAAACACACAATCTCGAAATGGTTAACTCAAACCTGGTAGCTTACGGAACAGGAAATTTTACAGTGTGTAAATCTCTGACAAACAGAACAGTTATGAAATCTGCGTATGATTAAGTCAAAAATCTTTCACAAAAATATGCTCCTCGAGACTTTAGTTAGTTAACATTTGTACATTGTGAAAATCAAATTTAGAGGGAGAATCCTTCAAGAGAGTAAGTACATTTTCTACAGGCATTCATGCATATTAAAATGACTTACCTTTTGCCAAGTCTTTTTAATTGGTATGAAAGTTGAGTTTATTGGCAGCTGTTTAAAATAACCTAAAATGACATGCAGCACTGGGTTTGGCTATTGTATTATTTACATCCTTATATTAGCATATAATTTAGCGTTATTATTCTTATAAAAATTATAATCATTAAAAAAAGTATGTTCGGGACTGTGAGATTCCTTCTTTTGTAATTTTAGAATCAGAGATAGATTTTATTTTAATACATACAGCATTTTTACTCTTTTTTGAACAATAAACAATTACTCGTATATTTCTTTCTCTTTAAACTACATCTAACTGTTGGATGGGGCAATGGCGTCAATTATACATTTGCTGTGTTATTTCGTGTAATTCTTATTTTTTTTCACAGATGCCCATTTTTTTTCTGAAAACGACTCATTACTTCTGTTCACCCCTGATTTCCTTTGGGGATCAGAGTCTGCCAACCATACGTCAAAGAGCAGAATATCAGAGTTTAAGTCAATATGTGGATAAAATGACACGAATTTTCAAATAAACTTGTTCTATTTAAATATACAATTTGTGATATGGAATTAAGGAAATTGTTTATTTTTCTTTCTAGACAGACCAGCACCTTTTCAGCACTATATTATTTAAACTAGATTCAGAATGTGCAATAAGAAAATTTTAGCGCAATAGACACTATTTATTCCACATAAGGATAAAGAAACCTCTTTTGAAATTTCCAGCACTTGATTTAAGAACATTTTTCGAATCATCATCGACTTAGATCTACTATTTAGCTTACGGGGCCAATTTTTCCGATTCCCTCTTCAGAACGAGAAATTTCATACCCCTTTGTAAGAGGGGGTATGAAATTTATCGGGCAATACCGATGATTATGATGAAATTCATTTAGAGGGTTATATCTACCTACCTTTATATATATATACAGTAACCACCACTTATAGTGATCAGTGGTTATAAGAATCAAGATCGCAAAAACAAACACAAATGTATTATTTCCATGTTAAATTTTTTGCTTTAAAGAATCAATCCACCGGTTTTAAGAAGCAGCTTACACTCTTCCCTTTTCTTCCATTTTTCCAAAAAAGCCGCTTAAACCCTCAAAAGACACGAATTTCTTTCTTTATTTTTTAAATGAAAGACTAATAACATAGAATGGGATACAGTCGTAAAAGGCATCCCTTTCTTTGTTAGAGATAACATAATAGTTTCCCCTTAATTACGATAGCACAACACTGTCTTATTAGCTAGGCCCGGGGGCATCTTTACCCGTCCGGGTCCGATTTCACTTTTCTCCACTGACAAACAAAGACAGGGACTCTTTTTTCCCACCTCCCACATCCTGGTTGCAGATTCCTGGACCTTGAAACACATAAATCTTCGGCGAAGTGTCCACTATCACTTAGACAAACCATTAGTAGATTCATCACGTTATCAAACCGTGAAACGTAAGCTAGTAGGTTAATGTTCGTCTGTGACTTTTGGTATTGAAAGAGGTATAAACAGCCTCCTGAAAACTTCATTACTTCAAACTACCATAGAAAACTTTTTCTTGCTCCCTTCCTGTAGTTGAAATGTTAAAACTGTTTATCAGGTATGTTGTAACAAACATTGAAATTTTTTCTTCTCTTACTATAATCATGTGTATCTACTTATAGTTCTAGAAATTAAGTTGCATTTTTAAAATTATAAAAAATAATTGTAATAAAAGATAATTAATGCAAATTAAAGAGTATTTTATGGTAAATTATCTAATATATGTATATATAGGTGTGTGTTTGTGCCTGTTCAAAAACCTAAATTTCGGCTATAAGAATCAACCGCTTATAAGAATCAAAAACATAATAACAAACGTGATTCTTACAAGCGGAAATCACTGTATATATATATATATATATATATATATATATATACCTTAATTTTTTTAAATTGTTCTCCGTAAAAGAACATTTTTACTTTAGTGTCTTTTATTATTCTTTAAGTAATACGCAAATAATATTTTAACGTAGGATTACGTTCCTCCATAACGGTCCTTCAGAAAAAAAATGTCAGACGCTAAAACCGTCCGTCCGTACCTCGTGAATTATACTTTTGGCAGCTCGCCAAAGCTAGTCTGTATTGCTTGGATAAGCAGTAAGAAGCTAAACAGAAAAATACTAAAATGCATCAAAATTTTGACACACACACATATATATATATATATATATATATATATATATATATATATATATATATATATATATACATATATACATACAAAAGAGGTAAGCAACGATAAATAATCCTACGTTAATAACCCGCGGTAGTTTCGTTAGAAGAGACTACCTGATTTTTTTAAAATTTGAACTACGTTGAAATTCGAAAAACGTTGCACATTGGTTTTTAGACGCAAATGATACCCCTGTATGAAATTTCTAAAATAAATAAGACAGGAAAGTAACAAATTTCTTCCTCTATTACAGAGTACAATTAAAAAAAATCAAAATCAAATCATTAAGCCCACAGTCGTTTGAAAAATTTTCTCCATAAGTTACCATTGAACAGAGTGAATCCGGCATGACTAGGTTCCACCCGCTTTGAACAGAGTTTAATCAAATAATGCTATTTGAATTTTGCTCTTTTATAATTGTTTTTATTAGTTTTACGAAATGAAACAAAAGTAGTCATATTTCAATCATAATATTCATCAATTCAAATTCCTATTCAAATTTTACAAAAACAACAAAATTTTCAAATTTACAATTAAATCGAACATATTATTGTTAATTTATTAGTAAATAACTAAGTATAATGTTAAAGCTTATTCATGATTGTATTTAATCTTTAAAATCTTTTATTAGACTGGAAATATAGAATCTTAATTAAACTCTAACTTCATTTCACCAAGGTTCTCATAATTTATGAGAGCAATTTTACATAACATTCGATTTAAAAACCCCTGGGCAATTTTAATTAGTGAAAGACATTGAAATTTCAGAGCGGTTTAATTTATAAGTCAGGCATGGTTTCTTATATTAAAAATATTCATAAAAATCTTGTGTTTTAAACTGATATATTACACACGGTGTAAAACTGTCCTCAATCAAAAATTACCCAAAATATTCATCGGAGAATACGAATAAATAGGGTATTATCTGAAAAAGAAACAGTCTGAAAAATAAAACTTCATTTGCATACTCCCGTGACATAAATACATGCACCAGAAAATGCTTATTGAAATAGAAAATATTTCTAAATAGTATACCAAAACGATTACAAAATGTAACATTTATCAAAAAGAATCTTTATCGATTAGATATTGTACCGGATGTGTCTCCTGTTTGCTAAAATTTTTCCTAGTGAACCCACTTTAAAATTATGTAGCGGTTCCAAGAAGTCTATAAAGTTGCTTATAAATCTTGTTTTCGTACTTCATGGTTTATGTGGTTTATTGAGCATATCGAAAAATCATCCATCATCCGTGAAAAAAGATTTGGTTGAAGTTAATTATTTTTCGGAGGTAGAATATTATGTGTGTGCATTTTATATCGATTTTTTTAAATACAGAACGATACATTCACTCAGGAGGTAGAATTTGTGGTCTTGGTATAATGGTGTTGTCATTTTTGTGGAGTATTTGTAACCAAGGTAGTACTTCAAAATGAAAAATTAAAATAAGAATAATTCAAACACTGGAAAGCACATTCGCATTACAGGTAAGGTAAGTTGGGGCAACTAGGTCATAGATTTTCAACTTTTTTATATATTATACTTTTAACACATTAAAATTATACTAAGATGTATAATTTTGAAAAATATTTGTAATACATGCATTTTAGTAAGTTTTAGGGAGGTTCTGTTTAAGCTATGATATTGATTTTATATATATATATATATATATATATATATATATATATATATATATATATACACTGAAGTGCCACTGAATTAGGGATAGAAAAGCCTATGCAAATTGTGTAGCGCTGCGCATCATGTATGCGCAAGTGAGGGCAATGTGGTAACTGCATATATAGCGCGTACTGTGGTTGTTCTGAATTAGTTGTTGGAATTGCCAGTATGGGTAAACTGCCTGATTTAGACGCCTTCGATCGCGGACAAATCGTAGGTGTGCGACGAATGGGCCATTTAATTTCCGAAATCGTCAGACAGCTAGGATTTTCAAGGTCGACAGTGTCAAGAGTATACCAAGAATACATGGATGGTGGAAAAAAACTAGCGATCGGGCAAACTGCAAAGGACAATTAACCTTGACAGTGCGAGGTGAGAGACGGCTCAGGCGTATTGTACATAGCCAGCGAAGCCAAACATTAGCTCAAATTACCACCCAGTTTAATGACGGTGCCAGTCGTACAGTCAGTAAACGGACTGTGCAACGTTCGCGTCACCGTATGGGTTTCAGGAGCCATCGACCTACGAGAGTACCATTGCTCTATACACGCCATCGGACTGCACGTCTTGCCTGGCCAAGAGAGCACAGAGACTGGATTGTAGAGGACTGGAAACGAGTAGCATGGAGTGATGAGTCTCGATTCCGACTAATTAACGCCGACGGGAGGCTGAGAATATGGCGTCAGGCTCATGAAGCCATGGATCCTGCATGCCTGGCTGGAACTGTACAAGGGCATGGTGGCTCAATCATGGTCTGGGGTGTTTTTTCGTGGCACAGTTTGGGATCTTTGGTGCGTGTACCAACCTCCCTCAATGCAATTCGGTACGTAGAGTTGCTGGGTGATCACCTCCGTCCGTTTATGCTGTTCTGTTATCCGCACGGTAATGGAGTTTTCCAGCAAGACAACTGTACCTCTCACAAGTCCCGGTTGGCTACTGGCTGGTTGGATGAGCATTCCTCTGACTTCTCTGTCATGAATTGACCACCTAGAAGCCCAGACTTAAACCCTATTGAGCATCTTTGGGATGTTTTGGAACAAGGCGTGAAAGGCCATCACACAGCACCAAAGAACCTTATTGAATTATGGACAGCGTTAGCCAATATTTGGCAAGCCATTCCCGTGGAACGTTTCCAGAAACTTGTTGAATCTATGCCTCGTCGTGTGGCAGCCGTTATCAAGGCCAGAGGAGACCCAACTCCTTACTATGTAGGTATCCCTAATTCAGTGGCACTTCAGTGTCATATTACTAAAAGTAACTGAAAACTAAATAAACCTGAACTTATTTCAATTAAAGAGCTCCAGAGCAGTATGAACACTATTGTTTATTGTTTCGACATGCCACTGAGTAAAATACCTTTCCAAGACCATGATATTTTTTCCTTTATAATTTAAACGTATCCGATTTAAAGAATTTTTTGGTGTAAGTGTATGGAAAGTTTATTGAATAGAGGTTGTCTGACGTTCAAAGACAATATGCGAGTGTAAAAGTCATTAGCTATGAAAGACACATTTTCATTCCACGCGGTTTAACCACGTTAGGGAGATTATCAACTCCCCTTTCAAACTCACCCATTCAGTAGGGCATATAGTAGTCATTGAAGCAGCATTTTTGTCTGAGGGAATTTTCTCGACCTCGAAAATCAAGGAAATCGTTATTGTCCGGTGCTCTTCCTGCCGTTGAGAAGCTTTTATTGTAATATGCTGAGGTATAAATCTGTCTGAACTTAGTGTGTTTTGTGAAAATATTTTATCAATGGATAATGTTTGAATAATATTTCAATAGCGGCAATGATGGAGACATAATACTAAAATATTTCCTACTATCTTTATCCATGGGTTGAGTGTCCTAATTCTTGATTATATTGTGGAACTGCTTGATGGAAAGTGGCGCAGTGTTCAAATCGCAAGCTCTTTATTTTATGAATACTGCTTCAGATTATTTCAGAAGTACCTCAATTTGTACACAGAATGGAGATTAATATCTACTTGAGTGCGGTAATGCCAAATAGTTAAGGATAATTGGCTTGTGGAGGTAGAATACTATGGATGCCTGTTGTAAGTCAGCGAGTGAGTGGACATCGTACGTGTAAGTTGCTTGAACTTGTTCCTGACCATATTCTGATATTTAAAATGTTTACAGATGAAATGAAGCAAATTAAATAAATTTACGAATTTGTTTAAATTTGTGAAATGATTTTACTGGCTCACTCAATCATGTATAGGCACCCACACGAGAGTGATTATTTATTCTTACTTGACAATCTTTCAGGAAATTTGAGCGTTAAATTATCAGATAACTGTTCACGTTGATAATAAATACACAGACACCAAACCTAAAACAAACTTTGTTTTCGAAATTTTTACCATGTCTGTAAGGAATTATAGATGATATTTTAAGGCCTTGTATCTCACAATAAAATTTTATAGTCCTTGTACTCTCTCTCTCTTACATGGGTTTAAAAGATTTGTGAGTATGTGCAAATCTTTTCATTTTACACCTTTCCTTCTTACACCTGTTGTTCACACAATTTATTTGCCCCAACACAAACTAATAAGGTGTAAAAAGTTTCTTTTCTATCAGAAAGGTCCTTTATTTGTGGCACAACAGAAAATTACATACATATACCAACATTGTTTAATTCAAAGTCAAATTCTGTGTTACTGCTCATTAACAATATTCACCACCAAACAAGCTTTCTAATATGCAATAATTATTCCTTCCCTAAAAGACTCGAGTTATGATACGAAACTGCCGATATTTATTCCAAAGATATGTTATGCACATTACATCTTTTGAGATCCATAAATACCAAAAATTGAAAACAAAATTAGCGACGTCATTCATGGTTATATAAGAAAAATCTCACCAAATGCTAAAATTCAAACGTCATTTTTACAAACAGTAGTTTGCTATCAAACAAAAGGGTTTATTAATAAATATCATAACGTATTTAGCTGTGACAAGCAGTGATTTTATTTTACTTTTTGAATACTTATTCTGTTTCTGTCCAATTGATATCTAGGTTTTTTTTAATACAAGAAATATAAATCACCCAACTTGATACGCGATATTGAAGGAGTCAAAATAAATCTGCACCAACTGCATTAAATTACCATAAAATAACATCGCAAAGCGTAAGTGAAACGATCAGGATTATTAACTCGAAATCAATAAACTGAATGACACTGAAGATCATAAGTGATATAATTATGCTGTTATTAACTTGAAATCAATAAACCGTATCACTCGTTCAGATTAATATGCATAATGTTTATACTGCTAGCTAATTTGCTTAGGAAAAGTTGAGTTTCAGAGCAGTATTGCAGTGTTGCAATTTCAAGTAGCGTTTCTGTGTTTACAAGTATCGATGATGTGGAATAAATTAAACCATTTATTTCACTGAGTGTGGATGAACATAATAGGTATCACGAGAAGATGTGTTTATTTTATACTAGAGTATACTGAAAGAAAAACGAGGAAACAACTGACAAACATTTTCTAAAAGACTGTTCTTATAAAAATCATTACAAAACCAAGGCATAACGTAATTTAGTGCCATTTGCAGGAAAAGAAATTTGTATTGAATTTGGAAACTGTTGTATATTCATACAACTTAAATAATCTGTTGTATATTCATACAACGCAAGTTTTCATACAACCATAAAATTATGAAATTCGGTAAATCTTAACCAACTTCCTTAAATATCAGAGTATGCCGGTAAATTCATAGATTTTCCGGTAGCCTAACATTTACATTGGCATATATAAGGATAATTGATGTAAATATATTTCAACTTTTCTGATTAAAACTGTATTTTCACTCCTTTAAAATTCTGTTTTAATTCAAATTATGTTTTATAGTCCTTTTATTAGAACTAAGCACTGATCCGTAATGCTAGTAAAGTTGTTTGAATTTTAATTACTGTATTTTCTTACAATGATTAAAAGTAGTTTTGAACTTTTATTCTCAAAGAACCGTTTTTCACACAAATACACCATATAAAATTTAAAACTACTTTGAAAATTTGCAGAAGTATGTTCTTTACAATAACAAATAAAGACATCCCATATTGCTCATGAATGAATATTAATTAGTATTTTAGATTACAGTTCTGATTAGCTACATTTTCGTTACCCTTTGGGGAATATTTAGGTTATAACTAATTCATAGCAAGTATCAATGAATTAATGTATGACAAGCTAGAAATTGTTTACTGGGTTCTTTGGAAATAATTACGCATTTAATTATTATATATTTTTCCTCCTTGAAACAGATATAAAATATTTAAAAATGAACCAATCTTGGAAAAAACCCTCCAAAAAGTTATTAAAAACAAAAGAATTTTTTATGGCTTTGTCTTAAATCGCTATAAACAACAGAAAATTTTTCTATAACTTCACACTTCGGTAATCCCATATTTTTGGATAGCAAAATTTTTTTTTATTCTAGAACTGAATTAATAAAGCATGTTTTTTAATTGGGAAATTCAGTAAGATGTAAATTGAATTCAGATTATCTCCGACCCCACCAATTTTGTCTTAAATGTGGGTCGTACTTTACACTTTCTATAATGACATATTTTTACTATTTCTTTCTATATGTTAAAACTGTGTCATATTGTTAGATAAGGTGTCAAACTGTTTTAAAGGCTACATTGCTTCCATTTGCTTTTATCTATGCAAGCGAGATCAAAAGGAGTATCTATAAAAGCCAAACAACGACGATATGGATGTAACATTCTCAAATATTTCACAAAATATTGAACAAATGCTATCTGAGGTCCAGGTTCACCTTTCACGTTAATATTTTTTCGAGTTTTGCTTTATAAAGATAAATAAAGTATATAATTTTCACTGTCTTAATAAAAAGCTTATAATTTTAAAATCATGCTCATTTTGAATTTAAATATTTGTTGATTTTTACACAGACGAAATACAAATACATATTAATATTTACATATGAGAGTTTCAGCTATATGAAACTTGGCATAAAATATGAAATGTCAATGGTAAGGAAGACATTTTTTATTGTTGTAATGTAATGTTGTAATGTATTGTTGTATGTAATGTAAATATGTACAAAAAATCTACAGTTCATTGATTTTTGAAACATTCTCGCGACTTCCTTATTCCATTTTTCTATTCGTTTGTTAAAATTCTCCTAATTTTTAAAATAAAAGTTTTTTGTTACCAATAAATTTTCACTGGGGCACAGGATTTTTTAGATAAAGAAAATTGTTCGCGGTCTAAAAAGATTCCCGCTTCGCTGTTCTAGAATATTCAACGTCTGTTTACCATATATTATTATGTCAAATCAAGTTTTTTTTTTCAATTTCCCTTTCATATTTTTTTTAGAATTTTTCCTTTTAACTATTCACTAGCTTCACTAACATTAACGATTTATCTGAACTATTTGCAGATCTATACTAAAAAAAGTAAGAGATAACACATGGGCATTTTTGCAGGAACCGAACACAGCACAGAAAGTGTTGAGAAATTAGTTAGTATATAACAATTTCGCCTACATCTAAATCACTGGTTCTCAACGGGGGCGGTACCGCCCCCCTGGGGGCAGTGGGAGGATGCTAAGGGGCGGTGAACTGGTTTTGGGCTGTAGGGGGGCGATGGGTATGTTTTGGGCGGTAGGGGGGCGATGAGCATGTTTTGGCCTTCGAACTTAACTTTAGAACTCCCAAAAAAGTTTATTAAATCGATTATCCGGTTTATATAATTTGTACCAGCAATAAAACGAACTTACGCGACGGCTCCCCCTCACGCAATTCTAATGGTGAGATGCATTTGTATTCTAGGTAGGATGACCTTGAAGAACTCTACACTAGGATTCTTCTCCGATCCCTACCAGCACAGCGTATGCGTCAGTTGTTTTCTCGCGCAAAGCAGAGCATGCGTTGAGCGTTCTATGAATGTTACATTTGACCCGTGTTTCTTGTGTTGCTTTTCGTTCGCTTTATTTCTGTTTTTTCCCTCAGTTTCGATTTCCTTTCATTGTTTATTTGTCCAGTCGGCTAGGTACGTGCGCTTATTAGTTCTTTATCGTGATCATGGATTATTAATTTTGAGAAATAGTTATCTTTCCCTCATCATATTTTGTTGCCGCCAACGATGTCGGTTAATAAAAAGAAGTGTCGTCAATATAATTCCCCGTGCTTGAAGTTCGGATTTGTTCCTTCGCCGTCGAACTCGCAACTACCCAATTGTTTACTTTGTAACCAAGTGTTATCTAATGAGGCAATGAAACCGTCTCGTTTGCAGGAGCATCTGCAAAAAATTCATCCTGATAAACAAAATAAAAATTTATCGTTTTTCACAAACATCAGGGGCCCCTGATTTTTTCACAAACATCAGGGACTTTCTGAAGGCACCGTCTATCTCAGGCTTACTAGCAACCTCATAAAAAAAATGCGACGATGGTTTGATAGCCTCTTATAATATATCAAAATTAATTGCTAAATCGGGGAAAGCTCATGCCATCGGCGAAGAGTTGATACTGCCGGCTGTCAGGGAAGTTTTAGAAATGGTTTTACATCATCCACCCGCATCCAATGTTATTAAAAATGTCCCATTAAGCATTGATACAGTGCGACGACGAACTGATGAGATGGCTGAAGATGTTGAAGCTTCCTTATGCAAACTTTTGATACCCATCGAATTTTCTCTTCAGGTTGATGAATCAACCTTGCCAAGTACTAATGAGGCTTTACTGTTAGCGTACGTCCGGTTTGTGAAGGAAGGAAAAATTATTCAAGAGATGCTTATTGCAAGAAGCTTGATTTCAGATACTAAAGGTGAATCAATTTTTAATACTGTCAAAGATTATTTTAAAGAGAAAAATATTCCTCTTGCGAACATTATGTCTGTCGCCACCGATGGAGCTCCTGCAATAGTGGGTCGTCATCGTGGGTTCATTGCTATTTTGAAGAAAGAGGTACCACGTATTTTAGCTGTTCACTGCGTGATTCATAGACAGCATTTCGTTGCAAAAAACCTCAGCGACCGTTTGCATCAGTCATTACAATATGTCATCTCTGCTGTGAATAAAATTCGCAGTAATGCTCTCAACGATCGATTATTCGGGCAGCTGTGTAAAGACAACGATGAAGAATTCAGTAGCTTGCTTCTACACACCGAGGTTCGCTGGCTCTCCAAAGGCGCCTGCCTCAATAGGTTCTGGAATCTTTTTGACTCTGTACTTGAGTTCCTCGAAGAGAAAGATGTAGCTCTGAGAGATAGATTGCTACAATTTAAGATTGATGTTGCTTACATGACCGATTTATTCGCAAAATTCAATGGAATAAATTTGCAGCTTCAAGGCGAAGAGCTCAATTTGATCACAACGAAATCTGTTATTTCTGCCTTCCTAAAAGAACTTCCTCTGTGGAAGCAGAATTTTGGTCGCAACAAGTTCAGCCAGTTTCCAATCTTATCGGATCTGCATAAGAGCAGTGAAATCCCCTTCGATGAAACACAAGTTTACTGTTAACACCTTGAGTCTTTGCACAAGGACCTTTCTGAGCGTTTTGAGGATTTTTGTCCCTGGAAGTCCCTCAATGGGTCATGAACCCTTTTATGAATATTGAGACAGCAGAGGTTCAGATTCAAGAGGAATTGGTCGAACTTTCAACTAATGAAACTTTGAAAGCCTGCTTCCAGGGTGGTGATCGTCTCACAGAATTTTGGCTTCAAAGTAACATCAGTTGCCTCTACCCAGGACTGTGGACTATCACCAAAAAGTTTTTTATTGCCTTCCTTTCATCCTACCTTGTCGAGCGAGGATTCAGTGCTGTGACTGATCTAATTACAAAAAAGAGAAGTCGACTCCAAATCGTGGAAAGAGGGGACTTGCGCCTACATCTCTCTAAAAATATTGAAGAGAATGCTAAGAAACTGACTCTAAACCATCAAGCACAACCATCCCGCTGACATACTTAATTGCTTCATTGCTATTACTCTTTTAGTGTAATTTTTTTGCTGTTCTTTTGTAATTATCTAATTAAGAATAAATAATTTTTAAACATAAAAGAGCATTTAAGCTTTTTTTTTGGCATTACTCATTTTAATTTTAATTAAAAGGAATTCAATTGCCTTCTAGGGTAAAATTATCGAGTAATATTATCAGACAAATTTGGTGTGTAAATCTACTGAAAAAAATTACTCAAAATTTTTGCCTTTTATAATTCTATACGCCCCCTTCCCCATACTCTAAATTACAGGATTTTCCCAAAGGGGGCGTTGAAAAATTTTCTGCCCCTTAGGGGGGCGGAAGCTTTAAAAAGGTTGAGAATCACTGATCTAAATCAAAGTCTAAAAAGATAAAAGGAATATCAGACTTCAGCAGTAGTTGATGAACTGTCTTTGGTTAAAATACAATTTTTTCAAGTCTATCATTTTTAAACTAAAGTTTTTTTTATATAATCATAAACATACGCAAAAGAAAAATACACTGGAACAGTCGGCAGTAAAAGCAAGAACGTTTACAATACTCAAGATCGTCTGTCATTGATCGTGAAAGGGAGTGGCCGCAATATAGGACCATAGGCCATAGGACCATTGGAACGTGTGATTAACTGTGTTACCTAGGCCAACGCCTTCTAACAGATTTTTCATGAGATTGACAACGGAGAGCGAAAGTTCCACTTAAATAAGAAAAGGAATGTTCGTTTTTAGATATCTTCGGAAGCGTAAATTACAACACAAAAGTGAAGGAGAGAGTTTTTTGGTCAGAGCTTTGGAGGGTGAAATGAAGAGTTCTCAATGGACGTCTCCAGGATCTTCGTGATGCTTCTCTGGTGGAGGTGGAGTCAATAGCTGTCTCAAATTTGGTTTTCAGTTGGCAGGTAGAGAGAGGAGGAAGAAAAGAGTTTTGATAGAGAGATTAGGTTCAGAATCCGTGAGTTCTAAAACTAGGAAATCGAGCAAATTCAAAAGGATTTACTCAGAGACAAGGGCTTGTGGCGGCCTAGTGGTACAGCGCGCTGGTTTTCGGTGCTGAGGGTGCTCAGATCGAATCCTGGCGTCGCGCCACGAAAAATGCCTCCGTTCGTGTCGTCCCTTCATAGGGGGTAATGCTGTCCCCCTATATGGTGCCCCCACAATAAAATGGTCAGTAAAATTGCGGCGTGGTATAGGCGAATGTCTCACGACAAGTGCATCCAACATTGGAAAAAAAAATACTCAGAGACAAATAATAAGTACTAGAAGGAAATTTAAGGATTGTAAAAAAGATTTTTAATTTATTTTATAAAAAAATAATAGTTTTAGCCTTGGCAAAGCCAAGTATAGTTGTTAAATTCTTAAAATTTTATTTAAATAACGAGAACAAAGAATTTTAAGACGAAAGACTCAGGATGGCACGAGGCCTTTTCCTATTAGTGGGGTCTGCGTGATAATAGACTGCAAGATTAATTAAAAGTTCACTGTCAATTGAGTTGTGAAAGTTAATAGCTTGATTTTTGAGATAATTTCAAATAGTAGGGATTCCTAACTCTCTGTAGATACAAGTATTTCTGAAATACCAATCCGCGTTAACGATTTGCCTAATGGTGCTGCTCTGAGCAGATGCAAGTTTTTTAATATGGGTATTTGCACAGTATGACCACGCTGGCCGTCCATAAGTTAAGATAGGAGTTATAAATGAGCATTTTATTGGCTATGCTTAATTTGCTGTTCCGAGAAATTAATGGGTAAATTAATCTTCTGGATGCTCGGAACTTGTCCCTGACGTAGAGGATATGGTGTTTATGTGTTCATGTGACATTTTTGTCCAAAACAACACCAAGATATTTAACAGTATCAGACCAGTGGATTTTTGTGTTTCCTATTTGAATTTGGTGGCTGTTGAATGTCTTTTTACGTTTAGATGTAAACATGACAGCAAAGCATTTTTCAGAATTAATTTCAATTTTCCATTTGTCGAGCCAATTTTGAATTGAAGACATATGGGTATTGATATATTTAACAGCATCTTTAAAGTTTTTCTTGGTCGTGGTTAAAAAGCATTGAAGGGCAGTGTCATCAGCGAAAATAGCAAGATTGGTGTTTATGTTTTGGGGTACATCGTTTATAAATATGTTAAACAAAATTGGGGAGATAACGCTACCTTGGGGGACTCCAGAGTTAATATTAAATTTACTAGAAAGTTGTCCGTTAATTTTAACTTGAAAGGTGCGATTTTTAAGATAAGAAATAAGGAGGTGTATGATTTGGGGTGGGAAGTTGTAGTTACTAAGTTTATGAATGAGAACGTCAATCCAAAGCTTATCAAAGGCTAGGGAAATATCAAGGAAAATGGCTGCTGTGAAGGATTTATTTTTCTTAGCACTAGCGAAGTTTTCAGCAAGACGATAAACTTGGTGTGGGGCAGAAAGAGATTTTCTGAAGCCAAATTGGTAAGGAATAATGATTTGATTTTCGTTGAGGTGCTCGTTAATTTTCCAGGCAATAATTTTTTCGGATATTTTACTAAGGGAATTTACAAGGCTGATAGAGCGGTAGCTGGAAGGGAAAGATTGGGGTTTATTAGGTTTTAAGATTGGGACAATAATTGACTTTTTCCAGCTGTGGGGAAAATGTCGAATTTAAAAATAGAGATGATTTGAATAGTAATTTTGAAGATATACTTGAAAGGGAGGTTCTAAGCATTGTATTGTTGATGTTATCTTCCCCGGGGGATTTTCTTTTAGGGAGATTTTTAATGATTTCTTTGACGTCGATGGGAACAATATAGGGAGTGGGACTTTCGTGAGGGGTGTTTAAGAAGAGGTTAATACTATTTTTGACTATGTTTTCTGTACTTGGGTTAGAGATTTGATTTGGGGTGAAATTTTTGCAAAATTTTTGCCAATAACTTGGCATTTTTCCATATCAGTAAGAACGTTAGCGTTATTGTCGGGGGCACGCAATATAAGAATAAGCACGATCTTAAATACTCGTTTCTGATAAATTTACATATAACTCTCGGTTACCAGTCATACCACCAACCGTCACGGTTCCGGTACATTGGCCGTGGAATGAATTAACGCATCGGATGAATTTAATTACGAGCTTACATGTCAACGGCTTGTAATGACATCGTTGCTAAAAGCAGATGATTAATAAGGTTGTTGTACGAAAGAAAAATAAGGTTGTTTCAGAAATTAAAAGTACAGAAGGTCGTTCGCACTTTATGGAAACGATTTTGTTATTTGTTTTTGGCGTTTGCATTTTGAGATAAATATTTGACAACTTCAGAATAATCGTCTGCTATTGTTTTGCTTTGATTGGAATGTAAAATAAAAGATTTATTTTGAAAATGGTTCCTAAAATTGATGGATGGCTAGAAGGTTACGTAACTGCACTTTTCCGGGGAGAAATATTCGTATCAACAAATTATAAAGCGGCGTAAAAATTTCGTTTATGGCATTTCAAAAATAGGTATTTTTAATATATTAAATTTCAAAGGGAAAAAACGTCTAACTGAAAATAAAATTGAAAACATGACCACTAAACCTCATCCTAAGACTGTTCGAACGCAGGTAAATATTAAAAAAGTGAAGTCTCTGATCGTAAAAGAAAAGACACCGACTCAAAGATCCATTGCATTGAAACTAGGAATGTCTTCTGGCACTGTAAGTAAAATCATTCATAAAGATTTGAAGTTAAAAAAGGTGTTTAAACATAAAGTTCGTCTGCTTTTGCCAAAGCTTATTGCTGAAAGAAAAACAAATTGTAGAAAATTTTATGAAAAACACCTACCTGCTGAAAAATAAAAATTTGTGGTAACACTCGATGGGGCATGGGTGTATTTAAGTGACTGTAGTAAAAAAAAGATCAATTTTCTATTGCTCAACTGGCGGGAATGACCGTACGAAATGGCTACGTCAGTGTACAGAAAAGTTCTCAATGGAGTTCATGATAGTAGCAGGATTTTGTTACAATGACAAATTAAAAATAAAAAAAGTCTCAAGTAAAGCCAAACTTAATTCACTCTATTATCAGCAGAATATTTTAGAACCAATTTTTGATGAAGAAATTCCAGCCTTATATGGAAAGGACATTGATAAAGTAAATCTTCTTATGGACAAAGCCTCTAGTCATACATCTAAATCAACTGCCGCTTATTTAGCGAAGAAAGAATCAAAAACAGGAATAAAATGTATCCCATTTAATGAAATACCTGTAAAATTACCTGACTCTTCTCCAATGGACTTTTGCGATTTCGGTTTTTTAATACGATCCTTAGGAAAACGACATCTAAGAACACTGAACGGACTTCAGGACTAAGAACGGAAAACGGTCCAAGAGGAATGGGGTAAAAAAGACATGAAAGTACTAAGCAAAAATTTACTTTCATGGAAAATTCGAGCTAGAGCTATTGTCAAGAACCATGGCTATCAGATAGAAGCAAAAACAGCATAAAATAGGTATTTATACATAAAACTTAACTACCAAAATCGTTTCCATAAAGTGCGAACGACCTTCTGTATAGTTTCCCAACAGAAAGTATTTATAGTTTTCTCTTGTTTGAAGTTAATGCCTGTCGAAGCAATGCTCATAATTTACGACGCAAGACGCAAACATCATTAATGCTTGGGTAACTAAACCATTCATTCCTTAGGCGAAAAGTACAAAAACCGTATAAAAGTGCACCGATTAAAATGAAAAGAAATACCGGTGGATTTTGCCTCCTCAGGGTGATAAAATAGTTAAGAATGAAAATAATTATCTAAAAAATGGATAAAACTTATATGTCATTTCCATGAAATCATATCTTAGTTAAATTCGTTGTTTAATATTCTGAAGGTTCCTATCAAGAAATTATGATGCGTCTTTAAAGCAATGTTTTCATTTGTAAAAGAATCTTACGCTTTTCACAATTCACTGTTCCATTTTGAAATCAGTTACAAAACGAACAGTAAAAAAGTGTTCAAATAAGTTTTTTTAGATATTCCATATACATTTTAAAAATTCATTAGTATAATTTGTAACGGTCATCTGGCAACACCATTATTCGTACCCGCACTTCAAACCTGGAAGCCGATATTTTACCTCGGGGAGACTCAACCTGTCACCATCACGTGAGAATCAATTTTTAAAAACTCCATTGGTCTTTTATTCTCTCTTTTCTTTTCGAAAGCTAACACCATGGTATGTTGGTATTCACACAATTTCCTTTCTTTTTATTTTTTAGTTAGCTTTACCCGACAGCGTTGATTCCCCAACCTCTATGTGTCTGTTACATATTGCCTAATGGTTTAATTTTGCTCTTTATAGCCCGAGAACACCACTTTAAAGATCGTCTATCAAGACCGATATTCAAACCCAAGTGTTCACTCTTCGCGTCCAGTAATATAGCAAATTAACCTTCCAGGGACTTCCGTTTCTTTACCAAAAAACTAGATTCAGTGATTCTCCGACCCTCATGTGTTTGTTACATATTACTTAACGGTTTAATTTTGCTCTTTCTAGCCCGGAACACCACTTTAACAATTGCCTGTTAAGACCGATATTCAAACCCAAGTGTTCACTCTTCGCGTCCAGTAATATAGCAAATTAACTTTCCAGGGACTTACGTTTCTTTACCAAAAAATTAGATTCAGTGATTCTACGCCCCTCATGTGTTTGTTGCATATTACTTAATGGTTTAATTTTGCTCTTTCTAGCCCGGAACACCACTTTAACAATTGCCTGCTAAGACCGATATTCAAACCCGAGTATCCACTCTTCGCGGCTAGTAATCTACCAAATCAACTTTCCCAGGGATTCCAGCTACATTACCAACAAATTCGATTCAGTGATATACACTCTGTCGCGAAAATATATATGTACCAAGAAGAAACCGAGCTACTATCACGAAACTTGGTAGGAATGTAGTCTAGTAAGAGATATGGAATTGATTAAAATTTCGACGCCAATGAGACAAGGGTAAGCGCGCCATGCTCATATGAGATGCACAGCTGGGAGAGTTTAAAAGCATGATTGCTCGTGCCATAGGGTTATTCAAACAAATCTGTAGACCTGGATTGACGGTATTGTGAATAGAGATGCGTCTGAGACGTAACCGGCGACAGTACGAACAATTGTCAGACTTTGAGAGGGGGATATAGTAGGCCTCAGAGAAGCAGGTTGGTAGAACAGGCGTATCGGCCGCCACCTCGGTCGGAGCGATATGGTAGTTGCTCGGTGTTGGCAACAATGGATCATGGAATGGATAGTCTACCGTCGCGGAGGGTCAGGGCGTCCCAGGAACACAAATGCACACAAGGATCGCGCAATCATAAGAGCGGCTACGTCCGCACCAACAACGTCGCTAGAATCGGTTCGACGCCATTTACCACCTTCCAGACATCCGACGGTATCAAGGAAAACCATTCGGAGACGACTGACCGACGCAGGTATAAGGAACCGAAGTCCATTATGACACCTACCACTGACCCCGCATCATAGTCAGTGTCGACTGGATTTTTGCCGACCTCGGATAAACTGGAGTGTGACTGACTGGAGTCGTGTGATCTTCAGCGATGAATCACGATTCAGTCTCAATGCTGATAACCAGTGCATACGCGTGTGGAAGCGGCGAGGCCACCGGTCCGATCCGGCATTTGTTGTCGAGAGACATACGGCGATTACACAAGGTGTGACAGTGTGGGGAACGATTTGTTAGGACACACGGTCACCTCTAGTCGTCCTTCAACGCACTTTGACGGCATGCAGTTACGTGGAAGAGATTCTAAAGAGATTGTACTGCCTATGCTATCAAATCTCCCAGGTGCCATTTTATCAGCACGACAACGTCCGTCCACATACTGTGAGACTCTCCCAACAATTTATTCAAGGATATGACGTACTCCAATGGCCTGCCAGATCACCAGACCTCTCGCCAATAGAGCACGTCTGGGACGTGCTTGGAAAGCAACTGCAGCCGTCCCGGAATACTGGTGAATTAATTGTCTAGTTTCAAAGATTATGGCATGATCTTCCGCAGGAGGTCATAGGTAACCTCATTGATTCGATGCCACGCCGTGTTTCGGCTTGTATAGCTGCCAGAGGTGGATTTACTACTTACTGATTTGTAACCTTTTTCATGACATATCTTCTTAATTAAACGGTCTTTTCTTCTGAATTTGTAATCATTTGCTTATCTCCTCATACACTACATACATGTTAAGTTTCGTGATAGTAGTTCGTTTTCTTCTGGGTGCATTTATGTTTTTGTGACAGAGTGCATTTTACTACAATTACGTGCGTAACTACCTAGAAATAATACTTACGTAGCTTCAATTTATCCTGAGAAAGTACTGAGAATGGAGGAGGTACTGAGCGAGAGGGCATTGATCTCATAAAGAAGTGCGGTAGACTGAATTCATATGTAAAATTTAAATTTGTTGTACAGTTAAATTAAATTTATATAACATAAATGCGTGTTACAGACAAATTAAGTAAACTATGTTAAAAATAACAAGTGGATTTTTGACAAACGTAATAAAAAACACTTTTGCAACTTTAGTGATAATTGATATTTTTTTATATTCATATGAATTTTAATTAAGGATACTGTGTACTAATCTTGTTGGATTCGCTCAACCCAATGTTAACGTATGGAGAAAATGTGTCCAAGGATCGGCGTCTTGTAATGAAATATATTTTTTAAATTATACTCCGTAATATATAGAGAAATTTTACACCTTGAGGCATTTTTTCGTTTAAAAAAATACAAATATTTTAAAATATAAACTTTTCGGAAAAAAAATTCGGTATAGTTTGTTTTAAACACTCCTAAATTCCTTTGGTAGAAGAAATTTATAAAATGAAACCTGTTGCAAGGTGCAGAAAAGTTCAAGCTATCTGAAAATACCAATTTTATTTGGTTATTAGCATTTATTTAGCTGTAAATAGAGACAATTTTTTTCCATAGGTAAACAATGAGGTGGGCGAATCCAATAGGGTTAGTACACAGAAGCCTCAGCGAAAGTTTCTGCTAAGCTTTAGCAAAATGTACCTCCTCTAAGTATGCTAGTTTAAAAAAATGTGAACTGCATAGTACAAAATTATTTATATATATATTTACCAGTAAAAACCCTTTCTACTATATTTAATCTATCATACAAAAATTTCAAATACGTAATATGAATTAAAGCATTATAGCATGACTATTTGTTTTGCTTCATTTTATACAATACTGTAAGTATGAAATATACAACATTAAATATTTATTTCACAATATACCCTGATGCCTGAAGGCATTTTTATCCAACTTTCCCATAAAAAGCAAAGACCTCTATCACTTCCTTACTCCTAAATGCGTCCCATGTGTTCCTAACGCCAGTTTTCTCGAAAACACATTATCCGCATGAAAAGGTGATTTTCCGTAAATCCCTTATACGCCATTCGCAAATGTCACCTCTCCGCCCTTTTTTTAAGCTACCTGGGGATGTTTAGCTGTCTAAAATATCCATTAACCGTTTTGTTCGCAGAGACGAGGCACTTTAAATTCAACGTAGGTAATCCTCTACCTCTGCGAACCGTTTTCTAACCATTCCTTCTCGGAAACATTGATTGTCGAATAATAAATAATGCAAGAAACCTTTTAAAAGGTTTAAATAATTCTAAGAAAAATAAGAGATACAATTCCCTGAATAGTAAATAAATATTCCGCGTAAGTGACAAAAAAATTAAAGAAATCTGTTGCATATTTTCTTTTCCGGAACATATCTCTTATAATTAATAATATTGACTTCAACGTGCTTACTAGTTTAAAGCAGTAAAGCCCCGAGAAATGCTTAAAATTTTAAGTATAAACTTCCTATTACTTATCTATTTAAATGTAGAAAATCCGCTTAATTGTGGTTTGCTTTGATTTCCATCAAAGTTAACATACAATGTTATAACTCTGCAGGTGATAGTTTATTACAACTTCGTTGACCATGTTCTAGTATAGTGGTGAGCAAACTTTTTTCGACAGCGACTCTTTGTAATATGATACATTCTGATTGAGGGAGGAATAGTTTTACATTGAGGCTAGGATTGATGCGTAACTTACGATTCAGATTTCCTTCAAAGTATGGAAAATATATACTTTTTAAGCCATATTACATTCCATACTGGCAACTAAACTGTAACAAATTGTGATCCTTTCTCAAGAGAAAAAAAAAGTGAACGCATCGCTAAAGGTGAACAATAAAAAAAGTAATACTACGTAAAAAGGTATTAGCAAACTATTCCAGTATGTAAAAAAACTTGTACTATCGATCAGAAACAGCAAAAGGGGAGGTTCAAATTTGGCGTGGTATCAAAAAAAATTCTTGGAACTATTACTTTTGTATGAATTTACTATGTTCTTCCCTATCTCTAAGAATAGAAACTTTACTCGAATTCTATATCTAAAAACTAGGGAAAAAAATAAGACTTTTTTTGAACGTATTATTGGATTTTATCAACTAGTAAAAAATAAATAATTGGGGAATTTCACCCAATAGAAAATAATGAGATATTTTTTAAAGGCATACAAATTGTATATATATATCTGATATTCGAGCACTTCATTAAAGTCTTTTCAGCACCGGTATTCAGTTACTAGTAGATTCAATTACATGTATAGTAGACAAAAATTGTTGTATTCAATTATAAGTATAGTACATATAACAGGTAGAGTAGTAGATATAACTGAATCCGAGATATAATTTTGATGACCAAAAGGAGTTGAAAGCATTTCAGATTAAAAATACTACACATTTTTGTTTTACTGTGAAATTTATGTACAGTAAATCTAGTAAATCCGTTTTTTTGTGCAAATATGTAATATTTTGTTACAAAAGTTGAATACATTTTAAGCTGCATTTACAGATCAATAGATTGAGCTTATTCTTAACCAGATGATATAAAAGAATAAATATAATCATTCTCGTGCCTCCGCATTGGAAAAATATATATATATATATATCTATATATAATCATTCTCAAAATTCTCTGCATAAAGCAATTACTAGGAGACATCAGTAGAGACGTTAATAAGAAGGCATTAATATTTCAAATACCTCTAAACATGTATAGTATTTAATGACAACTAAATATATGAATCTATAAAGTTCAAACAAATCTATATTCCTTGTAATCAAGTAAGGGTGAAACTTTGATTGCATCTATTAACAACAATTGTATAACCATTAAACTTGGTACAGCTTAAACTTAACAATAATTCGACAGCCTTATTAAAATATCAGTTTCAAAATCATAAATCATGTTGTTTTTCAAACTTTTACAGTCCATTTCGGAAAAAGACGTGGATACTATGAGAAAGCTATAAGCTTATTTCCTTAAATCTCTTTCGAAACACTTCTAGCTCTAGAGGTATTTGAAATATTTGCTGAAATTTTACTAAACATTTTGTTCATTTCTGCGTTCACAGTTCATCTAAAGGTAAATACACAGAAATAAACAGTTTTTTTTATTTTCAGGTAAATGAGAAAGTTCATTATCAGCAAAGTTCATTATAGAAATGTTAAATATAAACGAAGTTCAGCTTAATGAAAACAACCTCTGTCGAAACAAATATACTTCATTTTGGCTGTTTGATATGGAATGAAGAATTTTTAAACCCCCCAAAGTGCAAAAAACCCAAGTGCTAATCATATCAGTTGTTGACTGCGTTACTGTTCAAAATTATCAGATCTAGCGAGCTTGATAAATTTTACAATAACATTGTAATACAATCAAAAACATCGTCTGAATAAGTCAGGAAATGAACTATGTAATAACATCTTACATACATAATTACAATCAATGTAATGAATGTATTTTGTGACCATAATAGCACTTCTGCGGTAAACAATATTATACATAAGATAAATTTATTATGTATTAACAATTAAATGCTTCATTAAATTAAGGTTCTAAATGTTCATGTTTAAAGTATATTATTCAAGTTTTTAGATAAAGATAGGAGTTTGTAAACACAAAGATAAATAAATCTAAAAAGTTATTACTTATACCCGTATTAACAATCAGGTGTTTCTAGACTTCTAGCGAAGTTAAAATCTAGATAAAGTGTTAGTATAGCATAGTCTAAACTGTTTGTGGATAAGTGGGCTTAATTTTACCTATTATCTTTCGATATTTGTAATAATACATAAAGATAATTGTTCTGCCTATAGAAATACACAATATTTAAAAAATTATTCTTATATTTGGACAGTTCCCATATTATATTTCGTATTCAAAGACCAAAAAATCAAATTAAGTAGTTTGTTAAAAATATGGAGAAAATTCCTATATAATAACGTCTGACGAGTGTCTGATACGAATGTTTACGAATTTGAAAATTCTTCAAAAGTTTTAATTAGTAAACATACATACGAGTAAGAAATATGGTGGAACTTCGTAAAATAGATTCCCATAGATATTTACCCGTTCTTGCATTCATTTTCCTGCGAAAAATAGGGATTTTTCTCTCTTATTTCTCTTTAATTCTTACCTGAAATTTAAAATTTACTCCTACACTTGATTCTTTTCAAAACTTTACACACAAAGCTACTGCATGTTTTCGAGCAGGGAGTGAGAGAAAACTGCTCTTAAGAACTCAAAATAATCGATTTGTTTTGTTTTGCTGCCAACAACTCTACACAAGTAAAATATTCGTTAAAAATCAAACAATGCTCTTTCTATATGTGTACACATTATCTTTAACGTGATAAATAACAGAAATTCTGTATACTAATTTCTGAAAGTAGAAATTTGTCATGCTTCTAATAAGTATATTTATTTCTAAACTAGGGCTCGAGGTAGTCTAGTGGTGGCGCGTCGGCTTTCGATGCTGGAGCTCCTCGGATCGAATCCCGAAAAGCGCCATTAAATACCTCCGTGTCTGGGTCGGATATGGGCATGCTAAATCCGTTGACTGGAAAGTCCTTCTATGAGGTCACAGAGGGTGGGAGAGAGGATACGATCCCTCCCCCATATGCTACCCTGGTGGTACTCGGTTAAAATTTCGGTGGAAACTGACTAAATCGGACTCCGACCCTTTTGATGCCGTTATAAACCGGAGCCGCATCCCTTAATTCGCTAACCTATATCGACCTAGTCTGGAATAAATTCCGGCCAGGGGTAGGAACAACAGCAACATTTCTAAATTAAATCTTATAAAATAAGCAGACAAGATATGTAACTTTAGATAAATAATATATATATATATATATATATATATATATATATATATATATATATATCTGGAAGAATAAAACTAATATTTTCTTCGTTTATATATGCATTCTTTCAAAAGAGAAATATATTGTGTGTGATTACAAAACTAAGGAGAGTTCAGTAAAAATATAGAATAATTAGTATCATAATATCTTGTCTTTAACCATCATCACTTGCAACAAATTGTTGGCAACAATGTAAGATTACCTACATAGAGAGAAGAATGAAATACGGGAGGCAAAAAAATGATGGCCTGAATACTAGAAATTAAATATCTAAAAACGAAACAAAAAACGTTGGGATAGTAACATTCTATAGAAAATTCTGAGAAAATGAAACGTTGTAGATTATTTTCCTAACGATGCATATTGTTTGCCAGGAAAACTCTTGTAGATAGAAATGCTAAGAACAACTGTTATTCTTAACGAGAAAACAAAAGAATTATTAGATTAAGATTCTAATTTTCTTATCCCGAGAATATTTTATCTGCTCATCTCCCTGTAGATAAGATATCTCCTGTTATTCAGATTGTGTTCCATTAATACATATCTTCTTTTATATCTTATAACATATTTTTCAATCTGGACTTCCATAATAAATAATTTTCTTAAACTCATAAAATAAGGATTCTTTAATAGTTTTAAATGTTGTTGTTTAACCCTTTCAGGGGTACCAACCTCCCCCGTTTGTAGGGTACAGATTTTTTTCCCGATTTCTTTTAACCTAAAAAATCTTAGAAAATTTTCCAATAAAAGGTTGCAAAATGTTTTTAGTTCTTTAATCTGATAACAGATGGCAGTAGTAACCCTTTTTCTGATTATTTAATTGGAATACATTGAATGCAAGTGAAAAAAGAACTAGGTTTAAGCGTTTGCACTGTGCAAAAGGCGCCCCTCAAAGGGTTAATATCAGTATGATTTTGTTATGTTATAATGTTTTGTTTTAAATTTCAGTAGAGATGGATTCAATAGGAATCAGATTGTTAACATATCTATAATTTTCAACATTTTTTTTATCGTCTAATTCCTCAATTCTTTCATATTGTTTATTAAGTTGAATAGAAAATTCAGAATTTGTATATCTGGAAAAAAATTTATATAGAGATACAATAATATTAACATTTCTGTAAAATCTTCAAGTTTTCTTGATATTTAAATTTTTCTCATTTAACATTTAAAATACTGATACTTAATATTTAACTATAATCCTCAATATTCTGAAAGCATCTTGACAGATATTCATATGCGTATCATTTATGATGATTCGGCGAGATCCGACAAACACTTTAACATCTAAATTTTACTTTCAAATTGCGTGTATTTCCATGAATTTCCCATAATATTTGAAGATGAAATATGCTCCATTTGCAAAATTCCCCGCATTTGCAAATCAACTGAATTTATGCATTGCTCCTGATATCCGGATTAATAAAATTTTATTCAATGTTTCGAGATTCATATAAATATTACTGGAAACTTTGAGGACATTAACAGGTGTAAAATTAAAGGGAAAAATTTACTTTAGGCATTCCTAAGGAAAACTCAGCTGTTTTATTTCAGGGTTTATTGAATTACTGTTATTTCCATTTTATTTGTAACACAGGAAATGTTAGTTGTTCCCAAGTTCTAATAATTATAACTGATATTCAGATTAATAAAAGTTTATTCAGTGCTTTAACATTCATATAAATACTAGCTGAATACATGTGCTTCGCTACGGATTACATTCAAATTAAATACAATGGTCAAAGTAATGTAGAAGAAAATATACAAATTAAATACAAAGGTCAAAGTATGCAATAAATTTGTATGTTTAATATCCATAAAAACAAACTAATTTGAATTAAATTCTTAATAAACTTCATCTCAATTAGTATAGTGGTTAAATTTTATCTTTTACCATATTTTTTTTATCAATTTATTTCGTTGTTATGCACGTGACGGAAAATTAATTTGAAGTATCACAAAATGAAAAGAAACCACGTGATCAACATTTAATAAATCAAATTTAAAAAATTAATTTTTGAAAACTCACCAAAAATCAGAAAATGGAGGTCAAGATTCGAAAAAGATTTCATTTTAAAGAAATTTGTATGCTCTTTCTCTTGATATAAATTTTATAACCCTCAGATTATTATTTTAAATGCAAACATTAAAAAATGTTACAAAAACAGCTTAAAAATTTAATTTTAAAAAATCTAACAAGAATTTTTCAAAAATCTCTCTTAGTGCACCCCTACACTATAAAAAGAATCACCATGCAAAATTTCAGCCCTTTAGGTCCGGCGGTTTGGTCTGTGCGTTATATGTCAGTCAGTCAGTTACGGAACTGTTTTATATATATAGATTACTGGAAACTTTTAGCTCATTAACATGTGTTAGATTAAAGAAATAAACATTAATTTGGGGTTTCCTAATGAAAACTCAAATATTTTAGTACAGGATATATTGAATTGCTGTTAATTCCCATTTATTTGTAAGAAAGGAAATAACGTATTTGTTCCCAAGTTCTAATAAATATATCACATTTCTCTTCAGAAATTCTGTCGACATGACACTCCTCTTGAAACATAATGACCAAAAATTGTTCGAAACAAAATATGAAACTTCTGACTATATGTTAGATAGAATACCTGTAAAATTATCTTTCAGAGTAATAAATATCATACTTGATTAGTGGATTACTTTCTTCACAGAAGAATCATTTTGTTACATTATATTATTATGGATTAGTTTTCACAAGAGATGCAATAAGTATTTGGCAGTTCCATCTTGTAAATTAAATTCCATAGTCTTCATATTACGGCCCCATACAATGAAAAATACATCAAATAACAAAGGCTCCAGGAAATTTATTTCAACATCCGTCAAAACTTGTCATACAATACTTCACTTTTTTTGTTTGCAAATATATTTGGACGTAGATCTGTATTAAAGGAATCAATTCATCCGTATATTTCAGACAATAAGTATTATTAGAGTGCTTAAAGGTTACCTAACAATTTATTTCTGGTTCGAAGAACTATAAAAAGATAATAAATGAAACGTCAGCTGCACAATGCTTTTCAATTTTTTTTATGTTTCAGATTCGGAAAATTTCTAAGCTTATCTGAAACTTTTGAGGGTTCTTTTCACTTTTTATTGTTTTCCTCCCTGGAAAAAGGATTTATTTTTAAAGTTTACTGTTAAGATACTTGCTATCATTTTTTTACCTAGTCTGTGACTAACTTTTGCCAGAGTTTTTTCTTGTTAGTATTCTTGTAAAATCTTTCATAAAGCCACATACTGCTTTCAGCCGAGCGACATGAAGCTAAAACAAGAATATATCTAGGACAATACGTTAAGAAAAGGAAAAGTGGAAACTGAGACATTAGAAGTAAATTCTATATTTCTTATTGCGCCGTAACACAGGATCTTTGGTGGAGTTTTCTTTCCTGTTGTAACTCTTTCCGAAACATTTCACAAAGCCTAATCTTCTCTATCCGACGACATTAAAGCTTTAAATAAAACAATACCTGGCATACTGGAAATTATTTACAATGAATTTACATTTTACTTCCTTTCCTTCGTTGCCACCCGGAAGATTTAAATCTGGGAAGGAAATTTCTATGGAGTCGTAACTATTCGACTCATGCACTTTTTCTCACACGCCGATATAAAGTGGAGTTTTATTTAGAAACTTAAAATAAGAAAATAACATATGCTTACTGATTTACTTTAGGTTCTCTTTTTTTGCTTCTTTGAGTGAGGTATAACATGGAAACTTTGCAACAAAGTAAACTGTTTTTCGTGGTGTAAAAAAAAATTTTCGAAAGATTTTACAAATCTTAATCTTCTGCCTAGTGTGAGATTTAAAGGAAAAATTCAGGTAGTCTCTTCTAACAAAACTACCACGGGTTATTAACGCAGGATTATTTATCGTTGCTTACCTCTTTTGTATATATACAGGGTGTCCCAGTTAAACGTTTCAGAACTTCTACGAGGGGTAGGGTGCATCCTGACGACTCGAAATCATATAGCAATGTAGGGTCGGAAATGCTTTCCTGAAGCGGTGATGTACACAGAAAACCATAAAGAAAGAGACCGTCAGTGGATAATCGTTTTAATAATAAATGTACAAAAACAAAAGGTACACGGGTTAAAGTAAGTATTCGAAGTTTTTTCCACCGACTGCAATGCAGACCTCACATCTCCGGCGCATGGAATTCCCAACATTCTGAAATAATCCACGCTCATATCGAATTTCTCCTGTCGCTTCTACGATTCTTGCAACCAGCTCCTCAGCATTGTCCACGGGGGTGTCATAAACCCGTGTTTTCATATGTTCCCATAAATAAAAATCAAGACATGATAGGTCTGGTGACCGAGCAGGCCAACGCACAAAACAACCACGTCCGATCCACTGTTGGCCAAAACTCACGTCTAGGTAGTTATGGCGGCTGCCCCACCACAATCTGCAGCCCCGTACACCCAATGCATGTCGGCTAACTCTGCGTTCGTATAATTAGCTATTCTACTAACTATGAGTCCTTGTGCGAAATGACGATTCCCTGCACGAACGCTCGGAACTTTCCCGCAACGCCATCTACTACTTCAGGAAAGCATTTCCAACCCCACATTGCTGTATGATTTCGAGTCGTCAGGATGCACCCTACCCCTCGTAGAAGTTCTGAAACGTTTAACTGGGACACCCTGTATATGTATGTATGTTTTATGCATGTATGTACCTATATGTATGTACATATGTGTATATGTAATATACTGGACAACCCAAGGAAAGAATGGGCGTCCAGCACATCACAGGCAATGATGGTGTAGTCGTGGCTATGATAATAATCGACGCAGCAAGTTACAGCATTATACTAGTTTTTATTTCGTCGGAAATACGTCTTCCCAAGTCAGTTACATGATCAAAAAAGCGTACATGTACGTGATCCCAAACCTTATATAAACTTATCTCGTCATGTGATCGTAGTAAGGTTTAATTGGTTAAAAGTTAGGAAAAGGCGTGACAAATGCGCTAAAACGTTTAATTTTCTATCCACGCCACGCAAGTTTAGTTTTCGATTAACAGGCAGCCATTTAATTTTTTCTCTCGAGGTTATTAGAACTTAGAATCAAAAGCGAAATTTAGCTCGTACGCCCAAGGGAATTTAGAATAATGTTAGATTTTAAAATGGTATGGGGTTTTTAATGTTTTATATATATATATATATATATATATATATATATATATATATATATATATATATATATATATATATATATATATATATATATATATATATATATATATATATATATATATATATATATATTTGTGTGTGTGTACATATGTATGTATGTCAAAATTTTGACACATTTTGGTACTTTTCTGTTTAAAGGATTACTGATTGCCCAAGTGATACAGACTGGGTTTAGCGCGCTGCCAAAATTGTAATTCGCGACACAGGACATCTGAAATTTTGCTCTCCGGTGGACTGTTATGGAGAAACGTAATCCTACGATACAAGCTAATTAGAAACATAAAGCAAAACAGTGCTTTACCCCAAGTTATCTGTAATAAAGTTACTTTTCACTTCGTTTGACTGCATTATAAAAATAACGTTTGAGACCAAGAACAGCATTTCCTATCCTGCCGTAACTCTTGTAAGGTCTTTTGCAACGCCTCAAGTTTCTTCTCACTAGGTAAAATTGAGCAAAAATAGAGCAATTGAACAATTGAAACTAATTTTTTTCTCTAGTACAGATTACGATTTTCTGTTTTTTTTTATTCTTTAAATACAAGTCTATACTTGGACAAATTTTCTACATAAGTTAACATTGGGGTGAGTGAATCCATTAGGGTTAGTATACAGCAGCTTTAAGAGCATTAAGTGAGTTATAGTTTTTTTTTACTAAGCAATCCCGCAGATAAGGCTCTATTAGTGGAAGTACTGGAAGGCACTCTGCATTGATTATAAAAAAAATAAAAATATTTAACAAAAATCTTTTTAGCCTTCATAATTTACGGTAAAAGTCTGTAAAAAGGGACATCAAACAAGGGTGTTTTTCTCAAACATATTCCTATTATTAGATTGCGTAATCGGATTTAGTTTCTAGTGCAGCCCTACACCAATTTATTTCCTCAACATACTTTTTGCCTAAACATTTTACTTCCAAGATAATAAGTTTCCCATTAATAGTTAAAAATAATTGCAGCTTGTAACTATTTATTTTTTATCCATATGCTGATTTCTAATATAGTTAGCAAACTTCCATGAGCAAGAACCATATAGAAAAGCAAATCTGATTTTTTTTAAATTAATAGTATTTGGCAGTTTCCTGTTAGTCCAACATACGGTGATAAAATAAGAAAAAGTTTTATGATTTATCTTTGGTATTTATGAGCTGATATGAAATACCATGATTTTTTTATAGATAGTAATCTAAAGCACTTAATTGTGTTTTTCTAATAATCAAAATTCCCGAAAGCCTATTTGAAATGAAAGATTAAATTATCCCCTAAAATATTAGTACCGAGGGGGATGGGGGGCAGGATATTTCTACTGCAATCTACAGTAAAAAATTAATTTTCCTGTCTGAAAAATTTTCATTCAAATTAAATAATACGCTAGACTTTAGCAACGCGAGTGGAAGGTTCAAAGATTCAGTAAATAAAACAATTATGTTATATATATATATATATATATATATATATATATATATATATATATATATATATATATATATATATATATATATATATATATATATATATATATATATATATATATATATATATATATATATATATATTAATCAAAATATCCGTGTCAATGTTGAAACTGGTGCGGAGCTACGTTTACAGGATTGCTTCTACCTTAATACTTTCACGCAACAAAAGGTCTGTTAAAAATATGAATGCATATTTTTTATAAGCCTAGGAAATTTCAATATCTTTTATATGTAAATAATTCAATACGATACGATAAATTCAATGCAAAGAAATTCAATACGATAGAGGTAATTTATCATTAGCCATCCATAGTTTTGCTTCATTGCATTAATATTTTCTTCATTGCATTAAGACTCCTTAACATATAAGTTTTAACCTCTATTTGTCAAAAAATATTTTTGGGTTTTGTATACGGTCCCACGTACCTTGTTTATCTATTGGAGCATACAGAAGTATATTTTAAGCAGCCCTATCTTAATGGTACAAAAGTTTCATTATTTTCATTACTTTCTCTTAAGAAAATCAAATTGACGGATGAATGTTTTAAACGGTTTCAGATAACTAACTCTTTGATAAAAC
Source organism: Dolomedes plantarius (assembly GCA_907164885.2). Classification (NCBI taxonomy): domain Eukaryota; kingdom Metazoa; phylum Arthropoda; class Arachnida; order Araneae; family Dolomedidae; genus Dolomedes; species Dolomedes plantarius. Next base: position 48,337,533 of record OU015498.1, on the reverse strand, counting down.
TAAAACTTTAATTGGCTACAGAGATATTTTCCTTTCGAAGGACCACTTATAATATGGAAATAGATACTCGCATTCTTAAACGTAAAGTAGTTTTAACTTCAAGAAAAAAATGATTAAAATAAAGTAGCTTTTCTCATATTCTTTATAATTTATCTCTTATATATTCTTAGCTATATTCTTGATTTATTCATAACAATCTATATATTTAAGTTACTGATCCGATTATTTGTACAGCCCGTGATAAAAAACTACTGTATCTATTTATTTCACTTTGGTCTTAAACGAAAGATTTTAATCTAAAAATGTGTCAAATTTGGTTTTTGCAACGGCAATTTCTATTCATTAGCGATTATTTACAATTAACAATTAATATCTGCGCATACTCAGTGACATGTTTAAATCTGGCTTTAGATACTCACTAAGCATGAGGTCGTATAAACACATTAATTTGTTTCTGCGCATGCCCAGAGGCATGTTTAAATCTGGGTTTAGATAACCAAGCACGGGGCCACATAAACACGTTAATTTTTTATTCCGAGGAATCTATCTGTCTCTGCTATTTTTATTTTTAATTATATCTGTGAATTAAACCTGGCGAAAATTGTTTATTTCGTGCTATTGAGTAACCCGATTTTTTTTATTGGATTCAATAGTAATTTTTTAAAGTGTATTTCTCTATTCTCAATATTATGATTTTCAGTATTTGGCAGTGATGTATTGAGTATAATTTGTGTATGAGTACATTTATTTACTATCCAGCCGTCATGTTTCGAAGGACACCAACTAGTTTGCATTTAAGTTAAAAGCAATAAAATTGAATCATAATTAGTTTTAATAGTCATTTTTTCCATCATTGTTCAAACGAATGCATCGACAACGAAAAACTTTTTAACAGAAATTTTGTAAAAAGACATTTTGTTTTGTAATAAGCCACTTAACTAATTTGACATTCACGTGACCTCTAACAATTTAAATCAATAAACAGCTTTGAATAACACACTTTTGTACAAAAAAAGATAACAATTACTTTATTCAACAAATGCTGTTTTGGCTCTATCAACTTTTCCCCAAATGCATCAACAGTCTTATTTATTTTTATTTTTATTAAAATAAATCATGTAACGTACTCTGGTTTGTTATAAAAATGTTCTGAAACGTTGATGTGGTTCATAATTAGCAATTAAAGCGAGTTTTTTTTGTTCGATTTCCCCCAAAATTCGTTAACAACCTGATGTTTGCTTTCCGTGCAACTAAGCTTAATCGAAACTACTTTGTAGATAACAGAAAATAATTTGACCATAACACACGGCTTCTAAAATAATAAAATAATAACATAAAATTTTAAGAAGCTACATATTTCTTTGAAGCCTATTTCAAGTGAGTAATATTGTATTTCGTATAAAAATGATTCAAGAAAAATAATTCATAGTTATCTATAAAATTTGGGGTTATGGAACAAATTCCCAAAACTATACATTAACAACGTTATTTTTTTAAGATATCTGATAATAACATAACATTTTATACTATTTTGTATCATAGAACATTTTTAAAATAGACTCATAATCCACTTGATCAAACAATCCTTGTTAACGTAGGATTACGTTCCTCAATAACGGTCCTCCGGAAAGCAAAATTTCAGAGTTGTCGCGAATTATAATTTTGGCAGCGCGCCAAACCCAGTAGCAGTAAAACAGTTAAACAGAAAAGTACCAAAATACGTCAAAAAAAGAGAGGTAAGCTACGATAAGTAATCCTGCTATAAATAACCCGCGGTAGTCTCGTTAGAAGATACTACCTGAAATATTTTTTTTGCATAAATCCTTCAATAAATGCAATCATAATAAGCCTTCAAACTTGATTATCGTCCAATTTACATAACTTTTCCTTTTAATCATAGAATTTTTTTGTTTCCTTTATGGTGACTGCCTACGTTCGGAACGAATTATTTTTAAATAATTTTTTAAACGATTTTTTGGTCTTTTATGGTAAAGTAGCTCTTAAAAACTAAAAAATAAACCTCCGTCGCCGGGGAAAAGGCCCACCCCTCCTTTTCAAATCCTGCACGTGTCCAAGAAACCAGAGGGGTCGCATCAACGCCCCCCTCCCCCCAGCCGGGATCGGAGGAGCCCTCCTTTTCGAATCCCCTTTACGATTCCAAGAAAACCAGCGCGCCTCCCCCCCAGCAAACCCCCAACCACACCCTCGCAAAAGACCCTACGACGGTAGAGTCCGCTGTGTGTGTAAGCGTGCATAGGGTCACATGGATAACTACTTCAATCTGGCGTCAACGAATCCGCCGGCATACAGTGGCACTCGACAGCTGCACAGGCTACCGTCGAAGAAAAATTTCATTTTCCGCTGTGTGTGCAAGCTCCAATTGACTTCTGTGGTCTACTGTTGGAACGACGTCCGATAGAAAATTTCCGCTAGAGATAAAAACGCTGTGTGTGCAACGGGCCTTATGGTGACTGCCTACGTTCGGAACGAATTATTTTTAAATAATTTTTTAAACGATTTTTTGGTCTTTTATGGTAAAGTAGCTCTTAAAAACTAAAAAATGAACAAAAAATTACCTGTGAATACCATACTTTTTTTAAATTGGTCAATTTGAAGTAATTTTTAATGAAATTTAGCTAAAACGCCTATCACTCTGCAGAAAATTCAAATGCTACTATTTTAATTTCCTTATCACACACAATACATATGACAGTTATCTTCAAAATGACCTACAATCTAAGACAAATTTTAAAATGCAAAAATAATACAGACAATTTTATGATCCAATATGAAAATTTTTCCTGCTTTATCATTCCTTCCCTTATAAAAACAGCCCCAAATAAAAAACTATTTATTATACATCAATTATTGTTCGTCATTTCATTAACAATAGCATCTAAAACATTTCCTGAAAATTTTATCAAATTATATGCATTATTATGTGAGATATCATGATAACGGTAGAGATTTCTGCTAAAAAGCATAATTCTGAGAAAATCGCATTTAAAGTTGTTTGTAACTTCAATTCTGTAGCAGAGTATGTTTTTTTAATAGCTATAACTCTGCTTCTAATTGATGTAGAATGAAAATCAAAACGGTTTTGAAAAGAGAAAAGATTGAATTACACGATTCTTACAAAAAATAAAAATGACCAAATTAGTCAAAAAATGATATTTTCAAGGTAGTCAGTCACCTTAATATTAGTAAATACCTTGACACTCTATACTCAATTATTTTAATCTAATACTCTGCGAAATTCAAATTAACTTGATCAATCAGTACTTGTTTTTTTGTCTAAAACCTTCAATAAATCACCAACAATACAATCTTTTCTTTTCGTTACTTGTTCAGAAACCTCGTATTATTTTTTCTTTCCAAAGCAGAATCAATTTCTGTTCAATGATCAAGAATGTTAGCAACCACGGTGAAAGTATTTTTCACCCTGCCGCCTTTCTCGTTAGCATCGATTAAATCGTGTCAGACGCGCCGATATCCGTTTAAATCTCGGGAAATTCAGGTTTCTATAATTAGCCTTAAACTCGCGGAGGAGATCATATAAAGATTTTTCAATAATATACCTGAATAATACAATATTATGTTGAAATTGCTGCATTTGAATTGGTTTCAATGAAATACGCTTAAGGAAAAGGAAAGTGTTACGAGAATTAGTAGAAATCAATTCAATTCAATTGCGTCTGGCTGTAAAATGCGCAGTCATTTATTTTTCAGGTTTTATAACGATGTGAGCTATTTAAGGGCATTAGCAGGCCCCGATTTTCCATTAGGCCCGGGCCTAGGGGCCCCTGAATGTTGGGGGCCCCCTCAAATTTTAATTTTAAAAGAAAAAAATTCCCAATTCAATTTTTTTATTTTACCTTTTTTAATAGCATTTTTTTATATATCCTTTCAAATTTGATTGATTGGTTCATCATATGTATGTTATAGTGTATATAAGGGATTATTAAGTTTTTCTGGTTGCATTGTATTGTTGTTTTAATGATGAAGTTAATATTCTGTATTGCTTTTTGTTATTTGATAATGTTCTAGGCTTCTACACTTCAAATAGCCAATTTTTGGTAAAATGGTACTTTCACAATGATTCATGATTATATTTTTGTGTGTCAATTTTGGAAATGTTACGCCAACATCAGTGTTAGGGGGCCCCCATACCGAATTGTGCCTATAGTCAAAAACTTTCTTAAATGGGCCCTGGTCATTAGAGTAGTAATCTTCGTTAATTATGTACATTAGAAAGGGAATATTAAGAACACGGTCATTTCTCTTGTTTGTTATTAAAAAATAAAAGAATGTCAAAATGCGGTATCAAGATCTGACGCTTATAGATACATTACATGTGAAAAATAAAACAAAATAGAAAGTACGACATAAGGTTATAAAAACACATGGTAACAGTATGTTAAGAATTACTCGATAAATTTTTCAATATTTACTATTCAATGAATAAATTAATTACAAGCCGCACAATGTTAATACAGAAAATATTTTTTTTATTGAAAAAAGGAAAGTATCTTTGATTTTACGTTTAGCTAACTATATTATTTACTGAAATATTCATAACGTTAAATTTTGGAATGGTTTGCTTTGATTTAGAGCGCTACGGTCAACTTTTTGCTACACGAGGGCTAATTAGATCGGGACCAACTACCTAAAGTCAATTACAAACGGCTACAAACGTCCATGCCAAGAGTGGGATTCGAACCCACGGACTTTTGTACTGAATGCCAGCGTACATAACGTTTAAAAGGTAAAAGTAAAAACTAAGATATTCTTATAAACTAATAACTAAAAATCTTCTATTACAGCTCATTTGTTCAACATGAATGGGGCCCCTCCCCATAATATTAATTGATTGATTTGGCTTATCACCCACAACAATAGCCCAGAGTTTATTGTGGGGTGCTTAGTGTTAATAGCGAAATTTCTAAGTTTATTTATTCTAAATTCTCTACCGTCACCTCCACGTGGTGGGCCCTGGGGGTTAGCTATGGCTGAACCGCAAACGACGGAAGAGGGGGAGATGGAATCGCCAAAAACGAGAATGATTGATATGGAAAATCTCATGGAAACGAGGGCAGAACTTGAGGAAATAGTTGAAACTAGATATAGAAATCTAAATGAAACTATTGGGACAGCTAGGTGGACTAGCGAAGTGAAAAAGAATCTTTATGACGACTTAGCAGATATAATGAGGGCAACCGAGGACCAACAGTTGCTAATTACTTATTTATTGGGGCAAATAAAAGTTTTAAAGGAAAAACCAATCAAGAAATCGTATGCGGAAGCTGCGTCTAAACCCGTTAAGAAGAAAGCCGCAATTAAAGGGCAAGGGACACATGTAGCAACAATTTTTCCGAAGAAGGATCGCCTCAGTAGTGACGTGAAAGGAGATGTTCAAGAAAAATTAAAACCAGTTAAATTGAAAGTGGGAATAGTTGCTTGCAAAGAGATTGCGAATTATGGTCTATTAATAGGAACCAGCAAGGAGGATGATATTGATAAACTCATTGAGGAATTTAGGAAGGTTGATGAATTAAATGAAAGATATGAAATTAAAAAGGCAAAGCAGCGAGATCCACATATTATCATTTTTGGAGATGATGAAAGATGGGAAAAAGAAGAGATAAGAAAGAAACTAGTGGATCAAAATGATGAACTTACAGGAGAAGATATTAATGTGATAACGAGTTATACAGCTAAATATGGCAGAAACTGGATGGTCAGTATGAAGCGATCCACCTTCAAGCGATTAGAGAGATTGAAAAGACTTAAGATGGGATGGGAAGGATATGGCTTCAAGGAGTACTTTAGGCCATTAATATGCTATAAATGCTGGTGTTATGGACATGTTGCAAAACATTGTGATTATGATAAAATGTGCAAAAGATGCAACAAGAGAGCGCATGAAGGGGAATTCGTAGGACCACTTAGGTGTGCCAACTGCGTCAACTTCTGCACGAGGATGGACAAGGAATCGGAGATACCAGCTTGGGCTGGTCATCTTCCCACAGATCCGAACTGCCCGCGACTTAAAGATCAAGTCGATCGGTTAATTGGGAGGACTAACTACGGGTCAAGGAAAGTTGGGCGTTAGTCGCTCTTGGCGGCATGACTTGGTTGCATGTTTATTCTGCTTTTTCTTATTTGCTTTGATTGTGCTCTGTTTTGCTATGTATTTGCTATTTGCGCTTTAATTTTCTTACGGCGATAAGTTGGCTTTAAAGTGTAGTCTGTTGACTACTAATGTACAAGTTGTACTTCTGTTTAAGTTCTGCTTTTATCTTTTGTTAATGCTGTTTGTATTATTTTCTGCACGGGTTGTGTAGACTATGTAAAAGTAATTTATTTAAATAATAAAATAAAAGAGGAGTGATGTAGAGCGCAGCTGGTGGCTGCGTAGTTAAGTGGGAAAATAGCATTGATAATATTTGAATTAAACGATTTAAGATATCAGACAGTTAAAACTCGGATTGGCTCTGTTGATGCTCTGGCTCGTGGGGGCCGAGAGCGAACGGTTGATGTGAGCTGAACTAAGACTTGTACGGATTGGCTCAGTATTGCCCTTGCAGCGGGTCCTGTTGTGAGGCGGGACTGCTGTGGCACGATTGGTCATCAGTCTTTACATAAGCCGATACTCCTTTTGGAGTGGGGGGGGCCGTAGGTGTTTTAGAACTTGTTCAACTTGAAGAGATATTTTTAAAAGTTCCTCCTTGTGTCGAAAGTTGAAACTTTTTTTTTAACTAATTCGGAGACACTTGTCCTCAAACAGGAAGTTGAAACTAGATCTACTCACATTGAAACGGATGCTTTACCAACTAAGCCATCCCAACGATGCAAGATGCTTCGTTATCGATATCAGTTCTACCAAAATTTTAATCTTTTCATTTTAGCCAACGACATACGTCACAGATGGCAAACCTGTAGCAAGCATACTACAGGGTGCGGTAGAATGAGCTCCCACATTTCTGAAAGTCACTCTTTCAAGGGCGGGGAGGGGGGGGGGTAGGAAGGCACTGTAGGCGACAACAATTCGGACAGTTTTTCTAGTTTTCAGTAGACACCATAAGTTGGTCCGGTGAACATCGTGGTTTCGTTGTCAAGGTTTTCTCTTAAAAGAACGAAACTGTAATCGTGACACAGAAGACGCGCTTCGGGATTTAAGCATCTGATGCGGTTCCTGGTCGAAAAACAATCCTGCGATGGGTTTTAAACGGGCGAGCAAGTTCATCTGCGTTACCAAGGAAACCAAGTAGTCGGCCTCGGAACATTAGAACACCTAAAAATCTGCAACGAGTCAGTAAGTCCGCTATTCGTAAGGAAGTTGGTCCTATTCCCCCAGAGATCACAAATACAGTTATGGAAAACTTTAAGAAACGCCCTGGGCAGTACATTACAAAGTTTACTTCAGTTCTGTTATTTTCAAAACCTACATGAAAAATCTAGACTGTTATTTGTTTTTTAAATATAAAGCTTTTTTTCTGTAAACTGATTCGTACATTTTGAAATATCCGAGTCCATTCTGAGAAACGTTGTACATATAGCACGCAAAATCCTTTCATTGTCACCCGGTCGACTAAATTTTCTTGGTTGAATTAAGACCTTGTAATGAACATAATAAGTTTCAAATGCAATTTTACTTTGAAACTTTTTTTGCCAGTCTGTGAAATGATTTGTAAATGATTACTTTCGAGCAATTATTGAAGAGAATTAATAAATACGGAAAAGAGAAACACACGGATTTATAGTACGCCAAACAAGTAAACTCCACATCTATTCCTTTTGAGTCAATCCTTTCTACATCTCATTCGAATATGAATTTTGATGTATGAGATTCAGAAATGATAATTTCCGAAATAAATTTAGAGATTAATTTACCCTGGAGTATGTCATACTGAAATATTCAAAATATGAGCTCGAAATGGAATGCTTGGCACCCTATACTCAACTGCAAAAAATCACAATAATGAATGTATGATATGAAATTTTTCATAGTTTTATATGCAAAATAGATTTTAATTATATTCATGTTAGTTTTTTACTATTAATATCAAATTTAAAATCTGTAATGTAACATTTTTTAAAAAAATTTGGCCCATTGGACAAATAAAGAATGTTTGCCTTCTCAACTACAGAATATTGGTCGTTCATATATTGATTTCTATTTATATCTTCTTAAGACATAATTAACGATGATTCATTTCCATAACGATTCCATCCACTTCATAACGATGATTCTTTCTGGCATGTTTCTATTTCATACAACGAGATCCACTATACGGATCGAAGAAGAGTCAAACGCATTAACTGAACTACACTGGCGTAATGAAGAAGTCTCATATTCGTGAACTTTCTGCTGGTTTAAATCTAGGTAAATAGTCTAGTATGATATCATTCCAGGTACACTCTTTTGAACAATTTACCGATACCAAAGAAAATAAATCCTGTAATTTCAGGGACAAAATTTTTTATTAATCGCTGCTTTGCTTTTTATAGCGGTACTAGCTGAGCACCCGTGCTTCGCTACGGAGTACATTCAAATTAAATACAACGGTCAATGCATGCTATTAATGCCAAAAGAATATATCTATAAAAATATCGTAACGGATATTTTTATAGACATAATAATGTAGAAGAAAATATTCAAATTAAATACAACGGTCAATATTTTTTTTTTTTTACCAATGCGGAGGCACTTGTAATCAAACATTCCCCCTTACTACGCCGCAGTTTTATTGTCCATTTTATTATGGGGGCACCATATAGACGGACAGCATTACCACCTATGAAGGGACGAAACGGACGGAGGCATTTTTCGTGGAACAACGCCGGGATTCGATCTGAGCGCTCTCAGCACCGAAAACCAGCGCGCAGTACCACAGGGCCGCCACAAGCCCAACGGTCAATATATTCAACTAATTTGTATGTTTCATATCCATAAAACATACTAATTTGAATTAAATTCTTAAAAACGTCCATATCAATCAGTCTAGTCGTTAAATTTTATCTACCGTATTTCAATATTTTTTCTGTCAATTTATTTTGTTTTTATGCACGTGACGCAAAATTAATTGAAAAGTATGACAAAAAGAAAAGAAACCACGTGATCAACATTTAATAAATTAAATTCTAAAAATGAATCTTTAAAAATTCACCAAAAATCAGAAAATGGAGGTAAAGATTCAAAAAATTTCATTTTAAAGAAAATTTTATGATCTTTCCCGTGATATAAATTTTATAACCCTCAAATTATTATTTTAAATGCAAACTTTAAAAAATGTTACAAAAACAGCTTAAAAATGTAATTAAATAATCTAAGAATTTTTCAAAAATCTTTCTTAGTGCACCCCTTTACTATAAGAAGAATCGTCATGCAAAATTTCAGCCCTTTAGGTCAAGCGGTTTGGTCTGTGTGTTATCTGTCAGTCAGTTACGGAACTGTTTTATATATATCTAATATATAAAAATGAACGTTTGCTGTCTGTCTATCTATGTATCTATCTATCTATCTATACTTGTATAGAAATCCGCAGTTTAGGAGCAACGATCGTGAAATTTTACATACTGGCGTGTTTAAAAACAGCCGAGGGTCTTAAGAAATTCCAAAATCGAAATCAATTACCATTAATTTTTAATTAATAAAAAACCAACAATTTTTTAAACTAAATGTAAGCTGTTACACTTTGTGGAATCACCCCTCTGAATATGGCGTCCCCGTTATGGTTAGCTGACAAACAGCGGGCGAAAAGATAAAAATAAATAAAATCAAAAAGTTTCAAGTCATATATTAAACCAGAATAATAAATGAAAATAATAATCTTTCAAGTCAGATTTTATACTCTAAAATAAATCAGATCCAACGGCATATTGACACTCTCGACACGGGATGGAAAATTCGAATCAACCACGCTAAGTGTCACGAGATCTTTTTTAATCGCTACTGCAATCCCCCTCGCTTATGCCTTTGTGTCTATTGAAGAGTTAAAGACTAAGCTTCTATCCTGCTAACTTATTTCTGACTTAAAACTCCTCTTACTCCATAAATACATGTATATTCACCAACCCATAGCAACTTCCCAATAATCTTAGTACGAATATGTTTGACTTTACTCAACAAAGCAACGTGTCATAGTGGCGCATTCGGTGAAATTGTCCATTTGCTATGCTCCACGACTCGGGTTCGAATACGGATAGTGCAAATTTTGCTAAACCTGTGTTTTCAGCTTTTTTATGAAGGCTTTTTTATTTCAAGCTTTTATTTTATTATTTTTTTAATTATTATTATTATTATTATTTTTATTTATTATTTTTTTTAATTATTTTTATTTTATTTATTATTTTTTTAAATTATTTTTATTTTATTTTATTTTTTTCAGCTTTTTTAGATGAAAGACCGAATATAGCTGAAATCTGAGGAGTTTATTATACATTTATATATTTTTAATTGGGTTTTCATATTATTAATGTGCATAACATTTCGTATGCTTTTTTTTCTGTATGTTATTTATACTGTGTTTAGTTTTTTTAATGGATTTTGGTAGGTTTATTATAAATTTATATATTTTATGTTTTACTTTTCAGGATTTTTTGCTCCAGTGATAAAGGCTAAATCTTTTCAATGTTATTTATACTGTGTTTAGTTTTTAAATTGATTTTGGTTAACAGACATTCGACAATTTGACATTTTTCCTTTTCAGCTTTTAGTGGTTTATTATAAATGTATATATTTTATGTTTTACTTTTCAGGGTTTTTTGCTCCAATGATAAAACGCTAAATCTATCTGAATTCTGAAGAAATTATTGTAAATTTACGGTTTTTTATGTTGGGTTTTCTTTTTATTCACGCGAATAACATTTCACATGCTTTTTATTCTATGTTATTTATACTTTGTTAAGTTTTTAAATTTATTTTGCTTAACGAATATTCGACAATTTGACATTTTTACTTTTAAGTTTTTAGTGGAACAATGATGAAAGGCTGAATCTACCTAAATTCTGAGATGTGTATAACATTTCACGTGCTTTTTTTCTATGTTATTTATACTGTGTTTAGCTTTAAAATTGATTTTGGTTAACAAACATTCTTAAAATCCCGGGCAACGCCGGATAAATTATCACCTGTGTAGGTTGATAATTTATAAATTTTAAAACTGTTCCTCATGTATATTTACCGATCCACAAGAACTTTCCAATATTTTTAATTAATAAATAACCAACAATTTTTGAAGGATGCGACTCTCGATTCACAGACATGCAGTAGATGGCGCCACTATTTTAAACTTTTAGTATTCCAACCATGAAGCTAAAGATGTTTCATGATTCTGTAGCTTCATGATTCCAACCCATCTGAAAACACACACTTCGCAACGGAATACATTCAAATTAAATACAACGTCAATGTATGCAATTAATGCCAATATATATATATATATATATATATATATATATATATATATATATATATCATAAATACGACGATCACTGTATACAGATGATGTAAAAAAACAAAAAAATATATATTTCTAAAAAAATCGTAATTGATATTTTTATAGACAAAATAATGTAGAAGAAAATATTCAAATTAAATCTAATAGGACATACTAAAGAATATAGTACAGTTAATATAGTACAGTTTGAGGAACATATCTTTTACTGTATTTTAATATTTTGTTTGGATAATGTCCAAACATCTGCCGCATTAGCAAGAAAAAAAATATTTTTTTTTGTCTATTTCGTTGTTACGTGACGATAAATTAATTTAAAGTACCAGAAAAAGAAATCACGTGATCAGCATTTAATAAATTAAATTCTAAAAATTAATCTTTAAAAATTCACCAAAAATCAGAAAATGGAGGTAAAGATTCGAAAAAGATTTCATTTTAAAGGAAGTTTTATGATCTTTTTCGTGATATAAATTTTACAACCCTCAAATTATTATTTTCAATGCCAACTTGAAAAAAGTTACAAAAACAGCTTAAAAATTTAATTTAAAACCATCTAACGATAATTTTTCAAAAATCTCTATTAGTGCACCCCTACACTATAATAAGAATCGTCATGCAAAATTTCAGCCCTTTAGGTCCAGCTGTTTGGTCTGTACTTTGTATGTCAGTCAGTCAATCAGTCAGTCAGTCAGTTACGGAACTGTTTTGTAAATATAGATTTTATTGCTATCTTTATATCGTAACGTTAACTTCCTGCCTACGCATTATTTTCCTATGCTTTTTTTTATCATTATCTTTATAATAGCGTAATTTTCATATGATGTTAAACAACAATCATTTTTAACTCTTAAAAATGCATTCAATTGGCTGTTAAAACTTTATATTTACTCCCTATTTAAAAGAAGTAGGGTGTAAATTTTTCAAAGAGGGTGTTTCAACACCCAACTTCAAAGAAGTAGGGTGTAAATTGTAGGGTAGAAAATTGGTAAAATCAAAATTTTGTGTAACGTATTTAATTTCTCAATTAAAAGTAGTTTTTTTCTAAAAATTAATTTATTTCGCTTGAAAAGCTAAATATTTTATGCACGCGGTTTATATTATTATTACTATCTTTATATCGTAACGTTAACTTCATGCACGAGGATTATTTTCTTATGCTTTTTTTATTATTATCTTTAGAATAGCTTTATTTCATATGGTTTTAAACAATTATCATTTTTATTCATATTATGTTGATTTTTTTATGAATCAAAAATTAAGGGTAATTAATTTCGATTCCGGAAGTTCTTATTATCTTTATTTTCATATGCTTCTTCATTTACGAATTATTCAAATGTTGGTTAAAAAACTTTTGCGTAATTTATATATTTGTGAGTGTTTAATTATTGAAATTAATAAATTTATATTTCTGGAGAGGATGTTTCAGTTTTTAGTGGTACTATGATGAAAGGCTGAATCTACGAAAATTCTGAGGAGTTTATTATGGACAGAAAATGAATTGAATATGTAGAGGATATTTATAGGAGTTAAATGTGGAGAGGAGTTGAATGGTTTGCAGCCCTCAATCAAACACTTCATTTTTTCAGAGGAGACGCTGCAGTCATATCATGGTTCTATTGGAAATTTCTGCTAAACCTGTAATTTCAGCTTCTTTTTTTCCCCAATGATGAAAGGCTAAATCTAGCTCAATTCTGTGGAGTTTATTATAAATTTATATATTTTGATATTGGGTTTTCCTTTTATTCATGTGTATAAGATTTCACGTGGTTTTTTTTCTATGTTATTTATACTGTGATTAGTTTTAAATTAATTTCGGTTAACAAACATTAGAGAATTTGACACTTTTACTTTTCAGATTTTAGTGCTACAATGATGAAAGGCTGTAATTCTGAGACGTGTATAACATTTCACATATATTTTTTCTATGTTATTTATACTGTGTTAATTTTTGAATTGATTTTGGTTAACAAAAATTCTTAAAATCTCGGGCATCGCCGGGTCCTTCAGCTAGTAGATAATAAACGTAATCTTTTGTTTTCGATTGTTCAGTACGTGTCTTAAGCACCATTTATAAACATAGTACCAACGTTTCGAGCATGAAAAATAAGGCAAAAGTTTATGTACCCTAACACAATAACCGAAAATGGAGCATAATTAAGCACTTTTTACAAAGGCGCACATTACGTTGTGACCTTGTAAGGGATTCAGACGAAGAAATTTTCTTATATCACTAGAATGGTGTAGAAGCTAATACGTTGGCTTCTAAGTTCAGAAATCATGGGTTCTATCCCCGCTCATGATAGTCTCTTGTTATTTCTATAAATAACATAGAATACTCGTTTCAGGAGGTTTTAAATGCTTACTTGCTTGAATTTAGCGTAACATATGGCTTGAATGATCATAAGCGGAAGAAACAAGCGTTAGGCGCCAAGTCTTCCATTTTGAGACCCTATAGTAAATTCAATACGAATGCAGATTTTGAAAAAATTTAAACTGCATATCAATTGAATCAAGTAATGTACTTAAAAAAATACGTTAGATTCTATTTAAATGATGCGGTTCATATAGCGGCGGTTAATGGATTAAGTAACACTTGACAGCTAAAATTTCACAGCTGGGACATTTGAAAGTATATAGTCAAATATTCATTGTGGATAATAAATCATCAGCAAATGAAAGGTCAAGGGGTAAAACCACTTTACTCCAAAAACCTCGTTTTCAGAAACACGAATTTGAAAGTTGGAGCAACGTGGTTTTTTCTATGGAACGCCGAACTTTATCTCTATTTTTAACGGCTTTAAAGTGACTCTGCCCCAGATATCAATGCACGTGGTGTTAGTACGCCTTGAAAGCTACAAGATGGCACTGCTAACTCATTTTTGTAAAAATGGCTGTATAGTCGTTTTACGTCTGGACTCTTTCAAATAAGTCTCTAAAAAGGTTCAACACCAACTTCCATAATCGCCAACCTCGAAAAGAGAAGATGCTTGCGTTGACCATATTAGAAAATGGAGGAAATTATAACACAAGATATTTAGGAGATAAAATTCCCTTTCATTGCCAAGATAGTCATAAGATAAGGAGGTTGCGAAGTTTATAGGTCCTGGGTTCGATCCATACTCCAGGCAGGTAGTCATAGAAATTTTCAGACGCATAAATCCCATAGGTAACTATAAAATCTAAAATTAGCAAATTCTTAACTCTTACGATTCATTAACTTTTCATAATGCTTTATTTTGCAAGAAACTTTTCATGGAAAATACTTCTTAATTATATTATTTAATCAAGTTTTTCGTCCAATTTCTGCAACAAAAATGTATTATCAACAAACATTTTTACAAAGATACCTCGCATCTCTTTTATTTCCAAAGCAGAATCAATTTCCGTTAAGTGATCAAGGATGTTAACAACCTCCGACAACGTTTTTTCCCTCCCAGATGCCCCTCTCATTAGCATCGATTAAATAGAGTTATATAGGCCGATATTTGTTAAAACCACGGAAATTCCAGATTTCGATAATTAGTCTAGACGCCCCGGTTAGCATTAACGAATAATTAAAAGATAGATTTGTTTGAAAATATATCTTTTACTTTTCTTTTTATTATCTGATAGATTATTAAATTTACCTCTGTGATGTTTTTGCATGAGTTCGCAGACATAGTTTTGCCCATATTTAAATTACATGCACATTCTGCATTAACAGTGAACTTTTAATTCTGAATATCCCAGTATCTTTTTTTCGTGATACGAAAGTTCTCACTAGATACGTCATGCATCCTATACTAAAAATAATTATAAACTACTATAGTCTTCTGGGACTAATATATTGCAAGCCAAATAACTGTTAAAGGTCTAAATATTTTCCTTTTTTAAAAAAAGGTGCACAAAAAGATTCTGGAGGTTAATAAGCCGAAAAACATATTGTATTAGCAGCCTGCGTAATCCGAAATATCAGAAATTGCCTACGAATGCGAAATATATTGCCTACGAATGCGAAAGTGCAGAAGTCATCCATTATTTTCGAACACTCAAACAATATTTATAAACAATATTTCTTAAACAATATTTGTAATCGAAGTACAACCGCTTCGGGCATTAAAAACAAATCAAAAGTTTATGTACCATAACACAAGAATTGAAGATTTTGTATAATTACGTCCGTTTAAGGCGCACATTGCTTTGGATACTAACTAATACTAAATAATTTGGACATACTAATGGATGACCTCAGCACTTTTACAAAGCGCTGAGGTCATCCATTGTTTTCGAACACCACCTTTTTTACTTCATCCACTTAAGCAATTTACAAAATCTTCCATTACACCGTTAAACTTTTATTGAGTGTCCAACAATATTCCATCTCACAAATCCTATAAGTTTTTGTTCCTTTTTTCTTTTTTTTTTTGTAATTGGACTAATGCATGTTTCTAATCAAAAAGCAATATAATTTAACATTCCAGTGATTTGTGCCTATGAGTACCTCATCTAACCGATTAGATTATGTAGTTTCGCTGACATACTTTTATGATAGTTTGACTGGACCAAGCAGTTACCAGCGTATATTATATATATTTTCCTTGCTCAAAGTGTACCATTTAATGTTAGACCTATAACTCTGTGTATTAAGGTAAATATGGTAAATCCTTTATCTATTTTCTTTATTTCAATAAACTATAGAGTTAGAATCTTAACTTGAGGATGCATTTTCTCATTAGTATGATCTATTTGATATCATTTTCTTTATAATTATCATTCTATTGTCATTTTCTTTAATATTTTGTTCTTTGCATACATTTTCAGTTCAGGGATGGTAGGAACGATCTACGATTTACATCTTTGTAATGTATTCGAGGATTAAGACATTCGGGCCAGACGTAACCAAGCCGTAGCGTGTTGACTTTAAGTACTGAGGGGGCTCGGATCGAATACCTTCGTGTATAGGCCAGGTATGGGTACTTTAAGTCTGTATATTGCAAAGTTCTTTTTTGAGGTTAGTGGGTGAGGGAGGTATGATCCCCCGGATGTCACCCCTGGGGGTGCTCGGTCAAAATTGAGGAGACATCTGGCTAAATCAAACTCCACCCCTTGTGGTGCTATTTTAAACCTGAGCCGCACCCCTCAACAAATAAGCCTATATGAACCTGGTCTGGAATGCATTTTCATCCAGGGGTCATAAGCAAAAACAACAACATAAGCACACTTCATTATCACAAAACTTTGTGCCTTTAGAAATATCTGTTAAACACTTTAAGAAATCCATTTATTTTTTTATGCATCCAATCCTTAACCTTTGGCTTACGGGGCCCATTATTCCGATTCCCTCATGCTATCCCACCCCGTAAGGAAAAGGTTAAAATTAAATTAAATGTAATAGATTTCAGAGAAATTAATGTCTCCACTAGATCTGAGCAGACATGCTATATTTGTTCTTGAATAAAATTCGGGAAAAAAAATCATAAATTTAGTCACCAACACGTAATGATTATTGGTAAGATTCACGGATGAAAGAAAATACAAGGAGAAAAGGAATCAATGAGATTGGAGAAACGTGGTCGATATAGTGATGGTAAAAACAAATCACAGAATTTCGGACTGAGATAAGTGGCTCTTCTAGAGCATGAGATGGTAAGGTTGAACAATAATGTGACACGATAAATTATCAGAATATCGGTTAGGAATAATCCGTCACAAACACTTTTCAAGTTGAAAATATGTGAAGAAAAAATGCGTCTCAAACTCTTAAAGGGTTAATAATGAATCTTGGATCTCTTGAACTTTGCTTGAAATTTCGTAGTTGTACCTTTCACGGAATTTCGGGTATATACGTTTAAAGATGGAAAATCATGCAAAATTCCTCTCCTAGATAAATGAACTCATGATACACTATACCAAACCTTTGCCTGGCAGTGTAAATATCCTAGAAATATACAGGGTAAGTAAAAATGAATACACCGATTTCATAGGTGTACTATGCAAAATTTAATCAATGTATTCATTCAAAATATGCATACATGCAGAGGTAATATACAAAAGTGACGAATAGTAAGTAGGTTTTAATGTTACGGGGTTATTGCTTTGGGTACGGTGGATTGGTCGCGTATCTACAGTAGACAATCCACCGTTATCTTGGCCATCACGATCCTCATGTCTCACCCCATGCGAATTTTTGCTGTGGGGGTTTGTAAAGGATCGCGTGTATGTGCCTCTAGGTCCAACGACCATGACTGATTTAAAGCCCGTATCGCAGCTGCTATCACTATCATCGATACAGACATGCTGCACAAAGTTTGGCAAGAAATTCATTTCAGAGTTGATATATGCCGTATAACAAAAGGAGCACATAACGTAAATTTGTGAGGAGTACATTCAAAACTTATGTATATTACCTCTGCATATATGTATATTTTGAAGGGATACATTGATTACATTTTGCGTAGTAAACCAATGAAATTGGGGCATTCATTTTGACTTACCCTGTACATTTTCCCTGATTAATTCAGAAAAGCATTATGTTGCTGCTGTTGTTGTTGCTGATTCCTGTCACCCAGCAGAGTTAGATTAGGTCCCTGATACTACACTCTCTCAAGAAGTCAATGACCAACAGATCCAGATGATCTTTTTCAAGTCCCAAGCACACTAGGATAGATCCGGAGGAAAAGCATTATAGTATGTTTTAGCAAAAAATAAGAATTTCCTTATTCATCAAAAATTTGTGCCGTAGATCCCCGGAAGGTAAGCAGTTATGTAGATTATTAAGGCTTGAAAGGTATGGAAGCGTTAGTGTATGAAATACTTGGGTATAATATAAATGTTAAGATTAAGTTATAATTTTTTTTAAAATTTTATACTGTACGGATAGTTTCATTATGTACTTCAGTCGTCAGCCGACTAGAATTACACAAATAAGAGAAGCGGCTAAACACAAGAAAATTTGAAACTATCCACTCATATATTTTACCTTAACCTTCGTTCATGTAATTTATGTTTTTAGTAAATGCACTGTATTAATGTGGCTATAATCTCCTATGCCCGTGAGCCACCTAGCCTATTCACTAAAGTTGTGTATAAATGTGTGCATTATTATTATTTTCATTAGATCATAATGCGCTGCGGATGTGGTGCAGTGCAATCTAGACTTAGCATCATAAAATGAACCATTAGCGCCCTTTACACGTACGCTCTTTCCCACGTGAAACCACGATCCCGCGCGATTGAGTGCGCGTGTGAAGGTGTCGGAGAGGAAAGGAAAGCTGCTTTGGAGCGTACTGCAAGTTTTTCCGCGTTCAATCCTGTACGCTCCAGGCACTCCAAGAGCGTACGTGTAAAGAGCGCTAATTGTGTGGCTTTGGATGTTACACACCGGAAGTCACCGTGGTGAAGATTAAACACCGTGGGAAAGTCTCTATTGAACCGCCGGGAGTTTTCTGAATAAAAATCTAGATGTTTCGAGAAGCTTCGAAAGGGACTTAAAAAGGCCAGCCCGTATGCGGAAAGAGACATGAAAGAGGAGCTGCTGCTCTGGGATTGATAGAGCACCAGAGGCTCCCGCTAGAGAAAGGATCGGCGGACCTGCTATTCTGCGTTACAATGCACAATGTTATTTGTCTGACGGTGCAGTTAGATATTATACGAAACTGTGTTGTAACTACATCTGTAAATAGGCAAGCAAATAATCTAATAAACAGCTTTTCTCTAGCAAACGGCTCTGTCCTCTGTCTTAAAGCAAACTCTCGTGAATCGTGAAGTTTAGTTGTGAGGACAAGACACCACAGTGCCTTCCCTGAGAAATTAAACCAATGCATTACATTGCATGACGGGGGAGCGGTAGCCCAGTTGGCAAGAGCAGCCAGTGACCTCAGCGTCCCTGGTTTGATGCTCGTCCCTACAAATCTACCGCCGTGTTCACTAATGGTGGCCTAGGCAGGCAAAATAGGGCGTGGCTGCAATGTCCACCAAGTTCTCAAATTTAACTGTGGAAGTGCGGGGTCAAGTGTTCCGGTCTCGTCACTTGACTCGATTCAAAATTACGGGACCGGTTATTTATCCAAGTCGGACTCCGACCCTTGTGGTGCTAATTCAAAACAGGAGCCGCACCTTCATCGCCCAAGCCTTCGGGACTTGGTCCGACGTTACTGTCGGTCAAGGGGCATAAGCAACAACAAAAACATTGCTGACGAAAGGGCACTGAACACAGGTGTTTCTTTTGTCAGCATATCTGTTGCATTACCGAGGTCCTTTTATAGAACTTCCCCCTACACACAATTAATTTCGTTTCCCAGTTTCATCTTTTGTAATATTTACATATCATTCCTTTTTTTTCAACGCGTTTCGACGTGTTGAATTACGCCTCATTTTCTAGTAAACAATTCATAACTGCCGTGGCGAGATATAAAAAGTCACGCATTTGGCTGTTTATTCAGCTAAACACTTCCCGTCAGGGGATATCACATCTTAATTCAATAAGAAACGAGAAAGACGGCGGAAAACGCGAGAAAAAAAATTCGGACGGATAAACAAAGCGACTTCTCTGAGCAGAATATTAAATCGCTTACGGAAGAATTGAACCTTGCGATTTCTGATATGACTTTTGTTTCCTTGTGGCAGAGTTATCGGACTTACTGTTTCTGTCCATTACTTCAACTCAAGTTGCTTATTAAATGATTCTGTGGGGAAATGACAGAAGCAGAAACAAGAGTTGAGCGCTTTCTTTAAGGTAATATTAATTTCGCTGTTGACAGGAAGGAAGCGAACGTATGTCACTTGCTTCAGTTGATGCAGATGGATGTATATGAGAGAAACTAATTTTAATTTGATATAAAGAAATGAATAGATGGAATAATATAGGGATATAGGGAATCCCAAGGGCAGTTTTAGAAATAATAGAATTTATTTCTCGTTTAGATCTATTTTTATACTAAAAATACAAGATGGTAAAAAAAAAACTCTCACATAAAATTTTAAAATCATATAAAGAAAGATAGTTGAAATAGTTGAGTTTTCCTTTTTTATCTAAAATACCTGGAAATATATGTCGAAAATATCCGTCTAC
Source organism: Dolomedes plantarius (assembly GCA_907164885.2). Lineage (NCBI taxonomy): Eukaryota > Metazoa > Arthropoda > Arachnida > Araneae > Dolomedidae > Dolomedes > Dolomedes plantarius. The sequence goes on along the minus strand of OU015498.1, from coordinate 48,317,025 downwards.
TCTTTTCAATACGTCAAGTGTAAAGGTTAGTGTGTACTAACCCCATTGGATTCACTCCCCTCAATGTTTACCTATGGAGAAAATGTGTCTACTTTTTACAGCTACATAAATGCTGATAATCCATTAAAAATGGTATTTTCAGATATCCTGAACTTTTCTGCACCTTTGTAACAGGATTCATTTTATGAATTTCGCCCACCAAAGGAATTGATGAGCGTTTAAAACAGAATAGCCCAGATTTTTTTTCAAGGATTAATTTAAATTTTAAAATGTTATTTGCATTTTTTAAACGAAAAATTCCAGAAGGTGTAAAATTTCTTTCTGTGTTACGGAGTACAATTTAAAAAAAAATCTTTAAATCCAAGTCGGCAATCCTCGGACACATTTTCTCTATAGGTGAACATTAAGGTGAGCGAATCCAATAGGGTTAATACACACAGCTTTAATTAGAATTTTCTGTTTTATAACTAAGTAAACACATATTTCCCAAGAGCTAAAGTTTTCTTTCTTTTTATTTAAATATTTCTTTACCATTTTTTTTCCAGAATGTTCTTAAGGAAGTCCCAAGAAAACACCTTCGCTCTAAAATCCCTAAAAGTTCTACAACAATGAGATTACTAAACCGTTTCCCCAAAAACAATATGCATTTCAAACAAAGCGCGAACACGCTTCAACTCAGTCTAAACTGTTGAAATTATAAACTCAAGTGCAACGTGCACTTAAAAAGAACCTCGTAAAATTGGCAAGCCCAGGTGAAATATCGTTCTCAACTAACTGCCCAGAAAGCTGTGAAAAATATTAATTCCATCATCAGCGTGTGTAGGAACGGAAAACCGCCGACACAGGAAAACGCCTCGTCTATCGCAGGTGGTAGGTTTATTGATCGTCGAACACGGTGTACACCAGACTGATATTTTCAGTTACGAAACTTGATTTTATCTATGAAATTCTACATTGTATAAGAAACCACAGGAACATCGGAGCCCGTTCTGGTATTTTGGAAGATAATACCAAACAACTACTATATTTAATAAATAATATCTCACTTGCATTCGTGATAAAAGTGGCCATTTTAAAGCACTGATAAGATGTATTATTTTTAGAAAGCCACATTCCATGTTTCCTTTTTGTAGGCATATATATTCTTTTAAGGGGTCAAGGGACTTTAAACCTCAAATTTTTTAAATCTCAATTTTTAAGCACATAAACAGAATGCGAATAATTAATATTCTTTTTTACTTACATTGATGACCCTTAGAATTCAAAATAAGGATTTTTTTTCAAAATAATATCTGTTTTTCAATTTTTAAATTCTAAAATTATTCAAAATGCTCCATGTGTATTGTATATAAAAACCCTAAATATTTTTATATGCATTTACTGTATGTTTATAAACATAATCATGCATTAATGTTTTTCTTGTATGAATCTAAAGTTTAAAATAAGTTTTTTTTCTTTCTGACTGTTATTTTTTATGTTTTTTCACGTTTTTACTTTATTTCATGGTCTATAAATTTGAAAAATATTTAAGGCTACAAACTATGCACAGTTTTATGACAAACGCTTCCATTAACAATTCTGAGAAATTTGGAAGAAATCATTAAAAAAAAAATGAATGCGAATGAAAAATTTTGAAAAATTCTAGCATTTTTGAAGAATTTTTTGAAAAACAAATCTTATTCTTCCACATATTACTTATTTGTGAATTCTAAGTGAATTCAATGCATTGAAAAAGAATATCAATTATATTCATGTGGTATATAGAACAAAATGTTGAAAATTTAAAAAATTGGGTTGAAGGTCCCTTGTCCCCTTAAGTACAAAGTAAGGGAACTCGAAATGCCCTTACTTGGTATAACAAATTCATTTTATTCGATACACTCAAATTTTCGAATACATTATGAAGTATCTTTAATTATCAGAAACATGTCCTATAAAATAACAATCAGTGTCTTTCATCGAATTTATCATCCACAATCCATGGCTAATGAAGAATTCAAACTATCTTTAACATTCATCAGAAATGAAAGGGTTTTATGTGTAGATAATAAAATTGCGAATTTATTAAAATCATTCGTGTCATTCATAATTCTAGAAACTTCAAGAAATAACTTTTCATAAAAAAATTATTGCTATTAATATTGGTTGATTAGTCATCTTTCATAACACTTGTCTTCCTATATTTTTTCTTGAATGAGAGTCAAACAGAGCATATAAGCTATCATAATTAGCAATATTTGACAGGAAATAAACTTAAGTTTTTAGTATTCTATAGACATAACGAAATTTTGAATTATATATTCTATATATAAAAAGCTATAATTGCTGATATTTTTCAGTTTTGAAACATATTGTAATTAGTATACGAGAATTAAATATTAACTAACACACAAAGATAGACTACATACTGGATAATTGGTCCTGGCATTAAAATACCGAAATCCGTTGCATCAAACTCAAAAGTTTTCACTTCCCGTTAATTTGACAATTAGTCTTTAGTGAACATACAACATTAACAAACCACTCTAATTGATCCTTAACGTGCCACCTATGGTGGACTGTGCAACATCGTGTCATTATCTAACTTGTTGTGTATTGTATGATGTAAAGAATATTTCATTTACCTTGCTAATTGTTTAGTATCTACCAGAATCTCTATGGTAAGAATTAAAAATAGAAACGGAATGTAACAAACATGTTTATTCACTTCTCTACATTTGTGTACATATAAATGAGATATTACTGTTGAGAAAGTTTCAGTTAGGTAGCGCTACGGTGCTTAAATGATTGTAGACGACCTCTGGTGGCGCTGCTTGACTGAGATAATCTCGCACCATCTTTAACCCCGATACCATGTTCGTTTAGATTTTGATTCGAACCATGTACATTTAGATTTGATAAGCGATGATAATGTTCTCTTTCGTATAAGCTCAATGCTCGTACAAAAGTATTCTTCATTGGGTACAATATATTCTCTTCGAGTGCATTGTATCGCATCAATATCACTTCTCTTCGAGTACAACGCATTCTTCATTGGGTTTTAACACTTGGGTTATTAACTATTTTATTTTTACGTTATTAAATTTGTTGTTATGTTTAGCCGTGAATCGATTTCTTTTGATTATTCTTTCATTTACCACTGAACGACTTTCGATTTTGCTACATTACAAACAACCACTTAAACTTTTAACAAACATCCTCAGCTGTACAAGGTATTTAACACTAGAACTACCAAGTTATACCTTATTTCAGAGACGTTATAATAGGTCCTTTTGAAGGGCATGCTATTCTAGTTTCAACAGCATATTACTCCACAAAAGGAATCCAAAATCAATTAACCCAGACTATTTTACGAACAAGTGGCACTTACTTATTCTCCGGGAATAACTTGTCTTCACGAGGCTTCTTGACTGTCACTTTTGGAAAGCTTCTTCTAACGTAAAATGTCTCCGTTGCTTCAACATATCAAATCTAGTCATCTTGACTAGATTACTCCACTATCCTACATTTAGACTCTTCGATTTACTGCTTGTGGCACCTTACCTACCTATAATAGATTCTTTCTGTCGTGAACTCAGTTGCAGGCTGTATTAGGTTTTGCAAGGTAATTGGCTGAAATATGGGGAATTGGAAAGTAAACATAAGATAAACAGGTAAGGAGGTAAATAATTGCTACATTTGCATTACGTCATAATCTATATATATAAAACAGTTCCGTAGCTGACTGACTGACTAACTGACAGATATCGCACAGACCAAACTGCTGGACTTAAAGGTCTGAAATTTTGCATGGCTGAAATTTTTGCATTCTTATGGTGTAGAGGTGCACCAAGAAAGATTTTTGAAAAATTCATCTTAGATTTTTTTTAATTTTATTTTTAAGCTGTTTTTGTAACATTCTTTAAAGTTTGCATTTAAAATAATAATCTGAGGGTTATAAAATTTTTATCAATAGAAAGATCGTCAAAATTCTTTTCAAATGAAATCTCTTTCGAATCTTTACCTCCATTTTCTGATTTTTGGAGAATTTTAATTTTGGTGAATTTTAATTTTTTGGTGAAAGTTTAATTTTTAGAATTTAATTTAGAAAATGATAAACACGAGATTTCTTTTCTTTTTGTGATGCCTTAAATTAATTTTGCGTCACGTGCATAGCAACGAAATAAACTGACAAAAAATATTAAAATGCGGTAAAAGATAAAATTTAACCACTAGACTTATTCGGATGGAAGTTTTTTAAGAATTTAATTCATATTAGAATGTTTTAGGGATATTAAACATACAAATTTATTGCATACTTTGACATTTGTATTTAATTTGAATATTTTCTTCTACATTATATTGTCTATAAAAATATCTGTTACGAATTTTTTATAACTTTTTTTTGGTTTTTTTACCATTAATTGCATACATTGACCGTTGTATTTATTATAAATATTTTTTTTGCCATTAATTGTATACATTGACCGTTGTATTTAATTTGAATGTATACCTCAACGAAACACGGGTATTCAGCTAGTATAATCGTAAAAGACAAATAACCTAGATGGTGAGTTATATGTAACAACAACAGAAATGTCAGAAACATAAGCATTAGAAGCAAACTTCTGCATGTATAAAATTCCATTCATAGGAAAAATAAATATATAGCCCTATGAATAAGACAAATAACACTTCAATAAAATAAAAAAAGACTTTTCTAAAAACTTGCACCTCTTGTGTTCCTTGAAAATCTAGTGCCGGGTTTGTCGATAATATTCTGTTTTATTCGAAGATGGTAAGTACAAAACTCATGGAAAATATTTCATAAGTATTCAATACTTTTTGTATTGACATATAGGAAATTTATTGGACGAAAATAATTCACATTTATTTGCAACTCCGTCATATTAAACATACAAATTTATTGCATACTTTGACAATTGTATTTAATTTGAATATTTTCTTCTACATTATTTTCTCTTTATTGAATTCCCTACCGAAATTAAATTTATAAAAATAATATATAATAATTTATTAAATTTTTATATATTTTTTATTTTAAAAATATATAAAAATCCAAATTCGAAAATAATCTTCATCTCAAATTTTTTAATTTAGGGATACTCAGTCTGCATTATGTAACCATTTTCTTTCCTCTTTTGCAGTATTTTTCCCGTTTGTTTTATAACTTTAAGGAGAATACACATTTTTCTGCAATACTTCAAACATGGTATTGGTATAAGCTTAAGTACATCACGTGCTGATGAAAAATAGGAAGTGTTAAGCATCTTAGAGCAGTTTATACTTACAAGCTTTAAATAATAGGATAAAAGATACTTTCTTAAAATATATTATAGCAGATTAAAACGTTCGTTGTTACAGGGAACAATGTATTGTGTATTATTTCATTTCATGACAACCTGTGATATATATTTTCCCTTGAATAAATAAAAGAAACTACAAACCAAACAAAGAAACTACTAACATTTCAGTGAACTTCGGTCCGGAAGTTGGCTGGAAGAGCTAGATTTTAGAAAATGCAGAATCATCTCACTGCAGATGTCGAAATTACGCTCCAGGAATTTTCTCTAATTGCGTCTAAATTGTCTGCATCATTAATATAAGTAATTACTCCTTCCCTAATCTCTAGATGGCCTATGTTAATTTAATTTAATCCGAGTAATCCAGAACAATTTTTTTAATATATATAAATACATAACTCCGTTTAATACATAAATTTTTTTGTATATTAAGGTCAATTTACACTATATTTCTCTTTTGTTAATTATTATCTTTATAATTATATTTAAATAATAAAGAATATCATTATATAATTTAACAAATGAAAATATAGATCGTACGAGAAAAACTATAATATATATATATATATCGTAAGTTTCCCTTATAAACTGTTTATGTTATTCGTAATGTATTTCGTAATTTCTTAAGTTTAACGGCACGTGTTTTGCATGTTTGTTTAACGGAACAGCAGGTTTTTGCTGAAGATGATCAACATATCATTTTACAAGATGGATCAATGGTAGACACTGTTTCGATTGCCTGCATTACTTCCTATTTCATCTTTATTTATTTATATCCATGACATAATTTTATTATTAATATGCAAATGCAGAGATTGGAAAATATTAGTTATGGTATTTGTCGCTGACTAGACAAGCCTACAATAATTAATTTTAATGCAATGTATAATGATTAAAATTTAAAAGCATTTCGCCCAAAGTTTGCACGGACTAAGCATTTCAAGCGTCCTTCGTCTCTGACGTTCCGGTACTACTGACAGTTTCAACTTTACCTTAAAACAGAATGCATGTTCACCACTAGTAACAAAATATGTGGAAACACTTGGTTAAAAAAACTTCAATAACTGCTTCAATAACTGTTTTAGTGTTAAAGCGAATTAGATTAGCCGTAAAACTAAAACTTATATGTTATAAAGATTGTGCTTATCAGTCTTGATTTATAAATATCTTTTTATTATACATTCCTTTATATCTAATTATTTAACTTGAATTTTTTCCATAAGCATTGTATCTTGAATTCAGTGTGCTTATGGATGCTTTTTTTAGATAAAATATATCTTAATTTCAGAGGCTGAAAGTTTTATTCAAACCTTTTCCTTTATATCAGAATCTGTATTTGTAAAATATGAAAGTATAGTTTCTCGTTTTCTACACTTTGCTTTTCTTGCTTAAAAACTCCAAAGTCCCAGCTCCTCAAAAAATAGATTTTGTAATTCTTAAGGAAATTTAGAAAGTTTTCACTGTCGAATTGTAAATTTAAGATTTTTCATTTTCAGAATTTTAAAGAAAAAATATTTTAGTATCTTCCATAAAATTGTTTCTCATGTTCACATTTTATACTTCAGTTCTAATTTTTCCTGTATTGAATGCATTCACTTTGTAAAAAATATCGACACACTTGTGGTTCATTAATACACTTTCTTGTAATGGATTGGTATTCACTTTTGTAACAACAACCAAATTAATTCATTTTGAGACTTACTAATATACTTTCATTCATTTTGAGACTTACTAATATACTTTCTATGAAGATTTGCAACTTATGAAAAGATCATCTGGGCTGCAGCTTGGGCTCGTAGACGTTTGATTCCACAAGACAACCCTAATAAGCTCTCCGTTTATCCAGGACAGAGGCCAAATGGATGTCTCCTACAGTTACCAGAAATCTTACTTACAGAATGTAGATATCAATTTTGAAAACAGTAATTAATATGAGAAACGGAGTTTTATGGAGAGCATCTTGTAAACCGAGCACCCCCTCAGGTGGTCGGTAACTGGGGTGATCCTAACTTCCTCATAGAAGGACTCTGATCTCATTGAAGGAATTTCCGGTCTACGGATTCAACGCAGACAGGACAACCTAGACAGGAATTCCCCTTCTAGGCTGGATATGGGCACGTTGAATCCGTAGACCGGAAAGTCCTTCATATTCGTCAAATATTCGTAAAGCAGAGTATTTGTATAGATCATCTCATCATCTGACAACATGTTGGAAATTTACCGTCTAGTTTTACTTCAGCCCTGTAGCCAGTAAACCACAATCATTTGAGCTGTTCATTGACCTAATCATGCACCTAACCTTGAGCACAATTGTGCTTCAAGTTGATACCTCTGAAAATGCGCAGTCGAAGGAAGAAAACTTCAAATGTGTCCGTTGCCATTATTTTACTAATTCATAAACATTAGACAATTTACTGGTTAAGGATAAAATTTAAGGCAAAACAGTCTGTTAATGATATAATGATTCTATTCGAGATCATTTAGTTTATCACAGGACACAATATAATGTACTGTGTCACCGACGATAACTGAAGTAGGGATACATTCTTTGAAAGACTTTCTAAGATAAAATAATAAAACTCATTGCAATGTATGGAGGAACCATACTATTGTATATTTATTAATAATAATAAATTATAAATACTTTAATAAGACCGATTATTCTTTATGGCTGCGAATGTTGGCCCTTAAATTAGTCTGATGAGGATAAACTCTTAGTTTTTGAGCGAAAGATTCTACGTAGAATTTATGGTGCAGTGCGAGAAAATATCATCTGGAAAATCCGTTATAACCATGAATTATACCTTAAATATAGGCAACCAAATATAATGAGGGTAATTAAATCTTATCGTGTCTGATGGCTCGGCCATGTTTATAGATATTAAAGCAGTGGCCTTGTTAAAAGTCTGACTTTTTATAAAATGGAAGGTACTAGAAGAAGAGGTAGACCATGTACTAGATGGATTAATTGTGTCGATAGAGATCTTAAGATCATTGGAATTAACCGGTGGAGAATATTGGCGTCTAATCGGGCTGGATGGAGAAAACTGACTGGGATTACTTTGGCCTGTACCAGGCTGTCGTGCTGATGAAGAAGAAGAATAACTTATAAATAGAAAGAATTCTAACTGTCTTATGTATGAAAAACTTTCCAAAATAATTGTAATGATCAGATCAAGCGGAAGATCCTGGAATGTAACCTTAGACATAAAGAATTCATCATGGGGATAATGAAAAAAATCGAAAATGAGAAGAATTTCAATTCCATAATGAAGCTTTAACATGCTATACATAATTTGAATTATTAAGATACTGAAGGCAAGTGGGAGCATTTCTTTACACGGCTTGAAATTAAAAACTTGCGAACCTTTGTGAAATACGTCGTGTGCTAAAATGTTGGACATTGAAGGGCACTTCTTATTTCTTATTGCGAAAAAACATAAGTGTTAAAGCGAAACTTATTGTACATTAACTTCGGTTGAGAATATCGTTACGACAAGTGTAAACACTTTCTTTGTAAATAGAACAACATAGAGTATAAATTGAGTTTCCATAGTCCTAAAGCAAATTGCGTAGTTTTAAGCAAAGCAACACGGGGATTATTTTGGAAACTATCAAACTTCCTTTGTTACAAACAGATTGGATTCGTATTTTTTGTGTGGCTTTATTTATAAATTCGACAGTAATAGAACACTAGGAAATTGATCAGTATCAATAAAAGGGAAATCCCTAAATTAAGAATCTCTGGTCTCAGTACCAACCATTGGTCCCAGCAAAGACAAACAACTAAATAAATACAAACGGTATACTTTCTATGAAGATTTGCAACTTATGAAAAGATCATCTGGGCTGCAGCTTGCTCTCGTAGACGTTTGATTCCACAAAACAACCCTAATAAGCTCTCCGTTTATCCAGGACCGAGGCCAAATGAATGTCTCCTACAGTTACCAGAAATCTTACTTACAGAATGTAGATATCAATTTTGAAAACAGTAATTAATATGAGAAACGGAGTTTTATGGAGAGCATCTTGTAAAATATCTGAAGCTGTAAATCTTTCCAAAGATTTTAAGAATAGTAATATATAATTGGCTGAAACTCTCTCCCTTACGGAGGGAGAGAGTTCCATTGAGCCAGGGAGTTTCAGTCAATCAGTTCAGGGGGACCTTACGAAGGGGAATTCCTGTCTAGGCTGGATATGGGCACGTTGAATCCGTAGACCGGAAAGTCCTTCAATGAGATCAGAGTCCTTCTATGAGGAAGTTAGGATCACCCCAGTTACCGATCACCTCAGGGGGTGCTCGGTTAAAATTCTGGTGGCTCCTAGCCAAGTCGGACTCCAACCATTACGGTGCTATTATAAACCGGAATCGCACTACTCAGCCCGAAGCCTATATGAATCTGGTCTGGAACTTCCGGCCAGTGGACATTAGGAACAACAACAAGTGAAATTAAATTTTCACAGAGACTTAGGCATCCAGCTAGCCACTTAGATTCAGAATTCCAAAGTGATCCCCGTCAGGTCTGACATCCTCAATCCTATATCTCCTTCTAGAATTGCTTTACCGGGTAATTGCAAACTCGCATCATGCATACACAGTCGCAAATGATACGAGTACTTCCCTTTCCTTTAGTGAACTTCTTTCATTACTTCGAGATTGGCAAACACATCAATATTTCAATTACGATAATGATTATTACTCAGTTTTCGAGCTCAGTTGTTTTTAAAAGGAGGGTCCATAAAGAACGGGAAAAACGTAAAATACAAGTTTTAAATATTCGTTACCCATCTACAACCACTTACCACCTAACTCTCTACTGAAAACTAACGCAGTAGGGGAAACTCTTTTGAAAATTGAATCGGCGCATTATAATTTAATCTCACAGGAATGGGAAAAAATACAGGATAAAAATTAGGACCTTATGAAATCCTTTTAGAAATTCTTTTCTGGGTAATCCCAAGCTCGCATCATACACACAGAGTCGCAAATGATATACGAGTACATTCCTTTCCTTTAGTGAACTTCTTTCAGTACTTCGATATTTGCAAACACATCAATATTTGAACTACGATAATGAAATTCGTAATTACGATAATGAAATTCGTTGTTCTGTTTGTAAAATTTGGGATTGCGAAAATGATGAAATTAAAAGATTCAACTGTTACCACGTAAAATCTTTTGTCGTATGTTCGTCTCATAATGTTTTTCATAATTTACATGTGTATTCATATTTTCAATTCCTTAAACATGAAAAATTACCCCAGTATATCTCTTTTTTTATTTAAGGGGATCAAGGACACATTTGAAAAATTATTTACTGAGTTAAAATTTTGAATTTGTTTTGTATTTATTATAGGGGACAAATGCTAAAAAACTGTAACTTAAATCTTTTAATTTTATCATTAGCAATTCAAAATATGCTTTTGATTTACATTGTATCAAAATTATTAATTAATTATTTAAAATTTAACGAAATATTTGAAATTTCTAACACTAGTATACATTTATTTGTAAGATTTGCACATGTGGTGCATCTTGTCCAAAGAAAATTAAATTTATATAATAGTGTATTTCGATAACTCCAACGCTAATGATTGTTTTAATCGATGTCTTTCTACTATCCATGTAACACAATCCAACGTTTTAAATGAAATCAGCGAACCATGAATTCTTGAGGAACATTTCTCTGAACACAATCATAATCTTGGAATTATAATTAAACATTTCGGCTCGCTTTGCAATACGCAGTTTGCAATCTGTTCTAAGCAGCTTGGATCAGACTTACACCGTTAGATACACATCTTGATTTAAAACGCAGGCCATGAACGGTAATCCGGTAGATTAAAAGCTTCCAACATACATTACAAAGTTTGAAATGTTTGAATCTGCTCATTACCATAGCTCGTCCATTATTTTTCCTTCTCTACAAGGGAATCTTATTTAGAGAGATGGATTTATGCAATGCACTAAGGCAGTGTAGGTTGTTCGGTTTGTAAAATTTGGGATTGCGAAAATGATGAAATTAAAAGATTCAGGTGTTACCACTTAAAATCTTTTGTCGTATGTTCGTCTCATAATGTTTTTCATAATTTACATTTGTATTCAAATTTTAAATTCCTTAAACATGAAAAATTTCCCCAGTATTTCTCTTTTTTTCATTTAAGAGGATCCGGGACACGTTGTAAAAATTTTTAATTACTGAGTTAAAATTTTGAATTTTTTTTTTGTGATGGTTAATCATATAATTTGTAAACAAAATCACATCATAAAACTTCTCATAAAGTTTTTAAAAAAAATTAAAATTTAAAATTTTAAAAAAAGGGGTAATTTAAAATCGTTATAACTCGAATATTATTGTCGAATTTAAAAAATTTTAATTTAATTAACAAAAATATAAGTTTTAATTTTTATTCAGTGTTTTTTTAAATTTTAAATTTAAAAAATAAAAATATTTAGGTAAAAAAAAATTTATTTTTAAAAAATCATATTTTCAAAAGTAAAATTTTTTTCATATTTACTAAATCAAAATTAAAGTGAAATAATTGAAAAAGACATGTTCCAAGTGTGAACCATTTATCATCAACGGTTCTTGACTTATAACAGCTTAAAGACGAGAAATGGTGAAAAAAACCATCCTCCAGAAAAACGCATTTACAGGTTTAAACAAAGAATGGCTGCTATTAGAATGTTGCAAAATAAAAACTAATATCTCCTGTTCAAATTAAGATATAAACATAATTTAAACGTCATTTTTATCGGAGAGAACACAAAATTTTTTAATGTAATAAAAATTTGTTCGATAATTTTAAGAATTTTGTGTCCTGATGCAATTTTATCGTAGACGTTATTGCGTCAAATACGAGGCGCATGCACAATGTAAGAACCGATTGAGTGTAAGAAATTTAGGAAGAAGTTTCTGAAAGATTTTTATAGCCAAATATTTAAACGTATATTACACTGCTTTTATACGTAGTCGCATTATTTATTGAGGAATTTGTAGTAATGTCAAAATACTAGCTTTTGTATTTCTGCATCGAAGAATCTCACCGCCAACCAATTCAACCACTCGTTCACAACGCTTTTTGTTTCTCGATCACTCTTGTAGACTCTGATAGGCCAAAAATCTCTTCAAGTGGAGAAACAAATGCAAATATCTAGGAGCTAGGTCAGGTATGTACGAAAGATTTTTCAAAAATTTCCTAATCAAAGTATTCAAGCAATACACGTGTGCGGACGGCGTTATGCAGCCGCGCGTTGTCGCACTAAAGATATCTACTGTCCAGTAACTCCAGTACAGACAGTAACCCACGCCGTCGAATCTGAATTCCTCGACACCAGGATTCAGCATTTATGGTCGTACCGCCCGAACCTTTTTTGCATTCAAAAATCCTATCACCGACCGCTCGGCGACACAGCTGGCGGGATTATAGATTTTATTGTCCACTTTGAATAACACAGCAATGGAGATAACGGTACTTTTCCGTTAGCCGTGCGCAAGTGATATGTCGCCAAACATGGTTCACAAGTCGCATTTTCTGTTGTTTTGTTTAATTAACAGTAACTCCCGTAATACTTGTGCGTGAATAAACAAAATATATAAGTAACCATGAATATTTTATTAATTTAGTAAATATTTAGTTAGGAGACCCCAAATCTTTAATATATTTCAAGGTGTCATCAAAGGGACTGCCGCCACAGAACTTCAGCTAGGTACGATTGCAAATGGTGGCGTGCTGTTCGCCAGTTATATCGTCAGCGTTATATCGCTATATGGTACTTCTTCACTAATGCTCTATCTTTTGTGTGATTGTGAAGAAAGCAAATATAGTTTGTGGTTAATTAGTCCATTTTTTATTGATGTATATTTTGGGGTTGTTTAGCTTGTCTCTGAACTTCATGTTCTCTTAGATTTAAAACCGCTGATCCACCCTCTTCGTACAACGTTTCATGTGGTACAATACGTCTTCAAAATGAGGCCTGTCTATTACCGATTAAATAGTTTTCCTAGGGTTGTTAGGCTGGCAACTTTTCATTCTCGCCAATGGCGATACTTGTTAGGACAAAGGACAAATGCGCCCAGCTAAAGGAAAAGTACCGAGATAACTTTATAGAATTATGTAATTTACACCAAATGAAGGACTAGACATTTAGAATCCAAATGAAGGCAGCGTCCTTATAATGACGTGACCTGCGCGTGATCTATGAACAATTGGTTCTTACTTTGTGGATGTGCCTCGTATTTTATATTTTATGACTATTATATTGCTGTGCTCAAATCATCAATACGAATATTGTATGGTTTCACACATGTACAGGGATACTTCTCTAAGGTGGTCAGTAGTGGTGCAAAAAAAAGTGGCCGTTTTGAGGGGTGACCGTCGGAAAGAGGTTTTTTTCCGCAACGTTAGTTCTCTGGAGTCTATAATCAGTTCTGAGCGAAATACAACCGGTTAGAGAAGTATTTCTGCATATATAAAACATTTAAAATGTCATTTCTGGGCATTGACAAATTTAAATGAAAGATGCTTGTATAGAGAGTTAACGACCCTTAAAATATGTAAAATATAAACAATAGAAATAAATAAAATTAAAAATCAAGCATAGACTGCTAAATCACTTTAACATAAAACATATCCTGCAAAGAAAACATTTTCAATAGAGGATAGCGCAGAAGCTTCATATCCCCATAATGAAAAAAACAAATAAATAATCCTACAGAGATAGATAAAAATAATACGAATATAGACAAGAAACAAACAGAAATCAAACACTCTGGGCATCCACGCACCAACGGCAAGATTCTGTAAAAGTGCCGGAACTGAACCATAAAACAACAGAGGTAACCGACAGGTCTCGTCATCAGGGAGCCTAACCATATCAGTTACCTCAAGGGGAACTTTCTGAATAGGATGCAGGTAAGCCCAAAAGACATCCCAAGGCCCCGAGTCCCCCAAGGAAGCAATAAGTCAAAAAGAAAATGAAAAGACAAACACAACTTACAGTATGGGCTCAACGCACCTTACATGCCCCTTAAAAAAGTAATATAGTGTACAAGAGAATATATGTGTAAATATTATTAAAAAAATTCTTTAGTTACCTAATGAATTTATGCAAATGGAGATCTTTTTCGTCTGAAATCTAGATTAAATAGGATTCCCGTAAGAAGCTTAAGACTGGCAGAAAAGAATAGCAAAAACATGAATCTGGAAATTCCTCTATTTTTTTCTTATACCCTAAGAAACATAAAATTAGCATTTTATGTTTTACTTAAGGAATTCATTCAGACGTTAAAATAGGAACTTTTGCAGATGCGGAGGATTTGAGGTAATCAATTTTTATGAATTTTTATGACTGGCAAGCTCAGCGCGATTTCTCCAAAACGAGAATTATTCCGTGTAAAAGTGTACTGCATTCACCGTTTTTAAAAGTAAAGTTCTTAGGAAATGTCAACTTCGTTCTTTGTATAGTTAGAAAAGTAAGCCAAAGAGAAGAATTAATTTAGGGGACATATTATAAGTCAATCAGTTAATTCTTAAAGTTAATAAACCGACAACATATTTAGGGTAGCAAAACGATAATTATTTCAAGAAAGTAAAACGCTAAGCTAAAATTTTATGCAGATTTTTCTTCTGTTAAGAAAAGGAGCGTTATCTCTAAAAGGGTATTAATTAGAGAGCGCTCATGAATAAAGAAATTAACTTGATTTTTCCATCGCAATATTCCGTTTTTACTCGAGGTCAATGTACATAATTAGTTGAATACTAGAAAAAAATTATCTGACTGGAAAAGAAAGTTACTTTAGGAATTTCTCCATCGTGCTGCACGAAATTATGAATATTACCTAATAGTTTAAGTTCTGTAATGAGCAAAATATATTTTTCCCCACGACCATGTTCATCACTTGTTAAAAAACGAAAGACGAATACTTAAAAAGGAACAAGGGTTTTGTTGTTGTTGTTGTTGTTACTAATCCTGATCCAGCTGATAGGCTAGGCCAGATCATCAGACCAAAAACATTTAAAAAATTCAAGGCAAGGGGAGGATTCTACGTCAAATCCTCCTCCTTTTCAAGTCCCAAGCAAGAAAGAAGATGGTCAGGGGTGGAATGATTGATGTTAAATTTGCCAACAAATGGGGAAAATCTGATTGACTTAATCAAATTTAAGGAACTTCAGGTGACCACTTAGTAAAGCAGTCTGCTGAACACGATTGTCCACAAAAGCCATAGCTCCTCCCGGCTGTCTGCCGCAATACCAGTCATGTGCTGGAGGAGATCGCCATGAAAGGGCGATGGTAGATTTAACTCTTGATCTGTTAGAGGTCTGTTAACTCTTGAGAGGTCTTGATCTGTTAACTATTGAAGTGTTAGAGGTCAAATCCATTGTCCGTAGTTTCCACCTTAGCCAGGGCATCAGCCACTTCGTTGCCGCTGAGACCAATATGCGATAGGATACACTGCAAATTGATATCTGCAGTAAAGTCAGAACAGAGATTGAAGTTCAACAAGGGTTTTACAAATTGCAATTGCTCTGATATTGAAATGACTCAAAGCAGTAAAACGATTGGTTTTAAATATGTTCTTGTATCATGTAAAGTATTAAAAAATTGCTAATAATGACCATTGCTAATAATAAAGAATTGTTTGTTTTATAACTAAATTAAATCTGTTAAAATAAGTCTGAGCAAGCATTATTAATTCAACACCATTTACGATTCTTAAAAACGTTTTCTGCTAGACGTTATGACGTTAACTTCTAATATATGTTACTCTGTTAAGCAATAGAGTAATAAAATACGTCTTCGGAGATCCAAATCAACCATACATACAAATATAATGTACGTGTTGGAATTCCAGGGGTTCAATAGTTAAACTGGCCTATTCTTCTCACAAAAGTCACAGATGGCAGTGTCGAGAGGAAGAAAATATTTAAAATAGGATAGAATGAATATGATGAAAAGGCTGAATAAGGTTTTATATTGTCTTCTATGCTTGTCTTCTATGCTGCCACATCAATTCTGCCGATACCGACCTTTACTCAGTCAACTTTGAGTTAGAGCGATATAAATCGTGTGCACGACTAATTTTAATTAAAAAAATATATAAATGGGCATTTTCCTCACATATGCTTCATTTTCTGAAAGTTTCTTAGTCTATACCGGTGAAATATGGTCGATGAAAATTTTCAATCGGAATCGTCAACACGGAATATCTTTTTTTAAGTATTATATTCTACCCACTTTCTTTTTAAAGGATCAAACAAATTATTTCTTATGCAGTGAAAAGTGTACATTGTAGTGACCCTAATTTTAACTACTTATATTTTTAATTATAGAAAAAGTTAGATGAAATTTATACAATTTTTTTTTTACAGGTATTAAACTTACTGGAGGACATGTACTTAGAAAAACATTATTTCAAGTTAATATTTATGAAAATGAAATCAATTATTTTTTCTAATAAAACAAGTTTGCATTTTATGTTTTTTTTTTGCTAGTCAATACGCATTTATTAAACTCACTGGAATTACAAACCAATGTTTAGATAAATAACTTTAACTTTCTCATGTACTGCGTACGCTGTGCTTCGTTGGCTTTGAAAGGGTAATAAAACCTCTAAATATGGTAACATAACAAATTATTAAGTGTTTGTATTTAATTTCCGTACTTATTGGCTTGAATTATATAGTTTCCAAGAGAAATTTTTTAAACTGTTTTTAAATCGAAGTAAATAACATAAAAACAGTGTAAGGAATAATCTAATAATTTCATGACACATTACGCTAGATAAGTTTTCTTTATTTAAAGCCACAATTTGAAGAATTTCTAGCATATGTCCTAAATACATTGAACCTTCCAGCCCCAGTATTGTTTTACTTTCGTACAAATGGGCTCTAGAATTTTTTCCTGCCTTAAATAATCAAGATATTAAGACGAAAGAATGCTTTTTTATGTTTTTGTTGATGTATTGAATTAATTTCCTAAACAATTGCATTTCTCCTCAGGCATACAAAAATTTAAACATGCTGTCAATGAACTCAGTTAGGCTTTATTCTTTCAGATCGAATTCTATTGATTACACTATATACGCTCTTCGTCCTAAACACAGACTTAAGGCATCTTAATTCAAGGAGAAATATTCTAAGCTAACCGAATACATTAGTTTATTCTTTAATGTTAGTTTTCAGCAAAGCATTTCGTGCACTTAAACAGTGCTATAACTAATTCGAAACTCTCACCAAATTGTAATGCAGCGATAATTTTCATATTATAATATGTGAAATTCACATTTTAAAAAATTATTGTTATCACATTATCATTAATGTTGTGTGTTGTGTGTGCTGTGATTGATGCCCCTTGAGCGACAGTATATTCTCAGTTCAAGTCCATATCGGCTATTGGGCGAAGTGGTGCGGCTCCGGTTTTTAAACGTTATTATTATTATCATCATCATCATCATCACCATCATCATCATCATTATTATCATTATTTTAATTATCATCATTGATTATAATCATTACCATTGATGATGATAATAATAATCATAATATTATTATCATCAATGATGATAATAATAATCATTGTCATCATCATAATCATCATCATCATTATTATCATTATTTTAATTATTGATATTATTTAAAGTTAACATGCAACAGGCAACATTTTATGAAAGTAATAACTGGCTATGTTGTCAGAAGATTCTAGATATATCAATTTAGAATATAAAATATGTAGGTTTAAAAACGTGCATATCGATGTATCTCAACAGTTCCAAATATTTACCTACTTTAAATCTGCTAGTATTATTCTACGTGTTCAAAATCATTTTTTAAGGAATAACAAAACTGGAATCTAGTGCTCTCGTTGACAAAAAATATGGAATGTTCTGCATATTTCTAACTCAGGTACTGCGTTTGTCATTTTATAGAAATATAAACTATTCTATAACTGTTAAAGGAAACAACTTTTAAACAGTTATAAAATTCTGTCATTTTATTATATCTAACATTTATTTACTTTAAAAATAATTTACTTACACGATTGTAGTTTAAAGAACTTTGTTTTGTTGAATATTATTAAAAAAATTAATATATTGATGTATAATGATTGAGTGCATTTGAGACGACTATTTTTAACTGCAATTAACCTCTCTAAAATGCGGAAAATGGTGAATTGAAACCACAGAAAATAAATTACTGCATAAATTCTGTATAAATTCTGTATTTAAACTAGACTCTAAGCGATATTTCAGAATAATTATTAGATTATTTAAATACAATACAGCTAGAGTATATGACAAAGATAATTACGTACTTATAAAATATTTAGAGATGTCAGCTCTAATTGAATATTTATTGAAATTTACTCGTAGTTTTTGTCAGCTTTCCAGCCTCAAAATTGTGTTAAATGTTCTTGTATTGTGCTCAAAAATGTCCAATATTTATTTATCAGATTAATATAATTTGAACGGGTACGAAAATTTTCCTAATTAAAACTAATTGAAATTGCTGAAGCAGTTTTTAATAGTTTGTTTAAATTATTTTAATTGCGTTAGGCAATTAATTAAATTGTATTAAAGTTAATTTATTTTACCGTGTCACAGAAAAGGAAAACAATTGTGCGAGTAATAAATATGTCTATAAGTGTTTTTTTTTAAAATATGATTTTCAAATTTGGATCATATTATAGGAGTTATATGAAGTAATTGAAAATAACATTTACCAAGAGTTTAGTGTCTTGTTTGCATTATTCAATTTGAAATAAATTTTATTTAAATTAAAAATAACAGAAAAATTTCAGGAAAAATTTATATAGCAAGCTTAAAATTATGAATATTTCATTTTAACTGCTTTGAATAACAGAGAATTTTAGGATATTATTTAGTATTTTAATTCTCACTCATATTGTTGAGAAAAATAAGCATTGATCAAAATCCTACGTTCACCTTTTACTCTTTATTGCCAAAAGTAAATCACACACATAAGTTGAAAAAAGAAAAATTCCTTTTATATTAAAAATCAAGGAATTGTTGGACCACCTTTGGCAGGAAAGATTGCCTAGTCTCTCTTGAGCATGTTTTCAACCAGTTTCAAGCATGCTTTTGCTAAGATTTGTCTCCTATCCCTGATTAAAGCCTATGAGAAAAGGCTCTTAGGGTAGGACGTTCTCAGTCGAAGATGTAATGGCAGTTCTCGATCGTTTCATATGTATTCGATAGGATTGAGATCAGGACTCCCAGCAGGCAAATTTAATCTTTGTATGTTTTGATCTGCAAACCAGGGTCGACAGAGTTCAAAGTGGGGCAAGGGATAAGGTCACACTGAAGGCAACGAAAGTCTGTTCCAAAATATTGACCCATTGGGCAAAGTACACAGTCATCTAAAATGTTTATGTTCCTTCTAAGAGTTCATAGTTGAGAGCAAAACAATGAAAGGACGAATCCTATCCTACAAGAAACAGGCTCAAACAATCGCAGAGCACCCGCAGAATTCACGGTTGAGAAAATGCAGTCGGAAATCAAACGCCATATCTGACACGTCCATTCTATTGGAAAAGTTAGAAACGTGATTACTCCAACCTTTTCCACTATACCATTTTCACTATATCCTTTTCCACTATACCTATCACTATAACCTTTTTCCACTTTTTGTTGTCCATGAACGACAGACTAGCATCACCGTTGTTTCTATGTCACTTTAAGACGATTTATGTAGGACTTGTCACTGTGTTCGATATTATATATTCCCGACGACAAGTACAGGTATTGATATTCCTGCCTGTGGCTTGTGACACCATTGAAGCTAACATTTACGGGGAAGAGCAATTCTTCTTAAGGTTCCCTTGCCTCTATCGTCCAATTTGGGGGGTTGGAGTTTCGCTGCAGCAGTTCACCTGCCGTAGTTGATTTCGGGATGTTCAGCAGACCAGCCATTGCACTCAGAGACTACCTAGGACGATACATCTTTAGAAATACGAAAGTTTGGGGTTGGGTACCATAGCAGTTTTCAATCAAGTGCTAATTTTTGCCGGGCGATCATGTTTATATGTACTACCTAAGAGGCTATCCATGTGAGGGGTATAAGTACTACTGCCATAACAACAACAACCAAATTGACACTTCGCATATTTATTTACACTTGCAAGTTTGCCTTATTTCCGTATTTCAAATATTCCAACTGCTTTTTTGGTTACTTTGTGTATCATGCAACACTTTCCCTTTACAATATTAATACCAACTGAATACATCAGATAGAACATATGCATTCACAATTATCAGACAAAGTACACACCAAACAAATTCAGGATTCCACTTTAAATGTGTCTTCAAGAAAGTGTAAATAATAAATGAAAATACAGGAATGTGATTTTCTCAGATTTAGATATATCACTCGGTCGCTTAACTTTAAGAAGTATCTTTCCGTCAAAAGAAGATACAATTATTTTTAAAATAAACGAAAATAAAGTGTTGTTGTTGTTGTTGTTGTTTCTAAGCCTCCCGGGGACTAGACTATGCTACACCAAGTCCATGAGGCTCTGTCGTGTGATCAAAAGGGAGGCAGTAGTATCAAGATCATCTGCAAGCATGCTGACGTGGATATCTAAACAGTCCACAATATGGGAAGCATACGCTGGAGCAGCAGAACATGAACAAAGGGGTAAGACCATAGTAGGGTTCTGGAAGCGCATGCATTTTGTAAGGCCACTCCGAAGACGAGACAGACCAGACTGTACTGGTCTCGGAACTTTGAAGAGCATGGACAAACCAGGACACTTGGCCGGATACCAGTGAAAAAACAGAAGGCTCTCTCCAAACACTGTGTAATCTGGACTTAAAAACAGATTCAGCCTCCCTTTCAGTTAGGACTTCAGACAGGAATCCTCTAAGTAAAATAGTTAACATTATTAATACTTCAAAGGGGACCCGGGTTAGCATAGTAGTAGGACGCCGGCTTTGAGGGTGTTCGGATCAAATGCTGACAAGCGCCATTAAATACCTCCGTGTCTAGGCCTGATATGGGCAAGGAAATTCCGTAGTCCGTAAAGTCCCTCTATGAGGTCAGAGAGGGTGGGACAGGGTACAATCCCTCAGATGACCCCCCCCCCTAGGTTTGCTGGGTCAAAATTGAGGTGACACCTGAATAAATCGGACTCCGACCATTGTGGTGCCATAATAAACCGGATCCTCATCCCACTTGCCGATATGGACCTGGTATGGAAATACTTCCGCTCAGGGGGCATTAGAGACAACAATACTTCAAGGGCGCAGTGACCCAGTTGGCAAGAGCAGTGGGCCAGTGATCTGAACGTCCCCGGTTCGATGCTCGTCACTGCAAATCCAGCACCGTATTCACAAATGGTGGCCGGGGCACGTAAAATAGGTCGTGGCTGCAATGTCCTCCACGTTCTCAAATTTACCTCTGGAGGTGCGGGGTCGAGTGTTCCGGTCTCGTCACTTGACTCAGTTCAAAATTACGTGACTGGTCATTCAACCAAGTCGGAATTCGATCCTTTTGATGCTAATTTAAAACAGGAGTCGCCTCTTTCAGCCCAATAGCCTATTAGGACCTGGTGAACGGAACCTCCAATCAGGGGCATTAGCAACAACAACAAAAACAACAATACTTCAAAGCATTTTCAATATTTTTTTCAGTTACTTCTCCATAACATATTTCAACAGCGCTGATTAAATACTCATTGACCAATGAGAGAGTATATGAAAAAAAATGTATACTTCAAACAGGTAAAAAAAAAGAATGCAAAAACATTGAAAAAAATCTTAGAAATTCTTTTTTACAAGTGTACTAATAATATGACATTTAATGATAAAAATTTGCATTAATCAAGAACTTTTAAAATGAAATAAAACCCATGAGGGCTTATTGAGAACTTGTTCGGAAGTAGGAGGTGGCATGGAAGTAGAGAGATGAATGAGTCCAAATTCACCTCAGTTCATTTAAAACACATTATCCTAAATTTTCTATAAACCCATTTTCATCTTCATACTGTTATTATGGGTCGAAAGAGAATAGTAGACGAACAAATAAACACAAAATGACAAAAATTTGGAAATTATTGGATATTGCTTCAGCCGAAAAATTATCAATTCATTCAATGCTATTCAGCGCTTGAAAAATGATAAAAATATTTTATTAATAATATTTTTTGACCCGTAAAACCAACGTGAAGCCTTTTTATATCCAGGCAGTCAGTAATGGCAATAATAAAAATTGATTTATCGTATGTATAAGAATCCTATAAAGGAAAATCACAGAATGTGTATTTTCTAATATTCCTTTTGATTAACAGAAATATGTTAGTATACTAAGTGTATTAAATGTTACTACAAAAGGTAAAAATATGTTAGTAAAGCAGTATGCCAATCGTCAATTTACAAGTTATGTCGGCAGATCATATTTCATTATGAATTTGATAACAGAATCATTGGAATTATACATCAAGGATCTCATTGTCTTGAAAAATATGCAACACTAATGATATTGAATTAAGAATCCTGTCTCATTGTCTTGATTTATACTAACACTGATGTTCATCACTGTGACTCAACCAGGAAATGGATTTCCATGTGACCAAGAAAGGAAAAGATATATACTGAGAAATCTCCGACAATAATAGCTTGCTTCAATATTGTACACGGTTATTCGTTAGGTAATTAACAATAACTTCATCACCCTTTCATGAGAACAAGCGAACCTGTATGCTGAAATATATCACTTGCTAATTTTTGCAAAAAAAGGATTTAACATTGTAGAGTATAGCTCACTTCTACCCGCACTTGGGTGTATATAATTTGAAGTGGCACTCTAAATGAATTTGATACAAACACAGTTTATACATGAAACAATGTTTATTGAATTCGTTGCACATATAGATTTTGCTTTTACAGCAATAAGCATACGTACTACTTGTACAGAATATATATTAGCATTCAATAAAATTACACTTTGCAATACTCACAACCTAGAGCGGATAACCAGCAGTTCTGCTACGTAAACTTTGAGACTGCTAAGCACAAGCGAAGGTTAACACCTGGAGCTGCTTACCTCGTAGCTCCCTTACTTCGCTTATCTATCAACTTTTTCTTCAACCTTTGTATTAATCAAGCTGCATGGTATTTATACCAAGTGCGTATGCCGAAATTAGCATATCTCAAGCAGCTTCTTTAATTCATTCACTCAAAAGTTCGATTCTTGTGAATCGAATCTTATGTATACCTTACAACATCTATACTGATTATATGTCACCCGGTTTTCTTTAAACTTTGATTTTTTTAAAATCTATCCCTTTCTCTAGATTGCATGTGATATGTAGATAGTGTATGGTGTAGGGAACAGTTATTTTGATGTGCCCCCTCCACTCTATGCGCGTGACCTCGTACAAGGTTGTTTTTATTTTAGTAATTACCTTTGATACGTGTATGTATTATGCAAATCTTTGATGTATGCGAGTTCATAATTATGATAATACAGGAAAACCTCGTTTATCCAGACGAACTGCGACCAACGGCAATCCGTATAATCCGGATAATATGGGTAATAAGCAAAATAAAATCCTTAATTAAGCAGGCTTGCCGTTTATTACGATTAGAAAAACTGTGTTTTGTAGCAAAATTCAACAAACTCAACAAACTCAACAAATCTTAACAAAAAGCATTTTATTTACCATAATTCATTGTACAATCCATGCAGGAACTGTATATTGAATCAAACTAAAGAGCGAATATTAGACGTTTTTTTAGTTACGTTCTTGCTGTCACAGTTAAAAATTATTATCTAATGTGAACATTAAATTAAAAAAAAGTCTACAAATCTGATCCGGTAAAAAAGAGGTTTTACTGTACTTGTATGTTTTCTATCGTTCTATGAAATACCCTCAAAGGTAATTCGAAAAAAATTTTATGCAGGAAATATAAATTTATAAAAATGTGATAACTGATATTCAAAACATCTTACCGCACTTTTGGTTTAATGTTTTTTTATTTATTCATTTTTACTTCCGTCTTTTTTTAAATGAAATATGAACAACTCCGAGGCATTTATTCCCCGCTTTAGCGTTTGAAATGCTTGGCAACGAGCAGTCATCGTATTCTAATGCATTTTCTTCTCTTTAGAATCCAACAGTTTTCCCAAGGCACACTCTTTTCGGCAAGAATGGAAATGAATTTCTGTTTATGAATAATATTTATTAAAATAGAAATGATTCTTATCCGACAGGCTGCAACCAACAGGAAAAATGTATTCTATCATTAAGGCTTCCAGGTACGCTCTATTACGTTTTTGAATCATAAATTTTTGATGCATGTCATATCTCTTTGTAAATATTTTCAAACGAATATCCAGAACGCATTTTCTTAGCGACTGTTTATTGAGAATATGAGAGTAGAAATGTTGAATGGTAAAAATGTATGGCGGAAGGAGAAATATCCAAGAGATATTCAATATAATTTTTCAAGTTCATAAGATCCTGTTTCATCAATGCGCAGTATTTTATAACTGGAAACTGTTTAACAGAATTTTTTAGATGAAATAATATCTGTCAGTTGTGTCACTCTGACTTTTTAGTTCCTTCGTAAGTGAAATAGTCGGAAAAATTTCTTTTTAACGTAGGATTACGGTCCTCCATAACGGTCCTCCGAAAAGCAAAATGTCAGACTCTAAAACTATCCGTCGTCGAGTGTTATGATTTTGGCAACGTGCTATACCTAGTCTGTATCGTTTGGGCAAGCAGCAAACAGTTAAAAAAAGGCGTCACATGGATCCACATGGATGACGATCACAAGCAGGCACGTTTAGAGGCTTCACAGAATTTTGTCGGAAGAATTTTGTCATCCAAGTGATGTGGCACAAGACGACAACACGTTTTTCTCATCCCTAAATTCTGGGTAACGATTTGTCGCATGGAACAAACGCACTAAACAAGCACTTTGTAAAACAAGTCTTACACGGAACACAAACAACTCTCAACTGAACAACGGTGGGGGCAGATAGTCAACACCTACCGCTACGCAGGTGCATCGTTTTGTTTCGCCAGTGTTGCCAGATCGGCCGTTCTGACTTCATTCACCGAACTTTATTGTCAGAGGTTGTATATGCGGTTAAATAAAGTACTTGGTTATACCCAAACTGTAAGCAATAAAGGAATTTAATAAAAAATTACAACCTTTGACATTCAAAATTTACTAGTATTGATTTAAAATTTAAAAAAATAAACCAAAACAAAACAAGTGCATTTTTTAAAAAGAAATAACGCCATGTATTACACGCAAAGCCTTCCGCTTATAAATAGTTTTTGTAAGATATCTGAATATTTTTAAATTTTTGAAATTGCTCTCGAATTTAATTATCTTTTCAACAATACAAAACGGATAAAATACAGATTTTGAATTTTACTCTTCCGTGTTCCATTCATCATGAAGAATAAATTTAAAAATATTTCCATTTTCGAGCTTTGCAGTTTCGCGATGTGATATTGACATAATACTGCAATTTTCAATTGAAATCTTACAAAAAACTTTGATATGTTTATGCAGAAAATGGAATGTAAATATTTGTGTTCTGAAACGATGGGAATATACATTTCAGAATTAAAAAAAAAAATTGGTTTGAAATATTCTAAGAGAGAGCTCCCTGGTCTAGTTCCTAGAACTTTCGAGTATCTCTATCGTCGTTTTGAGCACCATGTCGGCTTGAAATATTTCCAGTTTATTCCTGAATTTACAAGTATGTATAAGATGTCATATGCATGCATTTACTAGCGTATAAAGTATGCCCATCCAAGTGAAGAAACACGTGTATTCGTATATTTAACTTGACATGTATTACTTCAAAATACAATAATGCGATGAAAAAAGGTAGGGAATAGAGTTTAGAAACATTCAAACTACTTTTTGTTAATGAATAAGTTTTTTCTTATTTCGCAGAATATACAAATGGTGATAACTTCTATATTTCATATAACTAAGTACTTGTAGTGGAAATTTTGTTTTAAATATTAATATCATGAAAAATATTTCTCTTTCCAAAGTTGTCTTAGTTTATATTTTAATAACAACATCGAAGATAAATACTAAAAGCAATAGAGGTATAAATTGTAGTTTTCAGTTTAATTTTAACCAAAAGAATTCGATATTAATGAATTTTATATAATACTATCATAAATTTTATCTATAACTCATAAATCTTTTAATAAGTTCGTACGTAGTATGGGATAGATCCGTTATACCGATATAATAAATCTTTTTAGAAGATATCTGATTAATAGACGATGAACGTCGAAGTTGTTGATAAAATCACATAAGAACTTGTACCAACTAAATCCACGGATTAAACCTAGAATTTAAATTATTGCACGTTAATTTTACTTCAACACTTTTTATGGATTTTTTCATTTAATTGGAATAAGAATTAAACAATCAAATACAAATACATAAGTATACATTCAAAAAGTTTTGTTTCTCATAATCTCTGCGTAATTATACAAAATTCTGAAGATAAAATTATTTGGTTATTAATAATTATAAACCAAAATTCTCAAATCCTTATTAGTTTGTAAGAATTTGAGTGTTTATTTACTCAATTACGCTATATATATATATATATATATATATATATATATATATATATATATATATATATATATATATTGATGGAAGTAAGTTAGAATGAATTTTTAGAGCTCAATGAACTTTGCAAGAAACTCTTTACTTTTCATTCAGTTTATATTTTTAACCTGGAATTAAACCTGGAATTTAAATTATTGCACGTTAATTTTACTTTATCACTTTTTATGGATTTTTCCATTTAATTGGAATAGAATTAAACAATCAAATGCAAATACATAAGTATACATTCAAAAAGTTTTGTTTCTCATAATCTCTGCGTAATTATACAAAATTCTCAAGATAAAATTATTTGGTTATTAATAATTATAAACCAAAATTCTCAAATCCTTATTAGTTTGTAAGAATTTGAGTGTTTATTTACTCAATTACGCTATTTATATATATATATATATATATATATATATATTGATGGAAGTAAGTTAGAATGAATTTTTAGAGCTCAATGAACTTTGCAAGAAACTCTTTACTATTCATTCAGTTTATATTTTTAACCTGGAATTAAACCTGGAATTTAAATTATTGCACGTTAATTTTACTTTATCACTTTTTATGGAATTTTCCATTTAATTGGAATAGAATTAAACAATCAAATACAAATACATAAGTATACATTCAAAAAGTTTTGTTTCTCATAATCTCTGCGTTATTATATAAAATTCTCAAGATAAAATTATTTGGTTATTAATAATTATAAACCAAAATTCTCAAATCCTTATTAGTTTGTAAGAATTTAGGAGTGTTTATTTACTCAATTACGGCTATTTTAATATATATTTTGATGGAAGTAAGTTAGAATGAAGTTTTAGAGCTCAATGAACTTTGCAAGAAACTCTTTACTTTTCATTCAGTTTATATTTTTAGTTGAAAACATTTTTATTTCGAACAAAAAACATTGCGGCCCGTTTCGAAGTCATAAGTCTACTTTAATCTTATTTTAAAGTTGAACGTACCATCAGAAAGAAAACGTAGAAATTGGAAATTTTACTGTGATATTCGATCCAAAGTCTGATATAGAGAGAGCAAGGGATAAAGAGAGAAAGGCATAGGGAGAAAAAGTATATGATAAAAGGAGAGTAAAGCAATTTTCAAACAGAGTATTTATAAGTGGAAAGGTTAATTTAAATAGTTTGTAAATAAGTTCCCGCTTTAATTATACAACTCATTAAAGTATAGATGTAAAGAATTTAAGGGGGCAAGGGACCTTCCAACTCGAATTTTTAATTTTCAATTTTTTAACTCTATATACAAAATGAGAATAATTAATTTTCTTTTTTACTACTTTGAAAACCCTTAGAATTAGAAATAAGGAATTTTTTTTTCAGACTGCTAACGTTTTTCAAAAGGGTCTATGCGCATTCTATATTACTTAAAATCTTTAAATTTTGTATTATAAGTTTATCATTTGTATATAAATATAAATGTGCATTTAATTTTTTTTTTGAAAGGAATCTAAAGTCTTAAATATTTTTTTAATTCTGCCTGTTATTTTTTATGTTTTTACTTTATTTTATGGTCTATAAATTTGAAAATATGTGTGATTTCAAAGAATTATGCACATTTTTGTGACAAATACTTCAATTAACAGTTCTGAGAAATTTGGAAGATATCAGAAGAAAATGCAAAGGCATGGAGCCTTTTGAAAAATTCTAGCATTTTTGAAGAAATTTTTGATAAACAGGTCAAATTCCTCCACAAAATATTACTTGTGAATTCTAAGTATCTTCAATGTAGTGGAAAAGAATATTAATTATACTCATGTGGAATATAAAGAAAAGTATTGAAAATTAAAGAAGAACGAGTCCGTTTTTGAAGGTCCG
The DNA here is from genome assembly GCA_907164885.2 of Dolomedes plantarius. Classification (NCBI taxonomy): domain Eukaryota; kingdom Metazoa; phylum Arthropoda; class Arachnida; order Araneae; family Dolomedidae; genus Dolomedes; species Dolomedes plantarius. Next base: position 48,288,264 of record OU015498.1, on the reverse strand, counting down.
TTGTTCCCTTAAAGAGACATTTAAATTAATTCATTTAATTACAAAACTGCATAGCTGTGTAAAAAATTCTCCCAAGTATATGACACTTTTTCAAACTTCCATGTCCTAGGTTTTTAAAAATTACAAGAAATTTGGTCTTGCATGTTTGTTTTAAAGATAGTGTCTTTTGTTTGATGTATTCACCAACAGTTTTTAAAGTGAAGTTGAAATTAGCGTTAAAGTCAGGTACGATGATAACACCGTACCTATTGAACATATATCCATGGAAAATTTCAGAAAACTCCAGTGCAGAAGTTACAGTGAAATAAGGGTAAAAATAGTAAAAAAAGGTCACATTGCTACCGTTCTTAATTTTAAGATGCAACTAAAGTATTTTAATTTACACCCAGCATGCCTTTGGCGTATGTAATATTTTCTTATTGTTTCTTTTGTTTGTTTTTTGCAGTTTTTTATTTCAGTGACAGGGTATCAACTCCAGCCTAATGAACTTCTAATTCATTCCTCAATTTTGAAGAAAAGCAATAATTTCTATTTTAAGAAGGATTGACTGGAATCAAAAGGAATTAATTGAGTGATCAAGAAGATATTTCGTTCTGTTAAAATTTTTTTGTTGCCAAATGTGAATTCTAGATTAACTTTCCAAAGAACTGCAGAGACTCAAAATGTGTGATTGCCCAGGGGAGTATCTAACATGTATACATCTACTATTAACACGGTTTTGTCTGTTTCAGAGGCGAAACTATTCTAATATTACAGATGAATACTACAGAGGATAATAAATTGAGAATACACGGCACAAATGCTCAAAGAGATACATGACTTCTTATAGGATGCGCCACGAAGCATGGGAAGATAATAGGAGTTATGTATAATAAATACTAAGGATAAAGTGCATTGTTCGGCAATAGAGGGAGAAACTCCAAACATTTTTGATATCAGTTCACTGTGGCCTTTAATAAGGAATATAATTTTGATTTTAATTATGGCTATTCCAATATATTAAAATGTAGAATGTATTTTGCGGAATGTTTGACAGTAGCTGGGCAAAAATACTCCTCGAGAATTTATATTATATAATTGGCAGAGTACTTTGCTGAATTTCAAATACGATAGTATAGGATTTTACTGATGAATATGCTAGGTATTCAACACATAGAATAGAAGGGAATTACAAAGCTTGTTCAGCGTACCGCTCCAGACAATAAGAAGCCCTCTTTAACATTAAAAAAATCGACTTAAAATTGGAGTGCTTCTTATGATCCGAAGGTAACATAAAATAAAATGAATATATATTTATATATCTATGGTGCCAGGTATAAAGGGCTTAAGTAAAAAAAAAAAGGATTTTTAGATATTTGTTAGTATTGATAAAAAAAAACTTTTGACTTGTATAAAAGGCTCAAGTCTATGAATTTTGTATACAAAAGAACATTTCTTTGTACAAAAGACTAAAGTCGAAATTATATTTCTGCGATTTGTATAAAATCCAATAACTTGGCATATTTAAATTATTGTTTTTAACTTAAACCGTTTATACCGGGCACCATTGATATATTATTCATATATATTATATATATTTGATAAATATTATTTATTATATTTATTATACATATGTTTTATCTTTTGTAAGTAACAAATTTAAAATATCTTTATATACCTAACAAAATAGAAAATATTCTTTTCTAAAAATCCTCCCATAAATTTGAGGTGCGTCTTATGCTCCGAAAAACACGGTATACCTTTCACACATCTGCTCCCCACCCCCACTTCTTTGTTCAGATTGACATTAATAATATTCAGTCCCCCCCACATAAATTTTTAGTGGTAGGCTGTTATTATTTTTGATATTTTAATCTATTTCTAAGTATGACTGTAATATAAATTCGAACGTATTGCATTAGATAGCTAGATAAAATAAAATATGTATTCATAAATTACATGATATTACCTCTACGGAATTTAAGTAATCGAAATAAACAAAAAACGGAACCAAATTTTGCCGCCTGAGAAGCTATTTCTGCAAGATATCCAATTTTCAAATTTATTGTTAATGGCAAGTGTAGAAGATTACCTTTAGAATAAAAAATCAATTTGCATATTTTGCTGCAGAACTCATATAAGAAAGACTATATAATAAATATATATAAAAAAAGTAGTAGCCCAAACATTACTAAAATTCCTAAAATTTCATATAAAACATATAAAATTGTAACATAGTGTTCATAAATTTATTCAAGTAATGGCATGTAAACGTCTCTGCGAATAAGATTTGACTATGCTTGGCAGCATGGAAAAAATATGATTCTGCAAAAATTTATGGAACGCTCATTGATATATCTCCTTGCGTGCTTTGGATGTCTCTTCTAGACGTCGTTTCCAGTACTCAAAACAGCGTTCTTGGAATATTTCTATTTTATTCACATACTTAGCAGCACATAAGATGTCATATGCATGTATCTAACAGTGAATAAAATGTCTTGCTTATCTAAGCAGAAAAAGAACGCATTTTCAAATTTTCGTCAGGCATATTTATTCCGAAATAAAATAATGCAGTTAGAATAGAACCAGTGAAAACTTTAGAAGTTGTATTACAAAATATCTTGTTAAAATGTCCAGGGAGTATTTTTTTTTACTTTAAGGTAGAAATAAATAGTTCAGTAGGAGAGTTATAGTCTGAATAGTAAGTTCCTTTACTATTGTACTTTAAATGATATGCTTTGTTTGTCGACAAATTTTTGAGATGAAAATATTATGGGTGTTTCTAGCATTGAGATGCAAGAAATGACAGAAAAAAGAGAAATATATCAGATTGGCCAAGAATTTCAATCGGTTTTGCTCTGTGAGATGCCTCTATTAGTAAAAACGATTTCCCTAAAAATTTCGGCAATTTAAAAGTTTTAAAAAAATGGCATTTAGACTCAGGAATTTTTAAAGATGTTTAGAATAGTGTTTATGTTTTTATTTGGTTAAGCTGTAATGGGGGATGGCGCTATAGTAATGTTACAATGACGTAACTTTTAGGATAGAATTGGCTGCTGTTTCGCCATAACCGTCACTTACGGAATTGGAGTGTGTATTCATCTTTTACTTTGCATTAGGATTATTTGTGTGCTTGCATGTACGGTGCGTTGAGCCCATACTGTAAGTTGTGTTTGTCTTTTCATTTTCTTTTGGACTTATTGCTTCCTTGGGGGACTCGGGGCCTTGGGATGTCTTTTGGGCTTACCTGCATCCTATTCAGAAAGTTCCCCTTGAGGTAACTGATATGGTTAGGCTCCCTGATGACGAGACCTGTCGGTTACCTCTATGTTGTTTTATGGTTCAGTTCCGGCACTTATACAGAATCGCCGTTGGTGCGTGGATGCCCAGAGTGCTTGATTTCTGTTTGGTTTTTGTCTATATTCTTATTATTTTTATCTATCTCTGTTGGATTATTTATATGCCTCTATTAGCGCTTCGTTGTCTTTAACATTTCAAAACCATTTTATTAGATTGTGGTTTGACAGTTGTCATATTAGAGTGCATGTTGAAAAGAACTTGTCAAAATCAGAGAATTTTTATGTAGCTATTTTCCTATTGAAGATGGGAGAAAATAAGCAATATTTTCGGTAAATTAGGCTTTATTACTTCAATATACGTAAAAGCGTAACTAAAACACACCTAGAAAAAAAAGAATTGTGTACGTATGGTGAAGTTTCTGTGACTTATAGAAAGCGTAAAAAGTCGTTTGTGAAGTTTAGCGTCGGAAATTCCTCACTGGACATTGCTTCAACATCGAGCAGACCAGTTGAAGTGTAAAGTGATCAAATCGAGACGTTAATTGAGAACAATCAGCGTTATACAAAGCGCGAGATAGCGTACATACTCACAATACCCAAGTGAAGCGTTGAAAACCGCCAGCTAGCACCAGCTTGGTTATGCTAATTGTTTTCACGTTTGGGTTCTACGTAAGTGAAGCGAAAAAAACCATTCTTAACCGGATTTCCGAGTGCGATCCTCTACTTAAATGTAATGAAAGTGTCCCGTTTTTTAAACAAATTATGACGGGCGATGAAAAGTCATTATTGTCCAATGACGTGGATCGGAAGAGCTTATGGGACAAGTGACATGGACCTCTAGCAACCACACCAAAGCCCAGTTTTTTTCCAAATAAGGTGATGCAGTGCATAGGGGGAAATTGGACAGGAAACCTCTATTATGAGCTCCCTCTCGAAAAATAAAGTGTTGATTCCAATAAGTATTACTCCCAATTATACCATCTGAATGCAGCTCTCAACGAAAAGCGTTCAGAATTAGTCAAAAGAATAATCTTCCATTAGGATAACGCAAGACCGCATGTTTGTTTGATGACCGAGCAAAAACACTAAAAACTTGGCTGGGAAGTTCCGGTTCCTCCGCCGAATTCACCAGATTGTGACGTCACGCATGTAACGTGCGGTTCTCACGATCTGCGAAGAAGCCCGCCCAGAGCTGCAGGCCTTAAAAACTTCCCCACATGTTTGCACAACATTCTAAAATTCTGTGGGGATTAAAAGGCTATCTTCACTGCCATAGTCGTCGTGCCTGGTTTTCTGCTGGTTAAGCCCCAGTTTGATCTTCACCGACTAAATCGGCGAAACCTCCCTCATAAAAATGTCACTGTATCCAAGACTGCCTGCGAGCACGGAATTCCTATTGTTTTCTCTAATCGCCACCGGCGGAGGTTCCAAACTAGGTATATAGGCGAGACTCTGCTTTCTTTGAAGAGAGCCCCTGTAATAGAGCGTTCACATCCATGCTCTCCTCAGAATTCTGCGGGGAAACCAGTGATTTATGGGCAGCGGCCTGCACTGATCTTGTGTCTAGTCGGTCTTTGTCGCAGAGCATCAAAGAAAAAGAAGGGACCTTGGGGGCGGGAATGGGGGATGAGAGTGAAATGAACCCTACCCGACGGGTAGGGTTACCGTGACTAATGGGATGACAGGAGTTGGGGGTACTTCCCTGCAGAATTTCTGCTTCAATGTGGATGTACCATAACATCTGGGCCAGAGCGGCCGTGCTGATTTCTGCACCCCGCAAAGATCGAGTTTGCTGCTATTAAAATCTTTTGCACCAGTCTGGTGATACTGTAAACTGCTCTAACCAACACTTCTCTTGTTACGTTTGTTTAAATAAATGTTAAGTTTTTCGTTACTTCTGGCCTGCTAATTTAGACCACTCGGATACCACGCCAGTTGAACACGTTTCGCTTCAATATGCTACAAGATACTGCACTTTCTAATTTCCATTTACTTCAGTCTTACAAAATTCTTTTACTCAAAAAATTTCGATTTCCTGGAAGACTACAAAATGCACCTGGAACAGTCCTTTACTCCAAAAGATAAAACATTTTTTTAGGACTGAATCATGAAGTTAGATGGCAGAAGATAGTGGAACAAAATGGTGAATACGTTGTTCACTAACGTTATTAATGGAAATGAAAAATGCGTCTTTTATTTTTACTTAAAAACCGAACAAACTTTTTGGTCAACCCAATACAAAATCTCTAAACCCTCAGTTTAGTTTTGAAATAGGTTACTTTTGAAAAACAGTTAGTTAGTTTTTAGCCTCGTTTCCGCCAAAATAATTTATTTTACAAATTACTTTGATGTGATAAATTATCTATGAAAAGTAGAGTTCAAGACAGCTATAGGATGTGAAAAACGGGTAAGAAAGTTGAATATTTCTAAACTACTATGTTTGTGAATTTTCAAAATTTTTAATAAAACGCTACCATTTCTAATTATTTTGACTTCGTTATAATGTAAAATATGTTATTTCATCTTTTACAATTAATTATATATGAAGACGGTTAAAATTTTTCATTCTACATCTCTCCTCAGTTCTGAATTTCGCATGGCCCCATTATTAAAATATAAAGCAGACAATTCTCTTCAAAACAAAAACCAGTTTATGGACATTTTGTCCAAACGCAAAGCATTTTTCAAACAGATGAAATGCCATGGAGTTTAATACAACAGGTTTCTTTATCTGCTTAACCTAGCGCGTGCCATTCAATAAAATTTGTCCGCAAAATAAACTCTATAAACAGTCATCCCATTAAGGCTGTTCTGTACTAACCCTATTGGATGCGCTCGCCTCAATATTAACATAAGAAGAACTTTTTTTCGTTATTTACGGCTACATAAATGTTGATAACCAAATAAAAATGGCATTTTCAGATAGCCTGAACAGTTCTGCATCTTGCAATAAGATACATTTTATAAATTTCATCCACCGAAATAATTTAAGGGTGTTTCAAACACACTATACCAGAGTTTTTCCCGAATAATTTTAAATATTATTTGAAGTTTAAAATATTATTTGAATTTTTTTAAACCTAAAAATACCACAAGGTGTAAAATTTCCTTCTCTATTATGGAGTACAATTTTTTAAAAAATCTTTCAATCGAAGTCGGCAATCCTTGGACACATTTTCTCCATAGGTTAACATTGAGGCGAGCGAATCCAATAGGATAAGCACACAACATCCTTAATGAAAAAAAAATTATAGTTTACATGTGGTTGTTATCTTTATATCTAATTTATATTTTTCCAGCATTTCACCACGCTGAACCTTAGTTCCCTGCCTTAGAATAAAATGTAGGAATGAGGATTTTTTTCTGGGATAAAATAACTAGAGTGAAAAATAATTTCATATAAACATACTCAAATTCACTCCCCCATAGAATCTTTTCTTTGGAATTTTGCATCCCTTGCCACAAAATACCTATATGAGAGAATTTCAAACACTTTGCCATGTTACAAAAGGATTGAAAACAAACTGAACATTGAGATGGCTTCGAGATTGCCTTTAACAGAGCGGCAATTTTAAGCTGGTCATCCGAATTCAAGCACAGACATTTCGTTACGTATACGGTTAGATTTACGTTCTAAAAATTATTTAAATATATTTTTTTTGAAAAAGTGACCCTTTTGGGAGCAAATGTAGTTTGTGTATAGTGAAAGTGTGGAGGTTGAAGCTTATTTTAAAGAAGGTCATGACTCTGCAAAGGTTGAGAACACCTGTTCTAGATAAATAAACACATAGATATGTATTTTGAAGATTTCTATTTACCAAATTACCCATATTAAAATGCACATATCAACCAGTCATCTAAAATTTTCCTTGAACATTTCAGAACTTCTTTACGAGTGTAAAACCGTTCGTAAATAATAAATAAAAGCACGAAATAGAAATCAGGAGACTGAACTCAAGTTTCCGTAAATATGTAATGTAAATATATGTCGTGTACGCATATTAAAAGGAGGTAACATTGTTTTGAGTATGCGAATTCTCATATAAAAACCAAAATTAAATTAAAGATTGATCTATGTATTTTATTACTAGTTATATATTGATTTAGCCGTTAATTAAATTATCTTTTAGAAAAATAAAATAATCGAAATATTCAAAATATGTAATATAACTTGCGATGGCATGGGTATTGAAAAGCTGACAAGATATAAAACATATACAAATAACCACCATTCGTACAATTTTTAAAAAATTTAATTTTCATGCATGTGACTTGAGAGTATTGCATCTGGAGAAAAATAGATTTATCTGGAGAAAAAAGATTTTTGCCCCTGATTGTAAGCAAGACACTTTAGGTGTCTACTAGCAAATCTGTAATGGCGGTCTGTATCCTTCTGTCGCCCTTGAAGTAAGGGGCCTCCAGTTGATTTTCGATCATACCAATCGTGTGTCGGAGGGGTCTTCCATGAATGCTGGTTTATAAGTTTTCTTCTTGAGTAAATTTCAAAACAGGTCAAAGTATCTCGCGAAGAAGTTGGAAGAGAGGCTCCATCTTTAGCAAGAACATCATCAGTCTCATTTCCAAAAGAGTTCTAAATGAGACGGCACCCATTGTAAATAAACCTCTTGAATTTGAGAAAGATCTTTGAAGATCTCCATTATCGAAAGTGAAACTCTATCTCCAACTCTTGTCCAGCTGCTCAAGGGCTGGATGGCACTGCGGCTGTCAGTTAGAATCCAAATATCACGGTGAGAGGTTTCAGTTTTAATAATTTTCAATCCCTCTTCAATGGCAATAAGTGCAGATCTAAAAACTGAGCAGTAATCTGTATTCCTAAACTTGTATTGATTTGATTAAGTAGGGGTCTCGATAAAAAACACCACTGCTGCATGTAATGTGTTCATCTTTACTGCCATCGGTATAAATCTGAATAGCAGTATGAGGGATTTGATTTATGATTTAAAGAGCCATTGGACGCAAGTATTCTGTTAAATAATATTTTTTTTTGTTTATGAGGGAAGGGAGTTCTGTTTCGAAATGAACTCTAGGAAGACCCTCCAGAGGGTTGACAATTGGCCTCAAGGAGTGCCTTTCAACATTTTGGTCCAATAAGCCCATTAACTTCCTGTGAGAAATAGAGGGAACAGATTTCTGCTTGGAAATGAACTCTAGGCAGACCCTTCAGGGGGTTGACAATTGGCCTCAAGGAGTGTCTTTCAACATTTTGGTCCAATAAGCCCATTAACTTTCTCTGAGAAATAGAGGGAAGAGAGTTCTGTTTGGAAATGAACTCTAGGCAGACCCTCCAGAGGGTTGACAATTGGCCTCAAAAAGTGCCTTTCAACATATTTCGTCCAAAAAGCCCATTAACTTCCTCTGAAAAATAGGACTATCACTAGTTTTCATTAATATGATGACTGTGGTGACTTTTAAAACACTAAGTATCCTACGAGGTGGACCTCGTCGTGTCCTTTCATTTATCAATGATCAACATAACAACTACTAGAAGACCATCTCATTGTGACTATTTTGAAAGAAAATGGTATTGCTGTCATTGTTTAAATTTTTATATAAATATTAACAGTAAAGTTAACAGCACCAATACTCTCTCCAATGAAATCGCTCTCTTGGGCGTCGTGACTCACATAATTTGAAAACGATGACTGACGCGTATTAATAAGTCTAATTATGTACCTAGTGCACACGTTAAGAGCTTTTCTCAGTTGTAAGAAGGAGTATCTTCTCAGGCTGAGTAACGCAATACAGGGATAAAACACAGCAGGAACATATCAGGAAGATAACAAAAGCACGTATTTTTTTCACGTTTCCTGTAAGTTAGAGATAACACTTTATTTTTCATGTGTCGTCATCAAAAGATGACCATAAAAGGATAACCATACAAAGATAAAAAGATAAAAGGATAATCATAGTGGTTTTAAATCCAAATATGTATCGTATGGTCCTCGTCACAACGTCAACGAATGAGACAAAAGTACAATTTTCAAAAGAGATATCAAACAAATGATGTCACCGAGACTCTGAATGTCTGAGGACGAGATTTGAAAGAAGTTTATCAAGTACCAGGAAGCCATGTACATCAACAATGGCATTATAGACACGGAAGACAAATGACTTGTATGCCACAGTTAAAAAAGTATTTTCTCGAAAGTTGACATATGGGACTCTTGAGGAGAAATATTTCCACAACATGTTAACACAGACGAAAACAAAGTACAGTCCCATTAGCGATTTATTTACTCTGTTTACTGCACTGCTGTTTGACTCTGTCGAAGGTAAGAGGGCACACATCAAGTTTGATACTTATTTAGAGAATGAGCGCAACAGAGGCACACAAAGCAAGTAGACGCGCACCAAACAATAAGCTCCGATGGAGACAGCATTTTACGCGCTCTAATATCACATGCATTAAAGAATGAGGCAAATATATATACTATACAAAACTATTATGATGCGTAAGCAATTACATTTTTTTTTACTTTACAAATTTTATGATGTAAGAAAACAAATGAGGTTTAAGCTCCTAATTTTTCCTATTCTTTTAGAAATATTACCGTTTTTCTGTCTGCCAGATGTGTTTTACTTAACCTTTTCCTTACGGGGTGGGATAGCATGTATCCGAAAAATATGGGCCCAAGAATAAATACACACACACACTCACATATATATATATATATATATATATATATATATATATACACTGCTGGCCACTGTAAATGCAACACCCTGAAGGAACACATACAAATAACATGAAATTTACAACATGCATTAGCGGAGGTGAGATATGCAAATGATTAGAATTTCAGCGCAGACGCACATCACGCGCGCCTGTGGCGCCACTTCAAAGCGCTATTTAAGGCTTGGAGATTTCGACGATTTCAAGTTCGGCAATTGTGTTTTTCTTGTGGTTTTTTCAAAAGAACGATCAATTATGCCTCGTCGAAAACACCTCGTCGAGGAGTTGGGGCCAGTTGTCCTTCCTTACCTTCAGGGCTTGCCCACAGCCATATTTCAACAGGATAATGCGCGACCACACGTGGCACGCATTGTCCAACGGTTCTTCGTCAATCGCCAGATTGAATTGCTTCCCTGGCCGCCTCGCTCTCCGGATCTTTCGCCGATAGAAAACATGTGGTCCATGGTTGCTCTACGATTGACCCAGATTCCATCCCCAGCTGCCACAGCAGATCAACTTTGGCAACGTGTGGAAGCTGCTTGGTCTGCTGTACCCCAAGAACTCATCCAAAGTCTCTTTGAATCAATGCCGAGGCGTGTGGCAGCGGTGATCTCCAACAATGGCGGCTACTCTGGCTACTGATTTTGGCAGGAACCACACTTCACAGAAATCTATAAATTTAATCATTTGATACTTGGTCAACATGTTATCTACAAAATAAATTTTGTTGTGATATCTCTTGTCTTTCTTGGTGTTGCAATTTGGGTGGCCAGCAGTGTATATATATATACATATAGAGTGTCCCAGTTAAACGTTTCAGAACTTCTACGAGGGGTAGGGTGCATCCTAACGGCTCGAAATCATATAGCAATGTGGGGTCGGAAATGCTTTCCCGAAGCGTTCATGTACACAGAAAACCATAAAGAAAGAGACCGTAAGTGGATAATCGTTTTAATAATAAATGTACAAAACCAAAAGGTACACGGGTTAAAGTAAGTGTTCGAAGTTTTTTCCACCGACTTCAATGCAGACCTCACATCTCCGGCGCTGAAATTTCGTACATTCTGGTATAATGCAGGCTCATCTCGAATTTCTCCGGCATCAGCTACTGAGATTCTTGCAACCAGCTCTTCACCATTGTCAACGGGGGTGTCATAAACCTGTGTTTTCATATGCCCCCATAAATAAAAATTCGTATAATTAGCCATCCTACTAACTCTGAGTCTTTGTTCGAAATCACGATTCCCTGCACTAACACTCGGACCTTTATCGCAACGCCATCTACCGCTTATGGAAAGCATTTCCGAACCCACATTGCTATATGATTTCGAGTCGTCAGGATGCACCCTTCCCTTCGTAGAAGTTCTGAAACATTTAACTGAGACACCATGTATATATATATATATATATATATATATATATATATATATATATATATATATATATATATATATGGGTCAAGAAAGCCGTGCGAAGATTCAAAACAACTACTATTATAACTACACTAACATTTAATGAAAACTTATTATTTACAAAAGATATTTACAAAACTACGTCGTTCATTAATAATAAAATTGGCTAATGAACATTGCATAATAGCAGACGTCTACTGCTATCAGACAAAACGCGTCATAGTTCGCCCATCGTCTACTCGCTGACTGACTGGGGTCGCCAGATCTCTTCTTCTGTAGTCGAGCTGGAGCGATGCAAATGGATAATAGTGTCATCTAGTGGAATATGCAGGTATCATAGACCGATGTAGGCTCAGGAACCCACACATATATATATATATATATATATATATATATATATATATATGTATTTATATATATAATTTATACATATATTTATATATATATTATACAGTCGAATCTCGATCAATCGTTTTCCAAGGGACCGAAGGATTTGAACGATAAATGCGGGAAAATGATAGATGGTGGAACATAACAGAGAAATATCGTCGGGACTGAGTGAAATAAACGACACATACAGGAAAATGATGTTTCGGGGAACGATCGATCAAGATTCCACAGTGTGTATATATATATATATATATATATATATATATATACACTGCTGGCCGCTGTAAATGCAACACCCTGAAGGAAACATGGAAATAACATGAATTTTACAACATGCATTAGCGGAGGTGAGATATGCAAATGATTAGAATTTCAGCTCAGACGCACATCACGCTCGACTGTGGCGTCACTTCAAAGCGCTATTTAAGGCTTGGAGATTTCGACGATTTCAAGTTCGGCAATTGTGTTTTTCTTGTGGTTTTTTCAAAAAAACGATCAATTTTGCCTCGTCGAAAACAGCGATCATCTTTTGATCAAGTATCCGAGTTCTACAGAGGAAGGATAGTGGCTTACCGAGATTGTGGATTATCTTTCAGGGAAATCGGTAGTCGTGTTGGACGAAACCAAACAACTGTAATGCGGATATGTGATCGTTGGATGCAAGAGGGTACGACGGACCGGCGTGTTCGATCGCAGCCACCTCAGCGCACCACTTCACGTGATGACAGGCAAATTGTGCGCATGGCAGTGACGGATCGCTCATTCACATCACGAACCATAGCACAGCACATGCAGTCTGTAACGCATCATCCAGTATCAGTTTACAGCAGAGTGGTCTGTCCGCGAGACGTCCATTGCTTTGTCTACCCTTGACGCAGAACCACAGACGTCTCCGCCGCCAATGGTGCGATGACAGAAGGATGTGGACGGCAGAATGGAATGAAATTGTCTTTACTGACAAGTCACGCTTCTGTCTGCAACACCACGATGGTCGCATTCGAGTCTGGAGACACCGTGAAGAGAGGATGCTGAACAGCTGCGTTATGCACCGCCACACTGGTCCTGCACCGGGTATTATGGTATGGGGCGGTATTGGATATCACTCTCCCACACCTCTAGTACGTATTGCCGGTACTTTAAACAGCCAGCGCTACATCTCCGAGGTGTTGGAGCCAGTTGTCCTTCCTTACCTTCAGGGCTTGCTCACAGCCATATTTCAACAGGATAATGCGCGACCACACGTGGCACGCATTGTCCAACGGTTCTTCGTCAATCGCCAGATTGAATTGCTTCCCTGGCCGCCTCACTCTCCGGATCTTTCCCCGATAGAAAACATGTGGTCCATGGTTGCTCTACGATTGACCTAGATTCCATCCCCAGCTGCTACAGCAGATCAACTTTGGCAACGTGTGGAAGCTGATTGGTCTGCTGTACCCCAAGAACTCATCCAAAGTCTCTTTGAATCAATGCCGAGGCGTGTGGCAGCGGTGATCTCCAACAATGGCGGCTACTCTGGCTACTGATTTTGGCAGGACCCACACTTCATAGAATTCTATAAATTTAATCATTTGATACTTGGTTAACATGTTATCTACAAAATAAATTTTGTTGTGATATCTCTTGTCTTTCTTGGTGTTCCAATTTGGGTGGCCAGCAGTGTATATATATATATATATATAAAACACCCTTAATGTCCGTTCTTACAATGCGGTATGAAATTTCAACGTTCTAAATAGGAAATCAGAAAAATGGGTCCCGTAAGCTGAAGGTTAAGTCCTGTCACGTCTTTAGTTTATGAACTCGGATACTTTAGATGGTGCTGTTGATACAATATCCATCTAATTTTTAAATAAAATGTTTGCATCTGAGAAGGTAAAGCTTTATTTCGTATTCTGGATAAATTTTGGCATATTCTTCGTAAGAGACTTTACTATTAACCGTAATATTAAAATGTTTTAAATAAGTATCGTTTTAATAGAATTGTGCTGTAAGATTTTAGTTCTTCATCATATACGTAAGATCTAAACGACTCTTGATTCAGCTAAGATTGTCTGCTTTGCTAGTTATCGCTCATTCATCATCATTTATCCTTATCCTTATAAGTGTTTCAGTTGTGCAAGACAGCGTCTTACCTTGACCGCTGAAGACAGCACTATAGAGAATATTGTTCTGTGACTTTCCTAAATTTGTGTTCCATCCAATTCCTATTAATCCTTACTCACTCTCTCTACTTGTCTTATTGATTTTATTTATTTCATAATAATAACCTTTATTTGGTTATGTATCGATCAAAAAACTTCTACTATTTTTTTAAATCTCTGCCCTGCATTCAATGTCTTTTGGTTCATTTCCAGATTTCAGAAACAAATGCTAAGAACATTTTTCTTTAAAAAATGGTCAATATATTTGAGCAAAATATTCGATAAGTATGTCAGATAATCGAGAATTATTTTTCAAAAAATAGACTAAAATATTTTTTTCTTAATAGTATTATACAGAATATAAGAAAATAGAAAAGTTATCTAAAAATTCAAACTGCTTGCTTACAAAAATACTCCGAAGAGTTTAATACATTTTTTTATGATTCGCTTAAAATCCCAATCTCATGACTGCGTTTTTGAAATATTCCATTTAACCCCCACATTCAGGATGAAAATCTGTCATTCTGGGTTTTACCAATGGACAAAATGTCATGCTTATCCAAAATGGAAAATATTTAAAGTCCTACATCGCCAGTAATGCTTCCTGCAAAATATACGGTAAATCAGATAGAAGAAATGAAATTTAAAGCTTAAAATTCCCCTTTGATAGAAAACTATCCTTATATTAAAGACTGCGCAAATTACAACAGTCATATGACGTGAAAAAATGCCGTGTAATGGATATAGCAAAGGGAAACGTGTTCAAACTTTTAAAATCTAAAATGCAAATACTATTTGCGTCATTTGCTACGGTAACTTTTATAGTGCTCTGAACTTTTCGATGGAAATATGTTTAACAGGTAAATTGTTGTAATATAATTGTTGTAATATATTCAGTTATCCCCATATTTGAATTTTAACACTAATTATACCTTAGCATCAAAATTGTTGGTGCAAAATTGTTGGTATCAAACTAAATGTACAACCTTCAAAACAGACATACAAGACCACAGTTCCTGTAATTTTCATAAAATCTGATACCTCAAAGATAGGGAAAATGTCCAATACTCGCTGGAATTTCTGACACACCTTCGTAGTTTTGTAAGTAAATGATTTCATTTTAATATTAATTTAAATTCTTCCGATCGATATTTTAATGAGTTGTATAATTAAAGTCAACGCCTATTTCATAAAATATTTAAATTAACCTCTCCCCCCACTATTTTCACGTTACTTTATATGCTGGAATAATGCAAAATAAAAATTAGTAAAAGTATAAAAAATTTCTCATCTTTTATATGAAGAATGCATCAAACAATCATGCATCAAACGTATACATTCTTGCATCGGCTTGCTATTTTGCATACTATAATAAATCAAAAATCTGCAACAAAAATGTTGAGTTTCTCATAACGGTACACACTTTGCTAGTTTGTCTGGAGTTTATCAGTAAACCTTAAAAATTTAGAAAAATTCCTCTTTTTGAAATATTTTCTCTTTCAGCAGGCTATTTATTCAGCCATCATATTCTGAAGAGCTAATTAGTATGATAACTAAATCCATAGTCTCAGAATACATAGAAAAGGAGTATTGAGATGACTATAAGCAGATCATGGTTAACTCATCTAAGCCTTGAATGAACTGAAGAATTTCGTTTCAATCAACTATTTAGTGACCCCGCCACAAAGACGTGACTTGTGAGTGGATCATTCATCCCGGTAAAAATTTGTCTTTTGTACAGAGGAAGATAATCAAGGCTCCTATCAATTCAACAAGGGGATAATCCCGAAAGGATTAGATTCATCTTTATAATCTTAAATGATATTGATATCATCTTTATAATATTAAAACTATGACTTTATTAATACGCCATTCGATGTTTCAAAAGAAAAATGATGACATATTTCAGGCACCATCCTTAAAATGAAACATTTAAGGCGACAATGGACCATGAAAAACTTTTTTTTTATTTATCAACCAATTGCTATGAAATTTTGTATACTTATACAGTGTTGTTTAGACATGAAAATGCTACATTTAAAAAAAATCAGAATTTAATTAATTAAGATATTAATTAAAATCAGTTTGTTAATTACTCTATTTAAAAATGCTCCATGCGCATCAATTTTTGTCTCGGATATCTAATTATCTTTCTTAAGCTAGCTTTGTATAGTTATAATAAAAGTTAGTAGCAATATTTGATTTGCAGTCATATTTATAAAAACTAGAAAAGAAATCGATAAAAATAGGTCATTTTATGCAAAATTTTATCAAAAAAAATTTTTATTGAAAAAATTTTAAGTTGTTTTAAAATAGTATAATGAATTCATTACTAAGTTTTATTCTAACATATATAAATAATCATTTTATGAAATTTTATGAAAATTCAAGAAAAATTATGACGCATGGAACATTTTGAACTTACCGAAACGATATGAACACTTGTTTTGAGAAAATAGCATTTAAAGTTTTAATTTAACGTAACATTTCCATTGTTTACGTTTGAAAAAATACTTTAACTTGGTTAATAATGATCGGATCAACTTAGTTTTTTTTTAAATTTAAAGCTGATGAGTTGCAGAATCATTTTCTGAAAGAAACAAAAAATCGTTTTTAGGACATATTTTTGTCAATCTGAAGGTCCATTGTCGCCTTAAAAATATTATTACTGTTGATTAGAAATGACTATTTCAATAAATTCGGAAACCATAAATTAATACGCGATCTTATACATAATGCTGAAAAACTTGAGTTTTTTAAACTTCAATTCAGCAAATATGTGCTGAAAAATGCCACACTTGTAAGATTGCGGTATTCCTAAAATTGATGGAAAGAAATTTTAACAAGTTTTTCTTTTTCTTTTCAATCGAGCTACGAATTATCGATTGATAGGCTGTCAGGAATGCACGGTATTAGGGAGGAAATTCCAAGGTCAGATAAAATGCGGATCTGAATTTTAAGTTTAGCATATGAGTTCACCCATTGATTCCAAGAGAACTATAATGCTTAGTTTGGAGATTTCGGGTTTGCGCTTGAAAGCGTGTTGCTTAACTTGCTTTCAAGGGGACCTTTTCTGATACTGGGTAGGTATTTAAAAGCATCGCGTGCGGTAATAAACTATTTTTAATTTTTTTTTATCAAGCTCCGTGGTTCTCCAAATTGAATACGCGAATACACCAATACTGGGAATTTAAGAGCTGTTGCATCGGATATAACGCGCCCAATAACTTCATATGTTTTTGTTTTATTTTATTTTATTTTATTGCAAAGTAGATTGTATTGCATAGATTGTGCAGTCTAACATTTGGATGAGACATGTCAAATTTATATTATATTTCATTGCAGCCAAACGAAAACTCAACTCTTTTGCTTACATCAAAACTTTTGGATTTTTAAGAAAACAAAATAACGCTAAATTAGTAAAGTGAATCTACGAAGGTTTAAGGGGACAGTGGACTTTCAAAATTGTGAAATTTGTCCAAAAATTCGATTTTTTTTATGCTATTGAATTGTGAAAATATGTACGAGTAGGAATGTGTTGCAAAAAGAATTTTCAATTTCTGTGATTACTTTCCTAGTTATAGGCATTTGTATTTAATTTATATATTATGTGGTTTCTAATAGCAATAACTTTAAATGTGTTTTTCTCAAAATAAAAATTTTCATGTCATACGATTATTCAAACTGCTCCAGGCGCATTTCTAATGATCGTATTGCTTTGAAATTTAAGTTTTATATGCTTAACTGTATATCAAATAAATTTTATTGAAAAAACATTATGCTTCGTAGCTCAGAATTTCTAAATTTTGTACTTGAAAAGACGATTTATAGGTATTTTGCGTAATAAATTGGGTGTTTCCACTATTATTATTTTTTCTCTTTATATTTTTAATGAATGCTAAAAATAAGTAATAAGTTTCATTGTTAGTTCTATAAGGTATAATGTAAATAAAAATTAACGTATTATATACAAAAGAAATGCGCATGGAACATTTTTAATGAGGCCAATTTTTGATATAATTAATAATTCATAATTCATAAATTATAAATATATCATCTTTAAAGTTTAACCACTTTTACATATCTATGGTACTAATCACATATTAAAATTTCAAGCAAATCC
Organism: Dolomedes plantarius; assembly: GCA_907164885.2. Lineage (NCBI taxonomy): Eukaryota > Metazoa > Arthropoda > Arachnida > Araneae > Dolomedidae > Dolomedes > Dolomedes plantarius. The sequence goes on along the minus strand of OU015498.1, from coordinate 48,270,226 downwards.
ATTCAAACCAAAAAAAGTTAGGTTTGAAGGTCCACTGTCCCCTTAAGCAGAGTAAGAAAAAAAAATTCAGGTGGGCTCTTCTAACGAAACTACCGCAGGTTATTGACGTAGGATTACTTATCCTTGCTTACCTCTTTTGTGTGTATATATGTATGCATGTGTTATGTATATATATGTATATATATATATATATATATATATATATATATATATATATATATATATATATATATATATGTACGTATGTATATATAAACATATATATATACACAGGAAATCCAACGTAAATAAAGCACAAATAGCAGTAAGGTGCAATTTTGCATGCGGCCTTTTCGAAGCTGCCAAGGAGCTTCTTCATCAGTGCAAAGAACTTAATTTCAGCTCAAAAAGCCGAAAACTAAGCGACCAGACACGTGCGCATGGACTATGTGCATGCGCACGTGTCTGGTCTCTTAGTTTTCGGCTTTTTGAGCTGCAACTAGGTTCTTTGCACTGAAGAAGCTCCTTTGCAGCTTCGAAATGGCCGCATGCAAAATTGCACCTTACTGCTATATGTGCTTTATTTACGTTGGATTTCCTGTTTATTCTTCGATCACAAAGGTTTTATCTTTTCTTTTCAAAACATATATGTATGTCAAAATTTTGACGCATTTTGGCACTTTTCTGTTTAACTGTTTACTGCTTGTCCAAGCGATACAGACTGGGTT
>OU015498.1:48157019-48264519 GCA_907164885.2 Dolomedes plantarius | reverse complement strand
AAACTTCTAAATAACGATGAAGGAAGATGAACTGTAAGAGTTAATGAAAGTGCGTGTACATATTTTTAATAGAGCTGAGTGACACAATAGATAGATTCATACTCCTACATACGAAAAGAGTAGAACTGGTTGCCAGTCGAAAGAACATTTAGAGAGTATGCAATCTGAGAATGCTGCCCCATACATTTTTGGGAAATAAATACAGTGGAGTCCTGATAATCCGAAATGATTGGGACCAGACCCTTTTCGGATTAACGAATTTTTCGGATTGCGGAAATCATTCATAAAATAAACTTAAATTACAAAAATATTACATGTGGTTACACAGTTTATTTTATAAGGTCTGTCTAAACATAACCAAATCTCGCGACGAAATGGGTGATAAGAGAGCGGAACGCTGCCTAGCACAGTAAAGTAGAGCAGTGGTTCCCAACCTTTTTCAGCTGGCGACCCACCTTTCCTTATCGGAATACCTCCACGGTCCATCGGTCCATGGTGGGGTAAAAAACCTTATTTGTATCGTATACCTTCCTTGTGTATATACAATTTACCATCAAATATTGCACACTTGCACACACACACACACACACACATATATATATATATATATATATATATATATATATATATATACATATATATATATATATATATATATATATATATATGTATATATATATATATATATATATATATATATATACATATATATATATATATATATATATATATATATATATGTATATATATATATATATATATATATATATATATATATATATATATATATATATGCTTTTTTGAAGATACAGATTGATTATTGATAAACAATTTGTGTTCTGATTTGAAAATGGTTGACAAAATATAAGCACTTTGTAGCAAAACAGTTATTTATTTAACAATAGATATATATATATAACAATATTATGTTTGCAATATATGCAACAAGTGGTTTCGTACTGACTAACAAGTGTTCCTAGGTGAAGATAAAAACTACAATTATAAAAGTACACAAAGACCATTTTAATAGTTTTAGGATCGAGTCGCCACCCACCTGTAACCCTTCCGCGACCCACTAGTGGGTCGAGACCCACAAGTAGGGAACCGCTGCAGTAGAGTATAAGTAGATCTAACAATTACGTCTCAGTGCTCGACAGTTAGAGAATTGCGTCGTTACTGTTAGTGTCAGTTTAGCATTAGCATAAACACGTGCTGTTTATTCTACTGTGTCCAACTTTATTATATGACTGTTGTCTAATTTTGAATTTTCTTGTAATTTTCAGAAATATACTTTATATTATTTAGTATCACTGTAGTTTTACTGTAACCTTAGTTCTTTTTTACTTTTGGTTTCGGATTAAGTGCACTTTCTGATTACCGAAGTTCGGATTATCGGGACTCTACTGTATAAAATTCTGTAAATTAAAGGGAGTCATCACCTTTACACAAATAGAAAAGACATAATTTTTGCTGTTTGTTTGAACCTTTATAACTTTTTTGTCATGGTCCATTGTACATGGAATTTTTAGTATTACTTCTCTAAACGTTATAGATTATGATCTTTGAATGAATTTTTATTACAAGTAAATTAGAATATTATTTATAAAGTAAAAAGTTAGTGCATTTTCTGAAAATTTCAAATTTATACTCATGCAATGCGCACAGACAGAACACCACTAATAAAATTTGAAAAATAATTTGTACACTTTGGTGATATAAAAACCTTACATCTATTTTTACTCTTATTTAAATCTTCAAACACCAAAGGATATTTACTCCAGGGCAGTCTGACTTAGAATTTCAAAAAGTACTTTAAAATTCAAATTTAAAGTCAAATGCTATAAATTCTTAGTAAAATATATTTTTTTAATTAAGTGGATATTTTTGGTAGAATCATGAAAACGTGAAAATCATCATTGCGAGATATATGCTTTTAAAGTTCCCACATTAGTAATGTTTACTTCGGAACTACTTCTTTCATGTCATAGTTTTGAATGTTCTAATTGGAATATTTTAACACGGTTTATTTTAAACTAGCTGAAAACCCGCGCTTCGCTACGGAGTACATTCAAATTAAATACAACGGTCAACGTATGCAATTTATGCCAAAAAATAAATATATATATTTATAATAAATGCGATGATCAATGTATACAATTGATGTAAAATATATATCTATCTATATATATATATTTATAAAAAAATCGTAAGGGATATGCATTGTTTTTGGATAATATCCAATCGTCTGCTGCATTAGAAAGAGAAAAAAATATTTTTTTTGTCTATTTAGTTGTTTCGCACTTGACGATAAATTTATTGAAAGTACCAGAAAAAGAAATCACGTTATCAGCATTAATAAATTAAATTCTAAAAATTAATCTTTAAAAATTCACCAAAAATCAGGAAATGGAGGTAAAAATTCGAAAAAAATTTCATTTTGAAGGAATTTTTATGATCTTTCTCGTGATATAAATTTTATAACCCTCAATGTATTATTTTAAATGCAAACGTAAAAAAAGTTTAAAAAACAGCTTAAAAATTTAATTTTAAAAAATCTAAGAAGAATTTTTGAAAAATCTTTCTTAGTGCACCCCTACACTTTTAGAAGAATTGCCATGCAAAATTTCAGCCCTTTAGGTCCAGCGGTTTGGTCTGTGCGTTGTATGTCAGTCAGTCAGTCAGTGAATGAATGAGTCAGTTACGGAACTGTTTTTTATATATAGACTAGCTGAAAACCCGCACTTCGCTACGGAGTTCATTCAAATTAAATACAACGGTCAACGTATGCAATTTATGCCAAAAAATAAATATATATATTTATAATAAATGCGATGATCAATGTATACAATTGATGTAAAATATATATCTATCTATATATATATATATATATATTTATAAAAAAATCGTAAGGGATATGCATTTTTTTTTGGATAATATCCAATCGTCTGCTGCATTAGAAAGAGAAAAATATATTTTTTTTGTCTATTTAGTTGTTACGCACGTGACGATAAATTTTTTGAAAGTACCAGAAAAAGAAATCACGTGATCGGCATTTAATAAATTAAATTCTAAAAATTAATCTTTAAAAATTCACCAAAAATCAGGAAATGGAGGTAAAAATTCGAAAAAATTTCATTTTGAAGGAATTTTTATGATCTTTCTCGTGATATAAATTTTATAACCCTCAATGTATTATTTTAAATGCAAACGTAAAAAAAGTTTAAAAACAGCTTAAAAATTTAATTTTAAAAAATCTAAGAAGAATTTTTGAAAAATCTTTCTTAGTGCACCCCTACACTATTAGAAGAATCGCCATGCAAAATTTCAGCCCTTTAGGTCCAGCGGTTTGGTATGTGCGTTGTATGTCAGTCATTCAGTGAATGAATGAATGAATGAGTCAGTTACGGAACTGTTTTATATATATAGATGATCCAGAAATGCTTAAATATTCTAAAAATTTTTAAAAATCAATTGATTCTTTGAAGATTTAAAGGTTATGATTCCCCTTAAAATCGAATTCATTAAACGAATTGGAATATTTTAACTTTATTCTAATTGGAATATTTTAACACGGTTTGTTTTAAATAATTCAGAAATACTGAAATATTCTAAAAATGCAAAAAAAAATTTTAATTCGATTCTTTGAAGATTTAAAGGTTATGATTCCCCTTAAAATCGAATTCATTAAAATAAAATGAAAATCTCAAATATCTTGTCTGACAAACATAATGTTTATGGGCGGAATAGGTGAAGTACGTCGGGAGATTTTCTCCTGTAGGCCAGGCAACATAGGGTTTGTAGACGAAATAATTCTCGGAAAGCTGGAAACGGTTTTAATCTCTTCATTTGCATGTAAAAAGAGTTTATTGAAGTTTGCACCAATTTTCTGTTTGTGCTCTATGAAGAGTGTCCCAAAAACCTCGAAAATTTTGGACTTTTTTCAGTTTTTCACTAATATCTCCTAAACGATGTATTTCTAGGAAAATGTTACCTATAAATTGAAGTACACAAAATTCTGCATCGAATGAGCACCATATATTGAAATTACGTGAAGTTGTTAGGAAGATATGCGAGGTCAAAGAACGTCAATTTTTTCTCATTTTTCAAAAAAATTGTGTTTTGGCTTTTTAAACCTTATTTTCGCAATGTAAAATGTATTATATGAAAGAAATAATACATTTGGATATCATACAAATCTTGTGCCCGACCGTATATACGAACACAGGTACAACAATTTTCAACAAAGCGTCTTTTCCTTTTTATTCCTGCTGGCGAACCAAGAACCATTTTCGGTGAATCTAAGGATTTGAAATGAAAAACGTATATTATGATGCAAATATTTATGTAATTAAAACGTAAAAAATTGGCTTAAAGTATAAAAACTTGTAAGTTTTGATGTGTAGGTGATTGACAAAATAAAAATTAAAAATAATAAAAATACAAGGTTAATTGAATTTGCTGCGTTTGGAAGTAGATGAGGACTAGAGCAATTGGTCCGTTTGAAGGTCCACGTCATCCATAATGTCTTCGAATTCGTCATCATTGTTAGGTAGCATATCCTCGCTGTCTTTCAAGTTTGATTCGTCATCAATTTCGTCTGGTGTATTGGTGCAGGACGCTCCTCTGCAATTATAGCATATCCAGGAACATTTCATCCCTTGTTTCCTGCAACCACAAGTATTTTGGCACCCTTTCGAACATTTGCAGGCAGTATTATTAATCAGTTCCTTCGGGGCTTGTTCGGCTTTTGATGTTAGTGGGAGTAGCCCATGCTTAGTATCCTTCCATCCGCACTGAACTGGATCCATCAAATGACCATTCCACAGATTAATTTGTAGGAAATCGCTCATTGCATGCAGTCGAGCAGCTTCTTTAGTTAGAGGAAGAGTAGCCAAGTTGAAAGTATTCTGTACTAAGAATTTGGTGAACAGTTTAAAGCGTGTTTCATTTAGTACTGGTAGGACCACCTTAGGCGTGAAGGCCATTCCGTTATGTCCAGCTAATATCAGCAAACACATGGAGCTAAGTTAGTCTTCTGCCTTCGGGTGCTCCGTGTCTCGAAACTCAGAAGCTGCCCCCCTTTTCCTTTTCCATGAGCCAATCTTCTATAGTGAATTGATTTATACCGATGGCAGTAAAGATGAACATAATGCCTGCGGCAATGGTGTTTTTTTCAAGACCCCCTTCTGACTCAAATCAATACAAGTTTAGGAATCCAGATTGCTGCTCAGTTTTCAGATCTGAACTTATTGCTATTGAAGAGGGTTTGAAAACTATTAAAACTGAAACCTCTCACCATGATATTTGGGCCCTAACTGACAGCCGCAATGCCATACAGCCCCTGAGCAGCTGGACATTAGTCGGAGATAGAGCTTCACTTTCGATACTGGAGATCCTCAAAGACCTTTCTCAACAACAAAAGGTTTATTTACAATCGGTGCCGTCTCATTTAGAACTTTTTTGGAAATGAGACTGCTGATGCCAATGACTGAAGATTCCATGAGCCAATCTTCTATAGTGAATTGATTTATACCGATGGCAGTAAAGATGAACATAATGCCTGCGGCAATGGTGTTTTTTTCAAGACCCCCTTCTGACTCAAATAAGATACAGGAACCATAGCACATTCTTGCTAAGGAGGGAGCCTCTCTTCCTTTTTCTTCGCGAGATACCTATCTTGAAATTGACTCAAGAAGAAAACTTATAAACCAGAATTCATGAAGACCCCTCCGACACACGACTGGTATGAACGAAAATCTCCTGGGGGTGCCCTTACTGTCAAGGGCGACAGAAGGATGCAGACAACCTTTAGCAGATTTGCTAGTGGATACCTAAAGTGTCTTGCTTACAATTAGGCGCAAAAATTTTACCCTTTTTTCTACATATGCAATACTGCAGAACCCTCTCCTGACCATCATTTAAACTGCCTGGGGCTTCCCAAGGAAGATATTTACAGAGACCCTTTGCTTGTTTCTGATTTCATTGTAACGTTTGACCTCTTGAACCTGGTAAAGCCTACGGCTAGAGCGGGTAGAATAAGTAACACACACCCTTTTTTACAGATAATTATACAATATGTCTATGACATAAAATGTTGCATAAAAAGTAGCAAATAAGATAGGAGAGAAAACCATACAATACTCGTGATAATTATGCAACAAGAAAAAAAAGAAATCCAATCGATAATTTTAACAACTAATGCGTCTTTCTTCATCAAATTTGTCTACCTTTGCTTGTGATGCTTGCGATCCCCTACTTTTCTCCTGATGGTAACAATTTGATTATTTTAAGACTTTTTTTCTCACCGGAATATGTGTATGTTCATACATACAAATCATAAATGTGCATGCATATAAATATGCAGATAATATTTCGTTCCTTTCCCTTAAGCAACCAATTTTAGCAGTTTGCCAAGATTTTGACAAGTTTCGAATATAGGGAAATCTGTTACACTTATCAAGAGTGATGACTTATGTTTAATTCTGCCACTTAATCCTTAACTACACTGCTGGCCACTGTAAATGCAACACCCTGAAGGAAACATGCAAATAACATGAAATTTACAACATATATTAGCGGAGGTGATATATGCAAATGATTAGAATTTCAGCGCAGACGCACATCAGCGCAGACGCGCATCATTTGAGCGCGCCTGTGGCGCCACTTCAAAGAGCTATTTAAGCCTTGGAGATTTCGACGAATTCAAGTTCGGCAATTGTGTTTTTCTTGTGTTTTGTCACAAAAACGATCAATTATGCCTCGTCGAAAACAGCGATCATCTTTTGATCAAGTATCCGAGTTCGACAGAGGAAGGATAGTGGCCTACCGAGATTGTGGATTATCTTTCAGGGAAATCGGTAGTCGTGTTGGGCGAAACCAAACAACTGTAATGCGGATATGTGATCGTTGGATGCAGGAGGGTACGACGGACCGGCGTGTTCGATCGCATCCACCTCAGCGCACCACTTCACGTGATGACAAGCAAATTGTGCGCATGGCAGAGACGGATCGCTCAGTCACATCACGAACCATAGCACAGCACATGCAGTCTGTAACGCATCATCCAGTGTCTGCGCGTACCATTCGACGCCGTTTACAGCAGAGTGGTCTGTCCGCAAGACGTCCATTCTTTGTCTACCCTTGACGCAGAACCACAGACGTCTCCGCCGCCAATGGTGCGATGACAGAAGGATGTGGACGGCAGAATGGAATGAAATTGTCTTTACTGACGAGTCACGCTTCTGTCTGCAACACCACGATGGTCGCATTCGAGTCTGGAGACACCGTGAAGAGAGGATGCTAAACAGCTGCGTTATGCACCGCCACACTGGTCCTGCACCGGGTATTATGGTATGGGGCGGTATTGGATATCACTCTCGCACACCTCTAGTACGCATTGCCGGTACTTTAAACAGCCAGCGCTACATCTCCGAGGTGGTGGAGCCAGTTGTCCTTCCTTACCTTCAGGGCTTGCCCACAGCCATATTTCAACGGGATAATGCGCGACCACACGTGGCACGCATTGTCCAACGGTTCTTCGTCAATCGCCAGATTGAATTGCTTCCCTGGCCGCCTCGCTCTCCGGATCTTTCGCCGATAGAAAACATGTGGTCCATGGTTGCTCTACGATTGACCCAGATTCCATCCCCAGCTGCCACAGCAGATCAACTTTGGCAACGTGTGGAAGCTGCTTGGTCTGCTGTACCCCAAGAACTCCTCCAAAGTCTCTTTGAATCAATGCCGAGGCGTGTGGCAGCGGTGATCTGCAACAATGGCGGCTACTCTGGCTACTGATTTTGGCAGGAACCACACTTCACAGAAGTCTATAAATTTAATCATTTGATACTTGGACAACATGTTATCTACAAAATAAATTTTGTTGTGATATCTCTTGTCTTTCTTGGTGTTGCAATTTGGGTGGCCAGCAGTGTATTTCATACTCTTGATCACTAACAACAACCTCAAATATTAATATGCATAGCTTTACATTTTGCTTTCAAAAGGCAATCTTTCTCCTTTAACAACAGAGCTATTCGAGAGTACAGTTCCGTTGCCAATATAAAGTAATTATGATGCTCTAAAAAAATTTATCTGTTTCATGAGCCAGTTAAAAAAATTATGTCCCTTGGCGACTAAAGCTAAATTTTTATTTCCATTATAAATTTTGGAAGAAAAGACTAGTTTCGTCTAATGGGGTGTATAATGTTTGTGCATCCCTCCGTAGACCTTTACAACCTGATATTAAACTGTCCTCCTCTGACTCATCTTTTTAAAGTGAAATCAACATTTTTTCTTCAGCCATTTTGCCCTTTTCAGTCATATAACCCTTTAAATCTTATGTTATTATCCTCGATCCAGGCCGCTGGAAAATAGTGTCATGTCAAAAGAATTAAAAGGGCTAAAATATCTGTGAATTTTAAAATGTTGACCGCTAGTTATTTTTATAAATAAATCACCTATAAATGAAATAACAAAAGCATATTGCAAAAATTTTGTGAAGCGGTGAGATTAATTCCTCTTTTGCAAATAGAATTATGGGTATTGAGTGCTCTTCTACTTCTTCGATTCTTTTCTAAAATCTATCCTTATATATATATATATATATATATATATATATATATATGGGGGAAGGGGTTACGTGAAATATTTAAAATCTATTTTATGCATTCAATACTTTCCCAGTCCTTTCCAGTTCTTACAATGTGTATTTCTTTTTTCTTTTCTGGGCTTCTCTGATATGAAGATGCCCGCATGTATTCTTAAAAGTGATAGTATTTGGGATATTTCTCCCTAGACATCCTTTAGAAGATTTAAACTCCCTAGCTTAACATTTCAACGTGTATCTATGGATGTTCTAGTAGTTACACGTTGTCTCCCTTCTCCTCGTAGTTTTGAATACTTTCTCTTTTCTTATGATGTAGAAATCTGGTCTTCTGTCTGTCGGAGTTCCTCTTGATTTTCAATGGAATTTTACGACTATGTGTATCAGCAAATTTCATTAAATCTATCATAAGACTTTTTAAGGAAATGCAAATCACGAGGTATTTTTCGGGATTCTAAATTGTGTGTGTGAGGTTGCCACACACAATTTAGAATCCTGAATATATATATATGCATATCTGTATGTAACATTCCGGCCCAGCCCCGTGAGAATGGTGACCAGACACCGGCATGCCACAGCGGGATAGACGCGGCGAGTGTCCAATAACAAATTCGCTATTCAAATCGGTAAATACAAATTTTATTGAGATGCTGCTACATCTTCTCGAGGCAATTGCATATCCCAGAAAAGCTCCACATACATTGAAGCACGTCTATTTATAATCTAATAGAGGTGTAGTCACGTGACGCTCAAAGTCTTGCAGCCTTGAATAGCACCCTGATATCTAGGTTCTGACAAAATAGTAAATAACAGGGGCTGTATAGGAGTTTACAGGGGTTATATAAAAGATGCCTAAAAGTCAATTCCATTGTTCTCGGAATCGAAATGTGCAGTTTATGAAATTTGGAAGTTTGAAAGGGTTTTTAGGTTTTATATGTTATAGAATATCTCCCCCTCCTCGTCTGAGAAGAGGCTAACCACCAATGCATGCATTGGAGGGCAGACTCACACAGCAGGGAGAGGAAAAAGGGCGCAACAGGATTTTGAAAAAACCTATGTTAAAAAAAAATTAAGGAAGAATTTAAAAATTAGAGATCACTTGACCATACCTCGGTACATCAATAACAAACAAATTCACTGAAAAGAAATTTTTAAAAAATCACAATCTAAATGTAAACAGAAAACAAAAAAAATATTTTTTTTCTAGAACAACAGCATAATTATACAATTGTGTTTACGAGATCCAGAGAAAAAAAATACACACAGAAAAGTAGCTTAAAAAAGAGAGTTTAAACTAGATAGTTTTTTTTAAATATAAGGACAACAAGCATTGTTTAATCACTTAAATGTAAAGTCATTTCATGTTAGGCATCTGAAGATAGAAAAACAAAAGAAAAAAAAAGAAAATGGATCTCTGTTTTTTTTTGAAGAAATTCGCATAATTATCCCACTACCAAATCATAAACACATCATAGTGTAAAGTTATGATGGAATCTTAATCAATAGAATCTTAATCAATAGAACCAAAAATACACAATATATGAAAGTATTAAACGCATAATAAAATACTTTGGACCTTAAAAGTATGGAATCAAAATTAGCACCATAAATCTTTTATAATCAACTGTAAAATTTATCCATTAATTGTAATAATTTAATTTTAATGTTCAAATTTCAATTTTCAAAAGAAGATACTATCCACAAAAATATTATTCTATTAAATAACACAAATAACCAAAATTCCTTTCTCAATACTTATCTTAGTTTCATATGTAAACATCAATTAAGTAACCCTAAGTTATTTTTTCTTTTCTTATATAACATTTTGATATGAATCCCCACTTCTACATTTTCTTATTTGTAATCAATATTTTAAAACATATATCTCATTAGAATATTCTCTTTTCTATTCATTTATTTCTTAACTAAGTTTCATCAAAATATACTCACGAGAGTTCAGAACCAAATGTAATATTTCAATATAATAAACAAAATACTTAAATTCTTAAAACACTTATGATGTCTGAAATATTTTTATATTCACGTGGACAGTATTGAAATTGAATTCCCAAAACTCAAATCTTGCGCGAAAATTTACTAAACGTAACCTGAAAACAACACAAATACTAGGTTAAAATGAATTAAAGCAATTTAAGCTTCTACGCGACTCTTGTTTACCAAAGTATTGATGATCAAGCATATTAATGGCTCTCCACATCGGAGCGATGTGACCTTCGACTCCCTATGTGTTTACAATAACACGTAACTGGCGCTGAGTTGACCTCATTTACTCCGCAAGATTTAAAAGAACATTGCACATTACTTTTTTATCTATGCACAAAACAAAATGACATACTAAATCACTAAAATATAATTGTTCTGAATCTTAGTATCTCCTTCATCAAAATACAACTATATTATCAAATTTTTATTAATTTCTCTAAAAGCACACTCCTAAAAAACTTATCAAATATTAATCTCAAAAAATATTTTAAAATCTTAAAATATGAATCAAACACATATTTCATAATTCAAAAGAACTCATAATATAAAGAAATGTTCATCATTAATGCACTCCTAAAACTGAGTTAATTTGTTTATCCCAAAGTAGTCTTAATTAATCTAGAATTTCATGAAAAAAGTTTCGAATCTCATTATTGCAACCAAAACAAAACAAAACTCTTATACTACTGAATTCAGCTCAGTAGTCAAACGACTCTACTGAGAACATGAATTAGTTAATTTTCCTGTTCACCAATTAAAATGAAAATGTGTCAGTTTATTATTAAATGTACAATCCCAAATTGGTACTAAAGTTTTCAAATTCTCCAGTAAAAATGGGTGGGTAAAAACTCTTTGAATTTTTATGGGTTTAGTTACAACAGTATTCATTATTTCAAAAACTAATTAATTAATTCAAATTCTTTTATTTCCAAAACCCATAATTTTCTATTTCATTAAATCTGACACATCCATTTAGGATATAACCATCTTTAAACATTACCTTTCACTTAATACATTTCGTTAAACAGAACCTTGACACTCATTTTAAGAAATTACGTAAGACTTTGTACTCTTACGATATGAAAAAATAAACACTTAAAATTCTAACTTTATCAAAATGTAAATCAAAATAAAACACTTTATAAAATCAAAAACCACAATATATATTATAAGTTACTGATTTTCTTTTTTTCCCCTTTTTTATCATACTTCCATAACTAAATCAATAACTTGAAAATATTTTCACTGAAACACATTTATAATAAATTTTATCAAAATATATCTGGCACTTTCAAAAAATACTTCATAAATACTAGCTTACCTTTAGCTTATTAGCTTAGACTTTATCTCTCTTGTTAATTTATTATTATTAATTTTACAAATTGAAATATCAAACTAATTATAATCCAAAATCTTCAGTATTCTGTCAAAATCTGCAGTTCTCTTCTGAAATTATTTTGGTGAAGTCCTCGGCCTGGCTAGTCCTGTACGGTGAAAAATGTTTTTCCCGATGTAAAGTTTGTAATATTTGTAGGCGCATTCCGTAGAAAAAATTTTACTCGATGCGACAACACAGCTGTTAGAAGTTTCTTTTCCAAATCAGTAAATAAATTTGGCCTTTTGTGACATAAGACACTGATTAATGCATACCAGGAGCCACGAATTTGGGGTTCTTTGGTTTTAGCATATTTCCAAACTTATTATCAGATATAATAGCAAGGTAATCCCCTTCAACATTTGAAATTCCACTTGATGACATTGTAACCACAAAAAGTTTCAGTGCTTGCAGAGTAACTGAAATCACTAAGTTTGATGTAATGTTTGTATCCATAGTAATATCTTTTTGTGTCTAAACACTTGTAAGGTATACACAAGATTCGATTCACAAGAATCGAACTTTTGAATTAATGAATTAAAGAAGCTGCTTCAGATATGCTAATTTCGGCATACGCGCTTAGTATAAATACCACGCAGCGTCATTAAGAAAAAAAGGGAGGTTGTTAAGGTTGAAAAGGTGTTATCCTGCGCTAGTGCTTAGCGGGCCAGAAGTTTACGTGGCAGTACTGCTGGTTTGACTTACTGTTCGTGAGTATAGAAAATATATTGTTCTTGAAAGCTGTATTTATATTCCGTACAAGTGTACGTATGCTTATTGCTGTAAAAGCCAATTATATGTGCAACGAATTCAATAAACATTGTTTCATGTATAAACTGCGTTTGTATAAAATTCAAATAGAGTGCCACTTCAAATTATATACACCCAAGTCTGGGTAGAAATGAGCATAGATTCTCTATACTGGCGCCCGAAAGATATATATACCCTGGTAGTTAGTATTAAATTTGTAACGAACAACATAATTGAAATTAAAAACTATGTACTGTGTACTTATATTGAAAAAATTGTTGCAAGTACTTATATACTATTAAAAAATGAGTGTTGCAGAACAAAATCCTGCTGGAAATTTTCCTCGGGTAATTATGGTTCAGCATTTTGCGCCATTCGAAGCCACCTTCAATGGCGGCCCCTCAAGCCAATTCCTAAAGAAAATTGAGCATTACTTTCAGCAACAATGCACCCCAGAGGAGGATAAACTTAAAATTGCTCTAGCCGCTTTAAGAGGTAGTGCATTTGAGTGGTACACATGCATGCAAAGCAGTAATCTAATTTTTGACTATTTGTCATTCAAGCAACAGTTTCTTAGTGTTTTTCCAAAGACCTTTAATCAAAGTGAAATTGAAGCGGAAATTTATTCGCTAAGGCAACGTGAAGGTCAGTCTGCGTTAGAGTTTGCTACGGAAAAGATTTCCAAGTGTGAGGAATATTTAGAAGGGGTGAAGGAAGCGATAATCTTAAAAATAGTTATCCAACGTTTGAAGCCAAGTGTTCAAGATTTTTTAGATAATCAAACAATTACAAGCAAGGTTACCCTCCTTCAAGCTTTAGCTAAACATGACAATAGGCATTTCTTCGCTACCCCTCACCGTCATTCAGGTACGAGAAGTTTTATACACCCACGCCAAAATTTTTCGCGAGTTTCAAACCAGCAGCGTAAGCAGTACCGCAGGCAAAATAATAGAAGCGCACGGCGTTATAACGAAATTAGTGCTCTTAAAGTAAATAATATGGAAGCACCTTACTTGCACTGGCAAGTTGATTCACATGATATGGTTCAACCTGTTGAAACTGTGTGGTCAAATGTATTATTTTGTCCGAGCAGTAATCATTATTTTGAGAATAGTGAAAGTCAGGGTATTTTTGTGGCTTATAAAGAAAGTGAGTCTAGCTGGAATGATGCGGTAATTCCAGTACAAATTTCTGAAAATAGTGCCGATACTAATGCTAGTGGTTTAGAAAATAAATCATCGGACACTTCTATTAATGCGATACCTGATATTATTAATGCTATACCTGATATTATTGATGCTATACCTGATATTTTAGATGATATTCACACATCTGTTAATGAAGGAAATTTAGTAGATGACGAAGTATGCGTTACGGAAGTTAGTGAATACTTATTAGTTGACGACAATAAAAATTCTTTAAACGATAGTAGGAACTCGCTAGGTAATGATGATATTATTTCAAGTTTCCATCCGAATGAGGATTGTGTAGGCCAGGTTGATAATATGGTTTTAAATAAAGTACATGAAAACCAGACTGAGAATCAGGATGAAAAGTTGACACAGAGTTATACTGTAAGTAGTTTAGCTGATGCTTCGGAAGTTATAGAGAAAGGTTGCATTAAAACGCACCAGTACGAAAAGCTTAATCTTCCTAAAACTGAAGCAGTGTTAAAGAATTTAAATGATAACGATTCTGATGTCGCAAGTTTCAAAGAGACTTTTTCGTCGAAAGAGGATAAAACTAAATTTAAGGGGGATAAAAAACGTGAAAAAGAGCCTTCAGGTTCCAGCATTAAAACTGCTAATACTGTAGTAATTAAGGCGGTAAACAAGAAGTCGTATAAGCACAAATACGAAAAGCAGAGTCAGGTTGTTGAAAAAATAGAATCTGCATTAAAATTTAATACCGATACAAGCAAAAGTACGAAGAAAGGTAAAGTGTGCATTACAAAAACTCCATCAAAGGAGGAATGCGTCGCTGATAAGGTACACAAGGTTATCAAAAGGAAGAATGACAATTTTAAAGTTCCTTTGCATAAGTACAGGAAACGGAAGATTTCTGCCGCCCAGCAAGGTTGGCCTCCTCCCAAGAGACCTCCTGTCCATCGTCAAGCCGGACCAGCGCCTCAGGACCAACGAACTGCTGCACGAAGGATGCCCACACGGTCAACGAACCCCTTTACTAGGACTGCGACCATCAAGAGAGGTTCCACGGATTGGACAGACTGGTGCAAGGAAGTTGCTGCATTCATGAGGAACAAGTCTTGTATCAATTCTCTTATTCTAACTCCCACCCTTTAATAAAACCGAACCAAATTGGTTTGAAGTTCCCCATTGTATATACTGTGTAAACATTTTGAGGGGAAGGGGTGAGCCACTGGAAAAAAAACGGCATACTGTTGTTTCATAAATTTTTGAAGGGGACATGTAGTGACTAGGGAAAAAATACATACTACACAATATACCAATTAACCACTAATGTACTAACTTCACAAAAAAATAACACATGTACATTATAAATTGGGGGAGAGCAGATACAGTCAAGAAATGTCATGCTGTGCAATTGTGTTGTCACTTTTAATTAAAATAGATATTTTAGGGCGCAGTTGGCAGCCCAGTATCCGCAACTCTGCAAATCCACTGTTTGATGGTGTCACCTGGACCCTTCGGGGTTAGTTTTGTAAAATGGTAGTGGCGTTTTTCCTCCACACAACGTGTGGAAGGTTTTTTTGACTTTGCCACCCATTATGTCAAAAGTCAGACCAGCACGCGTTTTCAATTAGTTAACTGAAGCCGTTCAGACCTCAGTTACCTAATTTTTTTTTTCGAGGGAGGCCAGTGTAAGGTATACACAAGATTCGATTCACAAGAATCGAACTTTTGAATTAATGAATTAAAGAAGCTGCTTCAGATATGCTAATTTCGGCATACGCGCTTAGTATAAATACCACGCAGCGTCATTAAGAAAAAAAGGGAGGTTGTTAAGGTTGAAAAGGTGTTATCCTGCGCTAGTGCTTAGCGGGCCAGAAGTTTACGTGGCAGTACTGCTGGTTTGACTTACTGTTCGTGAGTATAGAAAATATATTGTTCTTGAAAGCTGTATTTATATTCCGTACAAGTGTACGTATGCTTATTGCTGTAAAAGCAATTATATGTGCAACGAATTCAATAAACATTGTTTCATGTATAAACTGCGTTTGTATAAAATTCAAATAGAGTGCCACTTCAAATTGTATACACCCAAGTCTGGGTAGAAGTGAGCATAGATTCTCTATACACTCTTCAAAGAACTTCGCAATGATCTCGCCTGTTAAACGCAGTTTCCAGTACCATTGTTTTCAAAAACACAAATACTCACGGTGGATCAATCGATGACGCGAAAGATGTCCGTCGACCAGCTCTCAGTCAGCTAATTATTTTTTCACCACATAAAGTACATTCGTGAAACATAGAAGTAAACACATCCTCACCAGTAAGTCTGAATTCGAAAAACCACAGATTGACCTTGTACGCTGGCGTCTCGCTGGCGTTTATTTATGATGAAAACGCGAAAATTGCGAATTTAAATTCTCTAATCACTAACTCTCAATTCAAAAATATAATTCATTTGCAGTAAAATTAAAAAGAAAGACATTTCATAAATTCTTTAAAGCAATACCTCTACAAATACGTCCTATATATAATCAGAGCTAAAATTAGTCTTAAAAAGTTAATGATTTTTTTTTCAAGTCTGGTAGTGTATGCAGAAGTGATCGAATGAAAACATTATTAATCACTGTTGTATCTTCAGTTTCAATATTACCAGTACATGGAGTTATGAAATATCCATAGTCTTAGATTAAATAACTGGGAATTTAAACGCTAAAAACTGATAAAAAGCATAAATATTTTTCTTAAAATAAGTTTAAAAGGGAAATCCTCCACGCGTAAAGTGTCTTTCGATTTTCCATTCAACATAGCAGTATGACGATGCTTATAACTTTTGTTTGCATCAATTATTTGTGTGGATTCCAGTTCAATTTCCGAGTTATGAAGTTTGAGTCTCACTATTTGCCGATTATTTATCTTCTTATCCGTTCGGAATCGGCTTCAAGCAATAGGTCCCGGTCCAATTAGCCCTCGTGTAACAAAAAATGATCGTAGCGCTCTCAACCAACTAACCAGTTCCATTCCCAAACACTTAATAGTGGCTTTCAAGGATTTGAACATACCTGTGCCCCTGTCTGAAGAAATATCAGCAGGTTTTCCCTATTCTTTAAATGATTTTGAGTTTTGAGGTAGTGTTAGACTGACACTAGTGTAAGAATAGGAATGCATATGAAATTTCAATATCAGGTACCGGTATGGATATGAAATTTCCGTATCATGTTTAGCTATACAGCAGGCAACATAAAACTTTCTTAAACAAATCAAATTTTATATGTCTTTGTTTATCTGCTGAATCGTAACTTTCAGCGAAACAAGATGTTACATAATGCATTTCTTTATCATAGTTCCCGCGTGACAGGCCTCATTGTGAAACAAAATTCAATCTCCAAAGCATTGGAAAGAATTTTATACATCTGTGATTTATTCCTGCCGAACTTTTCCCAACACTTTAAATCACTGGGTGATTTTCTTGTTCGTGGAATCACGCGCGTTTTGGCCTAATTCATGAAATGTAAAGACATAAATGTTTAAGCATAAAAACACTGAATTTTCATCTTTCGAGATTCCTCAGACACGTTTCCAAGGATAACAATTTTTATGGCCGCCTGCTGTAAGGAAATATATTCTCTTCAGTGCAGAAAATCTTTCTCTGCAGAGATATTGACTTTCAAATTTGTTCTACGGTTTCAGCTTATGTAAGGAAAATTTTGAAACTGGATATTGTGTTTTTATTAATGCACTTTTTTTCTTGTATCTTACGAAATCGTGACTTTCGAATTGAAATGACGAGAAAGATATTGTTGGTATTTCCACACAACAAACTTTATTTTTAATGTTCAACGGGGTTTCAAGTCATAAATATTGGTCACGTTGTTTGCCGACTAAAATACAATATAGTCAAAGAAAAAAATTCGATTCAAAACATTTATTCTTCTTCAAAAATTCTATTTAAATATTTCAAATGTTAATATCTGTTCATTGGAAAATTAATTTTTGTTTGATATATTACGCTACTTATATATATACATCATATATATATATATAATATATGTGTGTGTATAGATGACTCATTCAGACAATTTTTCCATATATTATATTAATTTCAGTACTAGCCAGATTATTTGATGTAAATTTTGGATTGATTTGTTCGATTCAAATCTCTCTCACTCAGATTATTCCTATCATAAAGCCAATCAGATGGTACTTTCATCATCAATGATATCCATAGGTTACTTTTTTTGCAGTCAATCGTTTTATCTATATCTAATATATAAAAATGAATGTTTGTATCTCTGTAATTGTATAGAAATCCACAGTTTAGGAGCAACGATCGTGAAATTTTACATACAGGCGTCTTTAAAAACAGCCGAGGGTCTGAAGAACTTCAAAAATCGAAATTAATTACCGTTGATTTTTAATTAATAAAAAACCAAAAATTTTGAAACTAAATGTAAGATGTTACACTTTGTGGAATCACCACTCTGAATATGGCGTCCACGTTAGGCTTAGCTGGCAAACAGCGAGAGAAAAGATAAAAATAAATAAAATCAAAAAGTTTCAAGTTATATATTAAACCAGAATAATAAATGAAAATAATAATCTTTCAAGTCAGATTTTATACTCTAAAATAAATCGGATCCAACGGCATATTGACACTATCACACGCGATGGAAAATTCGAATCAACCACGCTAAGTGTCACAAGATCATTTTTAATCGCTACTGCAACCCCCCTCGCTTATGTCTTTGTGTCTATTGAAGAGTTAAAGACTAAGCTTCTATCCTGCGAACTTATTTCTAACTTAAAACTCCTCTTACTCCATAAATACATGTATATTCACCAACCCATAGCAACTTTCCAGTAATTTTAATACAAATATTCTCCTATTTACACAATACACCAGCATGTTATTGTGGCGCATTCGGTAAGAGCGTTAATTTACTATACAACATGACGCGGGTTCGAATACGGATCGTACAGATTTTGCTAAACCTGTATTTTCAGCTTTTTTATGGAGGCTTTTTTGTTTCAGCTTTTATTTTATTATTTTTTAAATTATTATTATTATTATTTTTATTTATTATTTTTTTAAATTATTTTATTTATTTTATTATTTTTAAAAATTATTATTTTTATTTTATTTTATTTTTCATATTATTAATGTGTATAACATTTCGTATACTTTTTTTTCTATGTTATTTATACTGTGTTTATTTTTTTAATGGATTTTGGTAGGTTTATTATAAATTTATGTATTTTATGTTTTACTTTTCAGGAATTTTTGCTCCAATGATAAAGGCTAAATCTTTTCTATGTTATTTATACTGTATTTAGTTTTTAAATTGATTTTGGTTAACAAACATTCGACAATTTGACATTTTTACTTTTCAGCTTTACTTTCCTAAAGACAATTTGACATTTTTCCTTTTCAGCTTTTAGTGGTTTATTATAAATGTATATATTTTATGCTTTACTTTTCAGGGTTTTTTTTTGCTCCAATGATGAAACGCTAAATCTAGCTGAATTCTGAAGATATTATTGTAAATTTATGGTTTTTTATGTTGGGTTTTCTTTTTATTCATGTGTATAACATTTCACATGCTTTTTATTCTATGATATTTATACTGTGTTTAGTTTTTAAATTGATTTTGGTTAACAAACATTCTTAAAATCCCGGGCAACGCCGGATAAATGATCACCTGTGTAGGTTGATAATTTATAAATTTTAAAACTGTTACCACATGTATATTTACAGATCCACAAGAACTTTCCAATATTTTTAATTAATAAATAACCGACAACTCTCGATTCAGAAGCGTACAGTAGATGGCGCCACTATTTTAATTTTTTGTGTGTCTATTTCGTTGTTATGTGACGATAAATTTATTTAAAGTACCAGATAAAGAAATCACATGATCAGCGTTTAATAAATTAAATTGTAAAAATTAATCTTTAAAAATTCACCAAAAATTAGAAAATGGAGGTAAGATGCGAAAAGAATTTCATTTTAAAGGAATTTTTATG
The DNA here is from genome assembly GCA_907164885.2 of Dolomedes plantarius. NCBI lineage: Eukaryota > Metazoa > Arthropoda > Arachnida > Araneae > Dolomedidae > Dolomedes > Dolomedes plantarius. The sequence continues at coordinate 48,244,613 of OU015498.1, read as the reverse complement.
ATCTTTTTCGTGATATAAATTTTACAACCCTCAAATTATTATTTTAAATGCAAACTTGAAAAAAGTTACAAAAACAGATTAAAAATTTAATTTAAAAAAATCTAAGAAGAATTTTTCAAAAATATTTCTTAGTGCACCCCTACATTATAAGAAGAATCGCCATGCAAAATTTCAGTCCTTTAGGCTATGTACACATGAGAGCGTTGCAACGCGCGCTCTGGGGCAGTTGACTACTGTTTTTTGACAGGCATATTTCTATTTTTTTACAAAGTGCAGAATAAATAAGATATATATGAAATACATGAATTTTTCAAAATGAACTTATGCGAAATTTTCAAATGTTATTATTTTTAAATTTTTTTAAACATTTGAATTAAAATAAGGGAGTTTGATGTTACATGAAAGATACGCAACTTCGTGCCCAATATGCTAATGTATATTTTTTATTTTATGATTTATGTATTTTATTATTTTTCTGATATAGAACCACAATAATACATTCCCTGAGTACATTATAAATTTACATTTCTTTAAATTTTCTCTCCCCTTTCTATCTACAGATGATATTTTTTGAATGTAATATTTTTTGAATGTTTTTCGTGATATAAATTTTACAACCCTCAAATTATTATTTTAAATGCAAAGTTGAAAAAAGTTACAAAAACAGATTAAAAATTTAATTTAAAAAAATCTAAGAAGAATTTTTCAAAAATCTTTCTTAGTGCACCCCTACATTATAAGAAGAATCGCCATGCAAAATTTCAGTCCTTTAGGTTCAACGGTTTGGTCTGTACTTTGTATGTCAGTCAGTCACTCAGTCAGTTAGTCAGTTACGGAACTGTTTTATATATATATAGATTTTTATTACTATCTCTATATCGTAACGTTAACTTCATGCGCACACATTATTTTTAACTGGCATTCAATTGGCTGTTAAAACTTTATATTTACATCCTATTTAAAAGAAGTAGGGTGCAAATTGTAGGGTGGAAAGTTGGTAAAATTAAAATTTTGTGCAATGTATTTTAATTTCTCGATTAAAAGTAGTTTTTTTCTAAAAATCAATTTATTTCGCTTGAAAAGCTAAATATTTTATGCACGCGGTTTATATTATTATTACTATCTTTATATCGTAACGTTAACTTCATGCGCGAGCATTATTTTCTTATGCTTTTTTTATTATTATCATCTTTATAATAGCTTTATTTTCATATGGTTTTAAGCAACTATCGTTGTTATTCATATTATGTTGGTTTTTTATTAATTAAAAATTAAGGGTAATTAATTTCGATTCCGGAAGTTCTTATCTTTATTTTCATATGCTTTTTCATTTACGAATTATTCAAATGTTGGTTAAAAAACTTTTGCGCAATTTATATATTTGTGTGTGTTTAATTATTGAAATTAATAAATTTATATTTCTGGAGAGGATGTTTCAGATTTTAGTGGTACTATGATGAAAGGCTGAATATACCAAAATTCTGAGGAGTTTATTATGGAGAGAAAAGGAATTTAATATGTAGAGGATGTTTATAGGAGTTAAATGTGGAGAGGAGTTGAATGGTTTGCAGCCCTCAATCAAACACTTCATTTTTTTAAGAGGCAACGCTGCAGTCATATCATTGTTCTATTGGAAATTTCTGCTGAACCTGTAATTGCAGCTTTTTTTTACCCCAATGATGAAAGGCTAATTCTAGCTGAATTCTGAGGAGTTTATTATAAATTTATATATTTATAGATTTCACAAGGTTTTTTTTCTATGTTATTTATACTGTGCTTAGTTTTAAATTAATTTTGGTTAACAAACATTAGAGAATTTGACATTTTTACTTTTCAGATTTTAGTATTAAAATGATGAAAGGCTGAAATTCTGAGACGTGTATAACATTTCACATATATTTTTTATGTTATTTATACTGTGTTAATTTTTAAATTGATTTTGGTTAACAACAAACATTCTTAAAATCCCGGGCATCGTCGGGTACTTCAGCTAGTATATATATAAATGAATGTTTGTTTGTTTGTTCGTATTTTATGCGCTGCCGTACCGTTCATCCGATTGCGATGAAACTTGGTCAACTTATTGCTTGAACATGCGAGAAGGTTATAGACTATTTTCATCCAGCTACGACGTTCCATTCCCGAATTATGTTAGAACAACTTAGCGCGGTATCAACGGATATTTTTGTTCAAAGCCATTGTAACATTTCATTGTTGGCAATTAAATTACGACATTTCCGTAAAAATAAATAGACATGAATTAAAAACGTGATTTATTCATATATTGGCGCATGCAAGAATGAATTTGATATATTATTTTCACACGTGCATTTAGCCTTGACGCGATGATTTATATAACTGAAGTTACATTGAAACATAGCAGAGGATTTAGTTTTGAGAAAGAATTACAATCATGAAGTACGTGTATATTATAATTAAGAAAGTCTGAAAGTGGCATTGAAACGTAGCAGACGATTTAGTTTTGAGCAGAAGTAAGGGCAAAATGTCAAAGATTGTTGAGAAATGAGCAATGTGATGAAAAAAAAACAGAAGAGCGTGAAGGCAACAGAAGAGCGTGAAGACAACAGAATTCGAAATGCAGTTAGACGAACACAAGAATCTGAAGAAAAACATTGCCAAGCGCGCGAAGCCAACAGAATTCAAAATTCAGTTAGACGCACACAAGAATCTGAAGAAAAAATATTTCCAAGAGCTCGAAGGCAACAGAATTCGAATTGTAGTGATCCGAAGCAGTGAGATTGATGAAGAAACTTTTAACGCGTCGAACATACGATCGTCTTCGAGCTTCAACATCGAAAGGAGAGGAAAGCGATGAACAACGACAGCACTGACAACAAACCAATGCTATTAGCTACCGCAAAAGTATTTTAGCGAAAACTTTAGAACATCATAACATGAGGCTAATCATTGAAAAAAAATAATAACAGAAACTGAATCCCGAGCGAAGCCGGGTAATACATCTAGTTTAAAATATTTACCTTTACTGTTCAGTGTTTTGATATTAATTTAACAGTACTGAATCCTTTCATTGATCCAAAGAAGCCGCTTTTGATGAGGAAGAAAAGGTAAAAAATCATCAGTGAGAAATATCTGAATCTGCATAGACCGAAGAAATCTAAAGAATTCTGAAGAATCTGATCTTCAGAAGAGAAAGTTCACACACAAAAAAAAAATCACTCTGTTTTAATATCGAAGGTATAAAGCAGCAATCTTCCACAGGAACCGCGTACAAGTCATCTTTATTTCTTTTTTCATTTTAAAATTTAAAGAGCTGAGAGATTGTTTCACGTGTTATTGTCAATTTGCAAAGAGTTTACTTTGAAAAAAAACTGAAATTTCCTCTCTATGTGATACGGTTCAGTTGGCAGATACCAAATCGGGAAGTTGAAAGAGCATGTTCTAATACTGATCTTTACTGAAAATTGCTAGAAGAACAACTGAAAAGAAAGGTAAGGATTCTTAAGAAGTAATATTCCCAAGTGTTCATTTAAGAAGAAAAAAATGATCATTATTAGAGTACATATAAAAGGAACTAGCTAAAAACCCGCACTTCGCTACGGAGTACATTCAAGTTAAATACAGTGGTCAATGTATGCAATTAAGGCCAAAAAAATAAAGACATATATTTATAATAAATACGACGATCAATGCATACAATTCATGAAAAAATAAATAAATAAATAAATATATATATATATATATATATATATATATATATATATATATATATTACATAAAAAAATCGCAAGGGATATTTTTAAAGACAAAATAATGTAGAAGAAAATATTCAAATTAAATCTAATAGGACATACTAAAGAATATAGTACAATTAATATAGTACAGCTTGAGGAACATCTTTTACTGTATTTTAATATTTTTTTGGATAATGTCCAATCGTCTGCCGCATTAGCAAGAAAAAAATACTTTTTTGTCTATTTCGTTCTTATCACGCGACGATAAATTTATTACCAGAAGTATTAAGTACCAGAAAAAGAAATCACGTGATCAGCATTTAATAAATTAAATTCTAAAAATGAATCTTCAAAAATTCACCAAAAATCAGAAAATAGAGGTAAAGATTCGAAAAAGATTTCATTCTAAAGGAATTTTTATGATCTTTCTCGTGATATAAATTTTATAACCCTCAAATTATTATTTTAAATGCAAACTTTAAAAAATTTTCCAAAACAGCTTAAAAATTTAATTTTAAAAAATTTAAGTAGAATTTTTCAAAGATCTCTCTTAGTGCACCCCTACACCATAAGAAGAATCGCCATGCAAAAATTTCAACCCTTTAGATCCAGCGGTTTGGTCTGTGCGTTGTATGTCAGTCAGTCAGTCAATCTGTCAGTCAGTGACTCAGTCAGTTACGGAACTGTTTTATATACACTGAAGTGCCACTGAATTAGGGATAGCAAAGCCTATGCAAATTGTGTAGTATGCTCAAGTGAGGGCGCTGTGGTAACTGCATATATAGCGCGCACTGTGGTTGTTCTGAATTAGTTGTTGGAATTGCCAGTATGGGTAAACTGCCTGATTTAGACGCCTTCGATCGCGGACAAATCGTAGGTGCACGACGCATGGGCCATTCAATTTCCCAAATCGTCAGACAGCTAGGATTTTCAAGGTCGACAGTGTCAAGAGTATACCAAGAATACATGGATGGTGGAAAAAAAACTAGCGATCGGGGAAACTGCAGAGGACAATTAGCCTTGACAGTGCGTGGTGAAAGACGGCTCAGGCGTATTGTACGTAGTCAGCGAAACCAAACATTAGCTCAAATTACCACCCAGTTTAATGACGGTGCCAGTCGTACAGTCAGTAAATGGACTGTGCAACGCTCGCTTCACCGTATGGGTTTCGGTAGCCGTCGACCTACGAGAGTACCATTGCTCTATACTCGCCATCGGGCTGCACGTCTTGCCTGGGCAAGAGAGCACAAAAATTGGAGTGTAGAGGACTGGAAACGAGTAGCATGGAGTGATGAGTCTCGATTCCGACTACTTAACGCCGACGGGAGGCTGAGAATATGGCGTCAGGCTCATGAAGCTATGGATCCTGCATGCCTGGCTGGAACTGTACAAGGGCATGGTGGCTGAATCATGGTCTGGGGTGTTTTTTCGTGGCACAGTTTGAGATCTTTGGTGCGTGTACCAACCTTCCTCAATGCAATTCGGTACGTAGAGTTGCTGGGTGATCACCTCCATCCGTTTATGCTGTTCTGTTATCCGCACGGTAATGGAGTTTTCCAGCAAGACAACTGTACCTCTCACAAATCCCGGTTGGCTACTGGCTGGTTGGATGAACATTCCTCTGACTTCTCTGTCTTGAATTGGCCACCTAGAAGGCCAGACTTAAATCCTATTGAGCATCTTTGGGATGTTTTGGAACAAGGCGTGAAAGGCCATCACACAGCACCAAAGAACCTTACTGAATTATGGACAGCTTTAGCCAATATTTGGCAAGCCATTCCCGTGAAACGTTTCCAGAAACTTGTTGAATCTATGCCTCGTCGTGTGGCAGCCGTTATCAAGGCCAGAGGAGGCCCAACTCGTTACTAGGTATGTATCCCTAATTCAGTGGCACTTCAGTGTATAAAGATAATGGAATGGAAATTATGGGACTAAGACCTACAGTACATGTCGTTGGACTTAAAAAAACCGACAATGAGGAATGGAATTCAGAATTGTGGCTTCATCGGAGGGTGGAGATTCGGACTTCGAGATTTTGCTATGAATGTTCGCATATCGGTCCTAGCAGACTGAAATTACAAATTTTAAGATTATTTCTAATGTCTCCACAGGTTTTTATGATTTTCTCTCTTTTATATACTTTGAAAAACTTCTTAATTCAGATATATTTCTACAGTGTTTTCATTATAATGGATTAAACGCTAAAATGTTCTTTCAAAAGTGACGTATCTTCAACGTTATTAAAACGCTGCTGTCAGATGAAGCGATATCACTGCAGACGTTGCAGTCACAGGCGCCAGGCATAATGTTACGTTTTAACGTAAGATTGCGTTCCTCCATAACGGTCCTCCGGAAAGGAAAATTTCTGACGCTAAAACAGTCCGTCCGTACCTTGCGAGTTATAATTTTGGCAGTGCGCCAAACACAGTCTGTTTCGCTCGGACAAGCAGTAAACAGATTAAACAGAAAAGTACTAAAATGCGTCAAAATTTTTACATACATATATGTATATATAGTATATATATATACATATGCACATATATATACAGGGTGGTCATAAAAAAACTTTGCCGATATATGGACCCCTAGCGGCCGTTCCGTTCAACCGATTGAGATGAGATTTCAGATATTGTTATTCAGAGGTATGAACTAGGGATTTTGTGAACGGAAATAATGTGGCGCTCACGGTTACGGTTATAGGTACAGAAACTCGAAATTTTCGAATGTCAACGCCCACTTTTCCCTGTCGCAAAATGCTCAGAGCATGCGAAAAACCAAAAGAGCGTTGGAACGGTTCGTGTGTGATAAAAAAAACGGACGCGTTATGCCCACACAAAAAACAGCTCTGCGAGCGGCCTACAAAAACACTATCGGCGCACGGAGAAAATTTGCATATGACAGACGCAAGACACCAATCACTGATGAAAACACAGATCGGACAAAAGAAAACTTTTATTTGGATTACATATTTTCCACATTAGTGCCATTATCGTGTTTTTGTTGGACGTTCGCAGATCTGTTTTTTGTGCGTGCATAACGGGTCCGTTTTTTTGTCATACACGTGCCGCTCCAACGCTCTTTAGGGTGTTCGCATGTGCTGAGCATTTTGCGACGGGAAAAAGTGGGCGTTGCCATTCGAAAATTTAGAGTTTCTATATCTATAACCGTAACCGTTAGAACCATCCGTGTTGACGTCCACAGAATACTGAGCTCATACCTCAAAATAACTATATCTGAAATCTCATCTCGATCGGTTGAACAGAACAGCCGCTAGAGGTCCATACATTTGTAAAGTTTTTTTGTAACCACCCTGTAGTTACATATATACATAATACATACTTACATATATACATACAAAAGAGGTAAGCAATAGTAAGAAATCCTACATTAATAACCCACGGTAGTTTCGTTAGAAGAGACTACCTGAAATTTTTTTGTTATGTCAGAATGTGGAACGGCATGGTCCGTATATAGAAAACATCCAAAAAAGACTTTATATTCACAATAGTTAGTTGATATAAAAAACTTAATATACACCTGATAACACCAGTTTTTATTATTTTAAAAGCACTAAAATTCTTCTGAACTTAGACCGTCATTTCTGTATGATACGCTTTCTCATAATTACATTACTTGAAATGTGATCTTAAATTTGTTTCATTACACTGTGACTATTTTAATGAATCTAATTCTTTCACTGAGTATTAAATGAAATTTCATTTTTAAAATACATAAAACTACAGTTTACTTCTCTATGAAAACTAGGTTTTTTTCATTCTATTACCAGAAATTTCAAATGTGGGTAGCTCTAAAAATATTCCCTTATAACTTATTGAAATACTTGGGATTAGTTTATATTATCTGTTAATAATTCCTATTCTGCAATATATGTTTAGTATTTCTTTTTCCTATTAGCGACACTTGTCATATGAGAAAGTATGCTCTTTGTAAGTATGATAAGACAGTGGAGCAAACTCAAAGAACGTGAAAGAAATTGCGAAACTGTCAATTTCATTCATTTGCATCTATTCAAAACTCTTGTAACTAAGTTAGTGAGTTCGCTTTCTTAAATTACATATTTTGACAGTCGAGATGCAGCAAAAATCATTAAGAAACCTATTGATCCATTCTGTACTGCTGAAGATTGTCTTGTTTTGAACAAGATATGACGTGCTACATAGCATAATATTTAAAATACACATATCTATAGAGATAAATAAAGTTAAAGATCAAAAGTGATTCATTAAATGCGTTGTATTTTGCAGCTATTTACAAATGCTTTATTGCATTATTAAACTTATTCAAATAGCTCATATTTTTACATCTGTAAAGGTAGATTAGTTTTAATTTTAAAATGTTTCTCGCTAACTAAAATTAAATGGTGTTAACATTTCCTGCTGAAACATAAAAAAAGGTTTATAAACATTCGCTCATTTAAAAATAAATGTATATTGCAGAAAACATTTATAACAATCGAAACAAAATCGTTGAAACAAGTCTTTTGATAGCTTGCGTAGACTTCCCCCTTAATTTAAATATTTAATTATTTCAAGTAAATTTTATTGAACTTAATTTATCTCTTAACAGAAATTATTTTACATTTTCTTTCTTTTATTCTGTGAGAGAAGCAACTTTACCTTTTGACATCAGTCATTTGATCGCACAGAAATGGTAAAATTTGCTTTTTAAAAATTTTTTATTACATAATCTAATGATTCTAATTATTACAAGCAAGGGGGATCGCAAATTGATAGAAAGCTTTATATCTAGTTAAACTTACTCGAAATCTTCACATTTATTTCTAAAACTACAACTAAATAATAGAAATAAAAGAATATACATTTTTAAGCATTTATATTGCGCTATAAAGATGTATACTTTGCAAAATTTAATTAATTATTCTCTAATGAACTTTAAGTAGGCACTTTAACAAAACGCATTAACAAAACCATTTTAAACACATTAACAAAATCGTAGATTATTGATCTGAAGAAACATTTTAAATTAACTTTATTATAATTCCTAACAATTAAGCTACATTATGCCATTTGTATGACTTCTATATGTCGATATATGATTAAACTTAATTTTGAAACTTTCTCGTTAAAATGATTGTTTCTCTAACAAGGTTTCGCCAAAATATGATTCAGAGAGGGACAATTTTTATGTCAGTATATTAGTCAGTTTACATTTATTATCAAATTTATTCAATCAGAACAATTTGGAATTCGAGCTTATAATTTTAAGAAAAGCATGATTACCTTAGCTACTTATAATGCAAGAACCAAGTATTATAGACATCAAACACATTTTTATGAATTCAATTGTTTTTTTTAATCGTTCTTCCTGTGTCATTTCATTTGTACTGTGTAGTTATATTTGGAATAGGTGTTATATCACTGTGATACTAGTGCCTTTGTTTAAATTATGCATGAGTATCGTTCAGGAAATTTAAATGTCAGCTTACCTTACTGTACGTGCCAAAGCTGAATTATAACTATACATATCCAAATGTATTAGATACAGACAAGATGGATATAAGCAATTAAGCATACTTTAAAACAGTACATTATTCTACATTTAAAAAAGGGAAGGAAAATTATTTGTATTCAGTTTGGTCAAGACTTTCCGTATTTAAAACTTTTAAGTAGTTCAAGGAAAATTACTAACAGGATTAAATAAACAGCCCGTGAATATTATGTTGATTTAACAAGGACGACAAGGAGTCCAGATAAGTTTTAACATAAATTATTTTTTTAAAATAAGGTGCAAAGCCGCCATCTGTTGTTAAACCCCAGGTGAAACCATATTTACTGAAATACATTAGAAAATAATAAAATCAAATGATATCACTAATCTATGAATTTGTTTTAAGGAATTATATTTAGTGAAATGGATTAGTTTGCTCAATAGAACAAAAACACCTACTGATTTATCTGGCTATCAACGTTACAATCCTGTCTTAAAGAGTTTTTTCAAGAGACAGTTGTATTTGACATTAAACTGTTAAATCTAAATATTTGCTTTATTCCACTTGGTATAATTTCATAGGACAATTTGAACCACAATTTTTTTATAAAAACTATTACTTGTTTAAAAAATATCATTTTGATTCAAAAAAAGTTGTGGCCTACGTTGCTAGTACATTTAAACTCTTGACCTGCAGAAGTTTTGAGGTTATGAAAGGGGTATTTTTACACATTCTAAGATTGCAGTCATCCGGGATATCCCTGCTTGGGACCCGAGGGAGGACTTTTAAACGCATATTCTGTGATTCAAGTACTGATTAGTCTAGTAAGTACGCTTATCCTTTAATTGTCTTAAAACAGCAAGTTCTTCGGAATATTGTAATTTTTCGTTTTTAGTACAATGACCTGATAATGTAAACAATATCAGTCTGTAAGACTGAACAGAAAATTACCTTCTTTTCTATTTGGTTAAATAAGCTAACTACTGAACACAGAAAATCACTCATACTATCTAACGAACAAAGTTTATAATCTCTCGGGGTGTAAGACAACTAAGTAGATTAACCCGTTTCCTTATTAAATTAATCCTGCTGTTACAAGCACGCAAGAAATAATATTTGCAAAACTATATCAATATTGATCCGACTGGAGAAAGCATAAAAACAACTTTTTGTTCACATTATATACTGCTAGTTCGGAATATGACAAGAAGAGATGTATCGTGGTTTCTATTTTACACAGCTCACGAGAAAACGGTTCGTTTCTTCGATTCAACACATTTGATCTTTTGTTAGAAACTTTTTTTCACGCCTCCTAAGCGATAGGGTTTAGTTGCATCCGTATAATTCACCATAAGAAAAAATAATATGAAAACTGTTTGATAGAGCACGGCTGTAATGCTTTAGTAGTGTGGTGGTTGAACCCTGCTAACACAATAGTTAAATAACAGACATTTTTAGTAATATCTTAAAAAAACTTTAGGAAATTTACCACTTTTTCTGTTTTATCCATAAAAGCTTTCTATGTATCGTCAGATACTCAGTGATTCGCCCCTACAAATTTTACGCATATCACTCTGCTTTCCCTATGAATATAAGATATTTATTTACATATTTATGATCTACGTGTTTAATCAAGGAAAAGGAAAACGAGGCTATGTGAGCACTCGTAAAAATTTATTACCTTGTTAAGAAACGTAATACATTAAACACATAAACGCTGTTTTTATGATATCCTTAACTGTGCTATGCATAGCGCGGAACACATTTGCTGGAAAATAAATCTTCTACAGTCTTGATAAATAGATGTGGTATTAAAACTATAATCGTTTTATATCCCAAAACAATAAAAAATGTAGAATATTTTATACACCTTAAGTTAAACCTTTTTATCCATTCTTAACATGAAAATATAAGAATAACGAATATTAATCTCAAAACGTGACTTGCAGGTATTTACGGAAGGAAATGTTTTATAGTACCTCTTTTATTTATGGTTCGGGCATTTTGTTAAGCAATCCAGGAGAAGAAGATAAACTGCGCATTTATCTCATGGTTCTTTGTAGACACAAGCAGGAAGATTTACAGATGAATTTGTTTCACTAAGTGCCTAGTTGCAATACTTATTTTTACGCTATTCGATGAGTTAATTTTTCTGAAAAAATTTACCCACCTTCTAGCATTACAGATTAATCAGCAGACACGCACTCTGAATACAGGAAATTACTACTGTTCAAATGAAGGTTTCGACATTAAATACTGTGTTTTTAAATCAATTGTACTTAATTTTTTTCCTAGTTAGTGCGCGGTGTCCAGAAAAGTATTAAAAAACTTAGTAGTTGAATTTTTCGAAAATCCTGTTCTATAAAGGAAAAAGCATAAATGAACATTCGTTTATATTTCTTTCTAAATAATTATGGTGTTGCAGTCTATAAAGAATTCTCTCTCGGAATTCAGTCCACGATTCTAATTCCACCGCGCGTTCGCATATTCCCCTAATAGTTGCCGTGTTGTGTGTATGCCTCTGTCAAGTAACGCTTCCGGAGCGACCGCATCACAAATATATCAGCCTATATTAATCTCACGTGCAAAAATACAATAATAAACACCAAAATCGTTTGTTTAACAAATTTGTAGGTTAACTTAATTGTTATTTACTGCACGTGTATACAGCTTTAAAATTCATGAAAATAAAATAAAATTCTGAAACGTGATTGCAGCTCTGCCTACCGGTTCCAATTATTGAATAAACGTGTATACATCATTAAAATTCATGAAAATAAAAAAAATTCTGAAACGCGATTGCAGCGCTGCCTAAATAGACTGCAAAAATTTTTTGCACGTGAGTAATTTGTATGATTTTTTTTATCTGATTTCCTTTAGCTTATATATTTTATTTTTTCTTAATATATTTATACATAACATATTTATAGCATATTAGTTAGATTGTATACATAGCATATTAGTTAGATTGTGCAAGTCGGATTGAAAAATCAGCGGTAAGCATGCTTTTTTTTTTACAAGAAGACGTTTTATTAAATTATAAACTCGGATTTTTACAACATTTTTAATTATAGCATCGGATAGAAAAACAGCTAATATTCTGTAAAAATTTCTAATATTTTAACAAGGTTATGAACTTTTTTTTAATTGGAACTGTTCAATTATTTACCGTCAAGTTTTGACGGGTACTATCTAGTTTCTTAAAGAGTGGTTTTGGTGTTTTTGATATGGGAATAGTTTTGATAAAAATGTTGCAACCGTTTGAAGAAAGAATCTCAGTATTCTAGAATGCTTTACAGAAAGAACATCCAGCAACACTAAATCACAAACGAAAAGAATCAAGTGGAAGAAACAAGGTTCAACGCAAATTTTATTCAGTCAAAAGAGTGCGTTTCAAACGACGCAATTCAAGAACAATGAAGATTATTTTCAACAAGGGATACATAATTTTGAACACAATTATTCGGGTTTCTAAGATAAATAACTCTTAACGAAGTATGGAAAAAGTCCACCAAACTTTTAGGTTCGTTGAATGCAGTATTTTTTCAAAGGAAGAAGTGGGTAAATATAACTTTCCATCTTTTGCTAGACCTTTCAGTCTACCAAACTAAAGTGATATTCGTTTGGAATTTTGAGGCTGTTTACTCCTAAAACTTGCTTTCAAATAAAATGCAGGTGGGGTACACCTTGCCTTCAGATAAAATGCAGGTGGGGTTCGTATAGGCAAAATACAAGGTTTGTGTAAGAAGGTATAAAAGCACACCTAAGAGTTTGTATGAATGTTAAGAATTTTAGCAAGTAATATTTTAGGAAGGTGAATTCATGTATAGCCTAAAATCGTACAAGGGCAGTTTAATAAGAATAAGTATAGAAACGAAAGAGAGAATAACAATTTTACAATGAAGAAAAGGGTAATAAAATATATGGCTATGGAAAGACGGAGTCAGAAAAAATATGTTTTAAAGGATCACGAATTGTGCGGTTAAAGTGAAAGAGTGTTTGGTAAGAAAGGGTCATTGTGAAGTCAAAGGTTAGTAAGCGGTAGGAAGGGCGGAAGTTTTCAAAGGAGTATTGTAGCAAAATCTTTTAGGGTAGAAAAAGGGGAACATGCTTTGTCGCCTTTGCCGCCATTTGCGTGGGGTCCGTTACTTTAATCGAATAAAGAAAATCCAATGAGAATGATACATTTAATAATGGAAATAATTCTAGACCATTTGGCGATCAAGGTTTGAAAAAGGGCGGTCTGATATTAGACTCAGAAGGAGGGGAAAATGATTTTATTGGAAAATAGAAATGTGGTATAGAAAAGAGAAGGTTATAAAAAGTTATGCGACAGAGAGAAGAGATATTCTGGTACTCAGTTTTTTTTTTAGAGTACGATTTCGCTTAGTACAGGTCTTTCCTTAGAGATGGGAAACCACTGCACATCAGCCCAGCTGAAATGGGGTAAGTCCGCTTATAACATGCATTGAGTGACTTAATAGTTATTTATTTTTCCTTTTAAGAGGATAGGGACTCAAAGTGTTTTATTATTCATTGTTAGTAAAATTGTTTAATGTATATCTATAAAGTATATCAAATATGTTTGTGTAAATTTTAGTGAAAGCTTATATGTAAATAAATTTCAAATTATTTAACCTTAATTCTCTCTCGTCATTTAAATTATTAGTTGTGTCTTTTTCCTACTGAGTAGTAACTTTGCGTGCTGGGAAAACCTGGGTAAATCTATTGCGGATAAGAAGACTTAATAGTAATCATGATAAATTCGTTTAAAATAAATTGCCTAAAGTCATTAAACGGCGAAGAGAGCCGAAAACAACCCAGCAGTTGGTGCGTGACCACTCCAGTTGATTATTGCTGTAACCATTTGTATTTCCTTAATACCTTATAAGTTTGGTTACCGTGATCATTTGGGATTAATATCAATAAATGTCTTTAATTTTTTAGAAATATCGGTAGTAAACAGACACAACAAATTTCATTTATTTCTTCCCTCATGAGTCTCAATCAGTATTTTATTATTATGTATATTGTATAAGTAGTATGATACAATTTTCTTTTATTATTATGAATTTTCTTTTATAATCTCTTGATTAAAACAAGAATCTTAAAATTTTTTTTTTTTAAGAGTATGAATATCTTTGGTGGCATAATGTGTTTCATGTTGTATATTGATATAAAATTTCCGTTATAATATTTCTTTTAAATTATTTATGTATCGTATATCAGTATCTTATTATTATATACACATTTCTGTCCGGTAGTATAATTTCATCTTATTATTTTATCATGCCTGAAACGGAAAATACAATGTCTAATACTTCGTGTAGTTTATTTACTAAATTAGCGGGCTTTCAAACGATTATTCCCCAATTCGATAACGTATCCGCGGTTACTCCCAAATTTTTCCTCGATAATGTCGACCACGTTACATCACTTGCTAATTGTAATGATGAAGAAAAACTTTTCACTCTAAAATCACGCATTCGGGGAGATGCTTTATCACATATTATTAACTCTCCCGATTTATCACAAGAGAAAAACTATCAATCATTCAAAACAAAATTTTTGGCCTATTTCGAAAAGAAAACTAGTCTTGCCACCCGACAGCATCAATTCGCTAATTGCCGCATGATGCCTAAAGAACAGGCAAAAGTTTTTGCAACTCGAGTTTCAAATGCAACGCAACAATTTTTTGGAACATTAGACTCTACAAACCCTGAAATTCAGCGGTTGGTTGAACAAACGAAATTATCCAAATTCATTGATGGTCTTTTGCCTGAGTTTAAAAAACCGGCATTAATGAAGGATCCACAATCCTTCCAAGAGGCTTTAAATTATGTTGAATTATTACAAACTAATGAATCTACACTTACTGATTCTCAGAATATCTCTAGCGAGGTTAATAGTCTTAATCATTCAAATGCCGACTTATTGAAAGTCATTGAATGTCACGCGCAGAAAACGCACGAAACTGTCGCTGCATTAACCAAGCAGATCGAAAATCTAAAAATTGAGCCGCGCCATAATAATTTTAGAATGCAGAATAGATTCAGAGCTGCCACTCCACACCCTCCAAATTATTTTTCGAACCGCAACGCTCTTTCGAGACCCCAAACTTTCTCACCGCGCTTTCAGAATTCGCGGGTTTATAACAATAACAGGTCTAACAACTTCAGGACCCAGTGTCAAATTTGCGGTCGCAATAATCACGACTCCTCCTTCTGCTTATTTGCAACGCCTCAACAAACGACCCGGGGAACTTTTACGACATCCCACAACAGAAACCACGCCAACAATCGATTTACGACCGACAGAAGAATGTACCCTACCCACCCTTCATTTCCCTATAGAAGTACACAGAATTTAAACTAATTGAGGGGGTCATTTCACATCCCGCGGGCCATTATGCACCCCCTTCTCTTTATAATAGACGTGTAAACCGCATTAAGCAGTTTCAAAGCTCGCACATTACGACGCATAGAGTAAATACTCAATTTATAGAGTCGGAAACTAAAGAGTTTTGTTTACCTGTAGTGGCTTTGAAAGTCGCTGGTCACTTAATTATTTCATTGGTGGATACGGGAGCTTCGGTATCTTTGCTAGGAATAAACGCGTTTAATCAAATCAAAACCGATAAAAATGTCAAACAAATTAAAACTGATGTTATGGTAAAATCCATTTCTGGCGATAATCTTAATATTTTAGGTACTTGTATTGTTCCTATTACGTTAGGAACGAAAAAACTTCGCCACACGTTTTATATTGTTGGAAATACTTTGTCCCCTAATTACAACGCGATACTCGGTTTTGATTTTCTAAAAACTCATAATTATAGTATTTGCTTACAATCCGATACTATGAAATCGGGTAATTCTGTTGTAAAATTACGGGATTCTAATTCTACTGCTCTTAACAATGTCTCAATTGATTATGCTCGGTTGCACTCAAAATTTGAATTAATGCCTCATTAGTCCAGAATTATTCCTTTGAGTGTAGATATTGCAGCCAAGGATGGAGAAACAATCCTCTTTGTTCCTTGTTTAAAAAATGATGCATGTGAAATTCAGGAATCGCTTTGCAGTATAAATAATCGAAAGCAAATATCTGTAGTGATTTCAAATTTAACGTCAAAACGGATTCAGTTTAATAAACATACTCGGATGGGTACCATTTCAAAAGGAATTGATATACGTGATAACGACACCATAAAGGAACTTAGGCGCAGTGAACTCAATGAATCGGATTTCAAATTAGATCATTTAGATTCTATAACTCGGGAAAAATTAATCAATTTACTTTTTGAATTTGCCGACATTTTTAGTAAACGACTTTTTACTCTCGGGCGAACCCATGTATTAACTCCTAATTTACAGGTTGATACGAATCAGCTCCCATCAACTCGCCCTTACAATGTTCCACATGCATTACAGCATGAATTAAAAACCCAGCTGGATGAATTACAGGCAGCTAACTTAATTGAGAAATCGGATAGTCATATTAGTTTCCCACTTTTGTTAGTAAAGAAAAGGAATCCTTCCGGTGATCCATCTCAACAGAAATGGCGATTAGTAGTTGACTACCGAAATTTAAATAAACATTTAAAATATCCAAGGTACAATTTACCTTTAGTTAATCATTTATTAGAAAATTTACGCGGTTCAAAATACTTTAGTTCATTAGACCTTTCTTCTTCATTTTGGCAAATTCCCTTAAAAGTGCAAGACAGAGATATGACCACATTTAGCTCTCCATTCGGATCATACCGTTTCACCGCTATGCCACAGGGCTTGGCCTCCAGCCCCGAAACTTTTTCCAAATTGGCTGATCAACTTTTAGCACCGATTTCTGATTCTAAAATTTCTAATTTCATTGATGATTTTTGTTTGGGCTCCCAAGATATTGAGCAAATGTTAAACAAATTAAGGAAACTCTTTGAGCGTTTTCGAGAATTCGGATTAACACTTAATCCAGAAAAATGTTCTTTTTTATTGCCGGAAATTGAGTTTTTGGGACACACATTAGATTCTACCGGTATCCGCCCTATGAATACAAATATTCACAAAATATCTGATTTTCCTGTACCAAATACTGTCAGAAAGGTTCGTCGATTTGTAGGTTTAGTGGGATATTATAGACGTTTTATTCCTCAATTTTCTGCTATTTCAGCCCCTTTAACAAATTTGACACGGAAAGGAACAAGGTTTAAATGGACACCTGAAGCTCAAAAAGCTTTTGATACTTTAAAATCTAAACTTTCTGAACCACCTATTTTAATTCATCCTGATTATGATAAACAGTTCATTTTAAGTACTGATAGTTCTGATTCTGCGCTTGGAGCAATGTTAGGTCAGCGCGATGAATTTGATATAATCCATCCAATAGCTTACTTTTCAAAGAAACTTAATAAAACACAAATTAAATATCCCATTATGGAAAAAGAATTAATGGCAATAGTTGAATCAGTTAAGAGTTTCAAATATTACCTTTATGGTCGCTCTTTTGTCATCCGTTGCGATAACTCGGGATTAACCGAAATTTCTAAATTAGAATCTCCATGTAATCGAGTTACTAGATGGTTTACATTTCTTAGCGATTATAACTATAAATTTGAATTAATCAAATCTGCTGACAATATAGTTGCAGATATCCTTTCCAGAGATTTTTACGTCAATAGTGTGCAAATTGATTTACCTTCAATTTCAGATATTAAGAAAGAACAACAAATTGATCATAAATTATCTCCACTTATTAGTAAACTCATAAAACAACAAACTGAACAATTACAGGGTTCTAAGTATACCATGGTCGATGGTTTATTGATGCATACGGGTTATATACCACGTTTTGGGAAATCTAAGAAAATTTTACAAATAGTAATACCCGACAAATACAAACCGCATATTTTAGCAGCCAAACATTTACCTCACTTTGGTCATCTTAAAACTTATGATGCAATTAGGGAAAAGTATTATTGGGACAATTTGTATTCGGACACGAAACATTATGTAGACTCTTGTAAATATTGCATTTCTTATAAATCCCCTAATAAACTTCCTCCTGTCCCATTGCAAAGAAATCACATACCAAGCAGGCCTATGGAGTTCGTTTCCTGCGATTTTATAGGAAAACTTTCCCAAACAAATCAGGGAAATTGTTATATATTAACTTTCATAGATCACTTTACTAAGTTTGTTAAATTATATGCTGCTCCGGATCAGTCTGCAATAACTGCTGCGGAGAAATTTTTGGATTTTGCGTGCATTTTTGGTTTCCCTGAATATTTGTTATCAGACAAAGGAGGTGCCTTTATTAGCGACATATTTCAACATTTATGTTCCAAACTTGGAGTGATTAAACTTCAGACGACACCTTTAAATCCAAGGTCAAATGGACAGTCTGAAAGGATCAATTTGAATATAAAGAAGTCTCTCTCTATATTCGCACACGAAACAGCCCAATGGGATGAATATCTTAATTACTATCAGTTGTTGTATAATTCTAGTATGCATTCGGCTGTTAACGATAAGCCTGCATTCTTACACTTGTCTTTTGATCCTACATTGCCAAACGATATTTTAAATGATAAACGACCAGTTGAACATATTTCTTATGCAGATTATGTACAAAAGAAAACATCGCAAATTCAGCATACATTTGAAAAAGTTAGAGATAACTTAATTAAGGCAGCTGAAACACAGGAAAAGTATCAGGCGAAATTTGCTAAAAGTAGAGAATTTTACGAAGGGCAACTAGTGTATATTTATACCACATACTCTGATCGCAATTTAAAGCTCCCTAAACAAAGAAATTATTCCGGGCCTATGAGAATTATAAAAAGACATAATAAAGTTAATTTCACAATTATTGATGCAACAAACCCCAAAGCAAAACCAGTGCGAGTTCACGCGCAACGGTTAATTCCTTTTACGGAACGTAGAAAAGAGTTAGATTATTTGCAGAGTATAGTGACGGAACAAAATCAAAAATCAGACAATGTCCATTCAGACAGTCAAAATCTTTTACAAAGACCACAGGCGAAATTTGATGATATATCTCCTTCGGAGCTATTGCAACTTGTACATAATAGTATGGGCTCAGATTCACAAACGACGGTTCAGTCAAACAGGGGAGAGAGTCCGAAGTCTGACTCCACGGAAATTTATACTTTTCCCCAATCCTCATCACCTATTGTGGAAGAACATACACACACCACACAACCGCCCATTCACTCATATAATTTGAGACCGCGAACACAACAAAACCTAGCGGATCGAATCTTTGACTGGACATTACGTGTCACTGACCCACAAGGAGGGTCGAATACTCCCCCTGGGGTTAGTTTCTTGAATAGAATTGCGGAAGCTTTGGATTCTTAGAACAAATTGTTAGGTCATTTTGATTTTACACACATTTATACTTGTATCATCACATTTATATCTTTACTTGGAATTTTTTTTTATTATTGATTATATACATCTATGATTATTATTATTTTTATTAGGTTTTATCATAACCTACATTTGTTTTACAAATATCTCAAACGGGTTTTGCATATGTATATAGAATTTTTTTTTCTCTCTTTTCTTTGTGTTTGATGTAAAATTTCTATTTGAGATTTTAGGGTTTTGCGTTTGCGATTAGGATATAATTATAGGATATTGATATTTATTTTTTTTATTTTATGTTGCGCATACTTATGTTAGGAAAATTGATAACAGGGACTTTTGAAGTACGCAGGGAATTTCCTGTGATTATATTTTTTTTGTGTATTGTATTCTATAGTATTCTTTCAATGCTTGTACAGAAACTCGTCATAATTAAATCCCGGTAATGGGGAATGGCGATAATTATGAATATTACTGACGAATAATGACTGATTTTCGATATTCTAACAATTGTCTCCTATAAGAGGGGAACAGATGAAATTCAAAATCACTTCACTTACATTTAACTCTCTGGTTCGTAAATTTATAAGACGATATTTGATCGTTGCGGACAGACAACGGAGAACAGTGAACAATGGAGAATTTTTTTTTTTTGGAATTTCCCACGCGAAAACCGCGATATTCAGAAATTAATTCTTATGAACGGAGCTGCGAACGCACCTCTTCGCGTTAAGTTTAATTTTGTTTTTACATACTTTTTTTTCTTTTTCAATTTTATATATGTTTATTATTATTCTTTGATTTCAAGTCGTTATTAATTCATTTCTTCTGTAGTTACTTTGTGTATTGTTAATTAGGGATTTATTGGTAGCTAGCTAGCGTTACTTCGAATAAAAGGTCAATGGTCAAATGGAATAAGGGAACTAAAACAGATAAATATTTTTTCTCTCTCTCTCTCCGCTCCTTCCTTTAATTTTAGTAAGAAATCGAAAATATAAATTGTTTTTCCTCTCTCTCTCTCTTTTTCCTGCATCTTTTTACATCATGTCATGTTGTTACTGATTTCATGTTTTATACATTTAGTTTACATAGTGGTTTAGCTTTAAACCTCTACATACATCAAGAACTATATAAATTTAAAGTAGGGATGTAACTTTTAATGTATGTTGTTTTGATGGACTGATCACCCGTCATGGTTGTTAGTACAGAAATATAGCTTACATCCTCCTCTTTTTTTTTATTATAAATAAATTTTCTTTTCCCCTTAACTCTGTGCAGAAATGCATAAACAAGCATTCTACAGCAATGTGTATAATAATAATAGAAATACTATAAATAATGCTAATTATGATAATGGTGTTACAATATTAATAGCTATTTTGGTTGTTATTATCTAAACAAGGTATGCCATAATAGATATTCATTTATTTAATTTAGCAATTTTTTTTTCTCTAATTCTTAATAAATATACGCGGAAATTTACAATTTCAATTATAAGAGACTCATGGCTAAATTTAAAGGCTTACAAACATTAATTCTCTCATTTAGCATTTGTTCAGGTTATTATAAATTTATACATATATATTTCTAATTATTATATTTCTAATTAGGAAAATTTATTTTTATAATATATTGTCACTCAACGTAAGTTGTAAGATGGGCTTTTCCTTCATTTTCAGCAATTCTTCTATGTTTGATTCATGCAGCTAGCAGCTCGCATGGTCAGTATTGTACCTTTACAGGCGAGGCCTACAAGTGCGAAAAATTGCCCCGCCATCTGCGGGAGAAAATCATTTTACCCCCAAATGCGTGTTCTCTTCGGACATGCGAGAACTGTATAAAAGGACCCCGCACTTACATCCTTTCCACAGATTTTGATCTGTTAGAACCTCGCCAGTTCATTTTACGAGACACAAACTCTTCTTTGACTTCCAGTTCATCATACCAGTGCAAAGATAAAAACGGGAAGAATTGTGAATGTATGATAAACCATTCCTGTGGGGGATCACCTGAATTTTGCACTTTGCACCAGTGCGTGAATACAGCTAAATGCGTATGCACCTTTACACATCAAGCTTCGGAACTGTTATACATTTCTCCAGAATTGACTCTTATCAACCCACCTAGAATCACGTTGGACATGTGTTTCTATGATATGAAGGTACGTACACTTCAAAGCCATTCCAGCCTTCACCGGCATCTCTTGGAGGCAGAACAGGCAAAATTCAGTTCGCATAATATCACTATTGCGTTTGAAGATCCAATTCTTCGACTCCCGGCACAGGGTAAAGTCATTTTACGAAATGCTGATTTTGAACATATAATTACTGTTCCCAAAGACTTGTTTATAACATTACCTTTCGAGATGTTAGCATACAAAACATCCATTTCGATTATTTATTTACATCCGGGTGGCCGAACGGTCACAGGAATAATTCATGTGTCGGGCAAAACTATTTGTCAATTACGACAATGTTTTTGGTGCCCTCAAGTTTTCACACGCATCCAGTGTTTACCACGTACACTACAATATATATTTTATTCTACTATGATCTTATTACTAGTTTTTGTGTTATGGAGTTTAAAGGTCTTAATCAAGAGTACGTTAATTTTATTACAAGGCCTAATATTCCTGGCATACCATATTTACAAATTTTTTCGAATTATAGCTCGTTGTAGCTTACTTTGTGGTGCATTCCTGGGCACTACAATTCAACGGATAAGTGTTGGAACTTATCATTTTTTGGAATTCCAAGCCGCACAACGACCCAACATGTTAACGCAACAAATTGTTTTGCTGACTTTAGTGTTTCTCATAGGATTAGTGGATGCGGATTGCAGTTCACACGCCATTGTAAAATCCGATTTACGAACTTGTAATACGCTTTCGGACAGCACGAAAGTTTGCAATGTATATACAACCGCCGAATTCTCCTTACCAGCTGTATCATCGGAAGTTTGCTTATGTTTCACTAACTCTGCCGACCAGCACCTATTCACACTGAAGCTTAAATTGGACGCTGTAAAGTGTTTTTTTTTTTCACACGGAGCGTCAATATTTCACATTTCCCGTCACAACTAAGCATATACTGGGTGTTACAATTGCGCTCTGTTTGCCCGTATAAAATTTAAGGCGGATAGTACCTGTGAGCCGGGTGTGGTGACTGTACATTTCCAGGGACTCTCGGTGTACACCCGTGCCATCCGTCTACAGATTGAGCCAATGTACTATACAATCAAACTGTTAAGCTCTCAACAGTGTTTGAAAGACAAACTGTGCCTGCGATCCGAAACATTAATTCAATGTCAGCAGGTGAATGTATGTTTTCAAGAGCCGTCAATTGAACTTCAACAATTGAACTTAAGTTACACTAGTTCTTCTAGCTCTTCGACGAGTAGTTCAATGTTCGACTGGTTCCCAATACCAGCATTAAATACTTCGTTGTTGTTTTTGAAAATTGTCGGATCATCTTTATTTATTTATTTAGATATTTTATTACTTTAGATCAGTATCTTATCTAATTTTTTTTTTCCTCCTTTGCTTTATTGTGCATTATGTATTTTTTTTTTAATCCTTATATCATTATTTTAGCTAATCTTTTTTTTCTTTGCTTTAAAATGTCTTATCATTGCGCAATGTGTACATTATTCTTATGTTTTCTTTAATTTATTTTATAAGTTCAAGATTTTTTTATTACTATTATGATTATTCGTTGTACATAAATGATTATTGCTTTTAAGTATTCACTTATGTTTCGAATCTTGTGTACTATACTCTTCCTGCATATTCTCTCATGTTAGTGCTCATTTATATTTAAACTTCTTTTCCCTCGCAACTAGGAAAATGTTTTTCTATTTTTATCTATATCTCTATAACTTGGTATTTTGTGTGTTATATTTATTTTTTATGTTTATTATTAATATTTGGGTCCCCATCCATTCAGTCACTCGATCGAAAAATAGGAACTTAGAATTTTTTTTTCTTTTTTTTTATTTATTTTTTTTCTTTTTCTGGGATTTTGTGTGCATTGCTAGACCTTTCAGTCTACCAAACTAAAGTGATATTCGTTTGGAATTTTGAGGCTGTTTACTCCTAAAACTTGCTTTCAAATAAAATGCAGGTGGGGTACACCTTGCCTTCAGATAAAATGCAGGTGGGGTTCGTATAGGCAAAATACAAGGTTTGTGTAAGAAGGTATAAAAGCACACCTAAGAGTTTGTATGAATGTTAAGAATTTTAGCAAGTAATATTTTAGGAAGGTGAATTCATGTATAGCCTAAAATCGTACAAGGGCAGTTTAATAAGAATAAGTATAGAAACGAAAGAGAGAATAACAATTTTACAATGAAGAAAAGGGTAATAAAATATATGGCTATGGAAAGACGGAGTCAGAAAAAATATGTTTTAAAGGATCACGAATTGTGCGGTTAAAGTGAAAGAGTGTTTGGTAAGAAAGGGTCATTGTGAAGTCAAAGGTTAGTAAGCGGTAGGAAGGGCGGAAGTTTTCAAAGGAGTATTGTAGCAAAATCTTTTAGGGTAGAAAAAGGGGAACATGCTTTGTCGCCTTTGCTGCCATTTGCGTGGGGTCCGTTACTTTAATCGAATAAAGAAAATCCAATGAGAATGATACATTTAATAATGGAAATAATTCTAGACCATTTGGCGATCAAGGTTTGAAAAAGGGCGGTCTGATATTAGACTCAGAAGGAGGGGAAAATGATTTTATTGGAAAATAGAAATGTGGTATAGAAAAGAGAAGGTTATAAAAAGTTATGCGACAGAGAGAAGAGATATTCTGGTACTCAGTTTTTTTTTTAGAGTACGATTTCGCTTAGTACAGGTCTTTCCTTAGAGATGGGAAACCACTGCACATCAGCCCAGCTGAAATGGGGTAAGTCCGCTTATAACATGCATTGAGTGACTTAATAGTTATTTATTTTTCCTTTTAAGAGGATAGGGACTCAAAGTGTTTTATTATTCATTGTTAGTAAAATTGTTTAATGTATATCTATAAAGTATATCAAATATGTTTGTGTAAATTTTAGTGAAAGCTTATATGTAAATAAATTTCAAATTATTTAACCTTAATTCTCTCTCGTCATTTAAATTATTAGTTGTGTCTTTTTCCTACTGAGTAGTAACTTTGCGTGCTGGGAAAACCTGGGTAAATCTATTGCGGATAAGAAGACTTAATAGTAATCATGATAAATTCGTTTAAAATAAATTGCCTAAAGTCATTAAACGGCGAAGAGAGCCGAAAACAACCCAGCACTTTAACAAACATATAGCTATTTACTTTTCACACTTTACGCATGAACAATTCCAATATGTATTCAACAGCAAAGTTCTGAAATCTTCTTCCGAATACTTTGTTCATGGATACAAGAAAAGTTAAGCCTAATGCGTTCTGAGACAGATACCTATTTACTTTTTCAGTTTTTAAATTTAATTTAACCGCCTCTTGTATTCCCGTTTAGCAGACGGATGAATTATTCAAGTATCACACATAAAAACTGTTAAAATTAAAATATAAATTGTCCGAAAAATATTATTAGGGCTTGTAAACAAAGAAACATTACTCACCTTATCTCAAGAAAAACTGAAAACATACAATACATATACGTTTTATTTTTGTTTTAATTAAAATCTGTTTAAATCAACTGGAATAGTAAGCATTATTAAGAAGATGAGGTAAGTGTATTGAGGTAATTATATAATTCCCTATGGGCAAAGCCTTCTATTATAGAAATTTCTATTTATGACACTTGATGCTATTTATTATAAGGTACTCGCGAAAGATTATGAGACGACGTAGGACAGGAAATTCAAAAGCTTATGGGAAAGCAACTAATCCAAGAGATGTAACAAAACTTGTGACTTTGTACAACATTCGAGTAGACCCTATTATATCTTTTAAATGTACTTCATTTAAAACATAAACATATTTATTTTATTTCTTTATTTATTTATTTTTCATGGTGTGCCGGATTGAAAACTCTGTATTTTTCGATTTCCAAACATTAATTGGAACGCATAATCAGCAGTTAAGTTAATAAATCTTTTTTTCTTGGTTTATCTTAAAACAATATACAGATGGGAAGTTAAGTGTCCTGTTGTTAAAAAAATCGTAGTTGTAATTTAAGACACAACTGATAGCCTAAATTTACGATCCTATCCATTTCGTACATATGCACATCGTTTATTTCTAAACACCGTCTTCTGACACCGTCTTCAAATGTAAATCGCACCTGTTATTAAATGAGAATCAGCCATAACATATTCCGTTTCAGGCTTTATATCTTTACATGTCTTTATACAACCCTGCTACACGTAAAAATAATATTAACGCATTAACGTAAAATTGTGCACATCAAATAGTCTGTTACTTGAAGAAAGTATAAACGGAATACAGGATGGAAACGAACTTGACAAATGGTTAGGAATTTCCAGATCGTGTAAGATATTTTTGAGTTCTTTTTCTTATACTGGATTATCCGAACCCGCAACTTTTAAATCAGATCTGTAAGAGAGTTTGGATTCTCGCATTCCATGAGTTCCCATGCTGAAACGTTACTACTGAGCATTTTTTCAACCTTCGATCGGAACTATATTTCGACCCTTAGAAGTTAGAGCAACGTGGTGACTACCGACTTTAGTGATAAATCTACCCATTTTTTGTTGCTAAAACTTAATAAATTGCTTTATTCATTTTAATAATAAAACAATGCCTTAGAATTATTCTAAATAAAATATTCTTTTATTCATCTATATATATATATATATATATAAAACAGTTTCGTAACTGACTGACTGACTGACAGATAACGCACAGACCAAAACGCTGGACTTAAACGGCTGAAATTTTGCATGGGTGTAGGTCTTATAGTGTAAGGGGGAATTAAGAAAGATTTTTGAAAAAATCTTCTAAGATATTTTAAAACTAAATCTTTAAGCTGATTTTGTAACTTTTTAAAAGTTTGCATTTAAAATAATAATCTGAGGGTTATAAAATTTATATCACGAGAATGATCATAAAAATTCCTTTAAAATGAAATGTTTTTCAAATCCTTACATCCATTTTCTGATTTTTGGTAAATTTTTAAAGATTATTTTTTAGAATTTAATTTATTAACTGCTGATCACGTAGTTTCTTTTCTTTTTGTGATACTTTAAATTAATTTTGAGTCACTGTCGCCTCGCCTCCAAGCGTGCATTGTCTGGGACGATTGCTTCTGGCGTTCGGGTGTCCGCTGTATTGCCTCTGGATTCTACGGTTGTCTCCTGTTGAGACGTGAATTGATTGAGAGGGTTTTACTATAAATTGTGAGAATCAATGATTCCTCACAATATATACACAAAAGAGGTAAGCAATGATAAGTAGTCCTACGTTAATAACCCGCGGTAGTTTCGTTAGAAGAGACTACTTGAATTTTTTTTTCATTCATATCAACAGTCGCTTATGATTAATGCTACGTATAACATTAACTGCCCTTTTCTTCATGGGGGAAGGATTATGGGAAACTTAAATGTATCTAAATTTATTTGCTATTACATTAAATTTAACTTTATAACACTTTAATAAGTAATTGGAGAAAATCTTGAAATTTTTTTCCGGTATTGGAAAATAGAAAAACGATCTATAACTTTTGTAAAATGAATGCAAAAGTTGTTGCTAATAATGGAAAAAATGTTATAAGAATGAAAAAACGTTCCGCTCATTTTCCTGAAAATGAATTTCTTACCAATATTTCTTTTCTGGAAATCAATCACTCGAGTAGCTTGGAAATGAAAAGTTTTCAAAATCAATTTGTCAGACTCGCGCCTGACATTCTTAATTAGGACAGGTGTGACTAAGTTAAGTTTGATCGACAAGGTCATTAATAAAATCAAACGAGCCCACACAGATGGTGAGGTTTGAATGAGTCTTTTAAAATGACCATTGCGAAGTGAAATAGACACATCATTTAGAATAGTTAAGCAAAAGACCGTTAGAGCAGGAAGGGAGACGAGGTAAGAATGGGAGTACCTAGCTGACGTGGCCGAGTAAAGATTGTGTA
Organism: Dolomedes plantarius; assembly: GCA_907164885.2. Lineage (NCBI taxonomy): Eukaryota > Metazoa > Arthropoda > Arachnida > Araneae > Dolomedidae > Dolomedes > Dolomedes plantarius. The sequence continues at coordinate 48,216,984 of OU015498.1, read as the reverse complement.
TACTGACCCGCAGAAAAAGGGACTGCCGACAAAGGATTGAAAAGGTGACTCCCGGTAAGCGTGAAGAATACTACACGTGGTGCGGAAGAAAGAACGAGAATTTTCCAAGGAAGGAAAGATATGAACGAGACTGGACTTTGATGATGCATTGACGTACTGGGAGAGCGGGGAGAATCGAGAAACTGGAGTCTCGATTGGAATGTGATGAGCCCGCTTCCTCTAATCTATGTATAATGGTTCTACGGAACAAAACGACTATATATAGTGATCTATGTAAATATTTCATATTAAACAAGATGTAAATACGAGCCACTTGTTCATTCATGATTAACTTTACGAGACACGTCGGGTCACGATGACCCGGTTTACACAATTCATAAAGTATACCTTAAAATGAGACAGGGCTTTTAAAGTTATACTGCTCAATTTTACTAACTTTATACGAGGTATTTAATATATATCATGACCATAGTTTTATTTACTTGCATGAAACTTCCGAAATACGCATAATAGGAATATACTACTCCTTAAAATCTATTGTATGAATTTTATTGAGCGTGGATTTTAATAAGCTTTGTGTGTTTATCATAGTATTAATTGTCCATATTCGCCGTTGCTAACAGATGTATGAATTGTTTATGACGGCATTATTTCAAAGTTGTGATTTAATGCTCTAAATACATTAAGTTTCCGAGTTTAAAATGGCGGGTTACCATTAAAATTTAAGATATACATTTGAAAAATTTTTCCATAAGCATCTCAATACAATAACTACATTACTATATTAAACTTTGTGTTGATTCATTTAATTTCTCCAGTATTATATTCAAAGATGAACTTTTTTCAATTTAAATGAAACTTATATACATGTCTCCAAATATCAAAGTACTATTTATTAGATTTTCCCTGTTTGGCTATTGGTAAAAATTGATGAAAAATGGTGTAGTTTATGTGCGGTTTCCGTATGGGACAGAATCATTTCGTTCCAGCTGTTCGTCATGCTTTTATTTACATTTATGATCTGTATATATATTAAAAAATAAATGAAATAAGGCTATAAGCAAAGCCTCATAAAATTTTATTACCTAGCTTGGGGACGCAGTTCCTGAAACACATAAACGAAGTTTTATTATAATGTGCTACAATAGCTTGACATTTCATATTAGATATAAAATAAATTCCCTGGAAGAGAAAAGAAAATGGGAATACATTTTTTTTCTGGACAGAGAGAGAAAAGAGAATTATTAAATCTTCCAAAATATTTCTTCATCAAAGAACGGTGACCTTATAATATAATATAAAATACCCTAATATTTCATAAATTACATTTCATAAATTACATGATTGTAGATAGTCAAATATGTTATTAAGATATACATTTATGTTCATCAAACTAGATATTTGAAGAAATATCTGTATTGTAAGTAATATTATGGGTGTCAATAACGTTCTATTTTTTTGGCCCTATCCACTCTTCTTTATATGAGAACCGTTTATGAAGAACCGTTTACTTCAATGCCTTTTTTTTTTGCATTCATAAAAAGGCTTTAAAGACATCTCTTTTTAGAGATTTCAGTCGTTAATTTTATTGGTTCAAAAGGTATCATATCCATACGAGTTTAGTCTTTCTGCCATCATCTGTTGACAAACGGCTGTTATCAATGTTGAGAACGTTTTAAAAGTCTTACGATGAGATAAATAATATTTACCAAATGCATCCTTTAACACTTCATGTATTTATGTTATTTCATTTCAAGACTTTTTAAAAGAGTAATTTCACAAATAATACAGCATTAAATTTTTTTGATAAATATCCTCAATTTTGTAAACATTATATTGTTTAAGAACTATAAAAGCAAACATTTAAAAGTAATTTGGTAGTTGGATAGCTAGATATTTTAGAACTCCCTTTCTCCAATACTACATAAAATACGATGAATAACAAAAACTAAGCCTCAAGCATTCTGTAGAAGAGAACGGTGTCCGTTTCCACATCATTTCCAAAAACGTTCTGATTTTCCATTTAAAAATATACTAAGAATCAAACGATGTGGCGGAGTATTAAAATTCTTCGATATAGCATCTTAGTAAGGTATAATCTCAGGAAAATAAAATAACGCATTTGTTTTCTTATCTGGAAAATTGTTCAATCTTACTATATTTTTAATTCACTAATTCTTTTCTATAATAAAGATAATGTGTCTTTTATGACTTTAACAATGTTTTTGAGTATTGTGCCAGTAAGCAATATAATATGAATCTAATTATAAATCTTTTATGAGGTATTAAATCTTTATCATATTACATCTTTATTCTGTGTTAAAAACATTACATAATTCTTAACCCCTTCAGGGGCACTATATGAAAAAAATTTTGGGGGAGGACAAAACTTTATATTTGAAGAAATATTACTATTAGGAACATATTCTGTAAAAATTAAAAAAATTGTAGCTTTAGTTTAGGCAGGAGGGGTGATTTATTTTTGAACCACCGCGCATCTAGAGCACTCTATATTAGAACGTCTGCTCTGACTGGCTAGACCAGTCAGAACAGGTGCTCTGACAAATCAGTTACAATAAGACTAATCAGTTTGAAATATATATACATATATATGCATTCATTTATTTATATTTATACACAGTATTTATCAAAATAATTATCTGTCCAAAAAAATAAATAAATAATCAAAAAGTATATAAATGAATGTATATAATGAAAGTAAGACCCATGTGAAGGAAAGTATATAATAAAAGTAAAAAGTATGTAAATGAAAGTATATAATGAAATTAAAAAGTATATAACAACATACATGAAATTTTTATATATTGAAAGTAAAAAGTATAAAACACCACACATGAAAATATTATAGGTAATATATATATATATATATGTGTGTGTGTGTGTGTGTGTGTGTGTTTGTTTCAAATTATCAGAAACATTCAATGATTAACATAACGAAAATAATTTAATACGAAAATTAGTTCAATATGTTTTTCTATGAATTTTTTCTGGGAAAAAATAATTTACCAGTGCTGCCACCTAGTGACAGCAAAGGTACATGCGCGATGGTCCATATTTGAACCACCAGCGTTGAAATTACTAAAAAAAGATAAGAAATTTTGCAGATAAATTAAACTTTTCTATTTAAAATAAATAAGTAACAACCGTAAAATGAAATTCCAGAACTTCCATGTGCATCTGTATACTAACAAACTAGAAAAACTGGAAAAAATTGCGCACTACAAATTTCTGGCTTGAAACAAAAAAATTATCCTCTCTGAAATATATAGACCCGTAGAGTGCTGCCATCTGTTGCTTCTGAAGCACACTAATGTGTTAAATGTTTGCAGGAATTTACAGATAAATTTGCCGAATGATTTAGATGTTAGAAAATAAAGAAAAGAGGTGGTTCAAAAATGAACCACTGCCCCAAAAGGGGTTTTAATCCTCATACTTAAACCAATAAGGTATTGATGTGCTGATTAGGGAGTATGGTGCAATACATAGGGCGAGTTGACAAAGAGTCTTTAGTGCATAGAGGCGGGTAGGTTAGACTCACCGAAGTTGACTTATAGTATGATGAAAGATCAACTGTCGTTCATTCCCGTGGATTCATCTAGGAAGTAAAAATTAATTAGACCAATTTCTGTACTAGTTTCTATATTTTATTGCGATATTTTATCATTCCATATTCAATTCTACTTTCAAGAATAGTGATAGTAAAATTACTGATTGCATTTTGAGTATAAATTTATATGCTGCTCCGTAACCCTTAAAAGTTCACAAGCAGAGAATTTAAAGTAAAAAATTTAGATTTCTTCGTGATTTTGCGATAATTTTGATATGATTTCGAAAGTTTTTTGATTGAAGTCTTGCGTCTACGGTAAATGAGTTTACCTCTATCTCCAACTTAAATTTTGTTTAAGAAATATTATACAAATTATTATTATTATAAAAAAATATATACTCTAAATATTTTATTATTATAAAAAAATATATACTCTAAATCGTTTATTAATCATAAGGGATAAATTTTATTATATATTTTCTCTATTTTTAAAAATATTTTATGTGAAAAGATACAGAGTTAAAATGGGCCCGTGGTAGTCTGGTGATTGCGCGTTGGGCTTTGCATAGAGCGTCTCAATTCACATCCCGAAGAACGCTCTTCAATACTTTCGTGTGTATCCCAGATATAGTCACGTTAAATCCGTAGACCGTAAAATTCTTCTCCGAGGTCAGTGGGTGGGTAAAAGTGCGAGTCCTCCTGATATCGCCCCTGAGGGTGGTGGATCAAAATTGAGGAAGCACCAAAGGACCAGTGTTGACTCACCTGTATAGAGCTTCCAGATCAAAAGTAGTTAATAATTTCTAAGGTGTACAGTGCGGATATCTCAGGTCTAGAGCCTCCGTATTAGCAAATATATATATATATATATATATATATATATATATATATAATACTATATCATATCAGTTATAACATACTAGAAATTTAAACTTGAAAATTTAAACTATATCTATTTACTTTTACATGTTGTTGTTGCTTATGCCCCTTGACCGACAGTATCATCAGATCAAGTCCCGAAGGCTATGGGCGATGAAGGTGCGGTCCTTTGTTGAATTAGCACCACAAGGGTCGTAGTCCGACTTGGCTAAATGACCGGTACCGTAATTTTGAGTCGAGTCAAGTTTCGAGACCGGAACACTTGATCCCGCACCTCCAGAGGTAAATATGAGGACATTGCAGCCCCGCCCTATTTTACGTGCCCCGGCCACCATTAGTGAACAAGGCGGTAGATTCGCATCGACGAGCATCGAACCAGGTACGTTCAGATCACTGGCCCGCTGAGCATGCCAACTGGACTATCGCGCCCACTTTTACATGTTCCACTAGCTGCAAGAAATCACTGACGTTAAATAAAGCTGTAAACGATTATTAAACAAATATCATTGATTGGCTTCTTTCTTTAGAGATGTGATAGAGTGATAGTGATTTTTCCGAAGATAAAGTAATGAATGTGATTAACAATAATAAATGCGAAAAAAATAAATATAAAGATGTCTCTTAAAATATCATAGTTATCTTAAAATAATGTTAAATTCTTACAGTAAATCTCATTTCATTTGCGCTGAAGTCCAGCATTGCGAAACAAACTTGATAGGCAAACTGTGATGTTCTTATAAAGCAAGCGTCCACTGACTAATAAATGAAGCCAATCAATTATCTATTGAATGAAAAGGCTCGAGCACTTTGAATGTGCCTGTCACTTTATTCTTCCCACGTATTATCTAAATGTCCAGGACAGAAGGGTTTATTAATTTATCCTCTGACAGACATAAAGAGGGATTTTCTTTCAAACAAGTTCCTGGGATCATCCATAAACATCAGATTCGAAATATACAAAGAAAGGTAATATTTTTTACTTCTATTATATGTAGAGTTTATAACTTTAACGTATTTTGTATGCAATGGCACCATTCATGGTCTAAATTTTATTTAGGTTGAATTAAGACAATTTTTTAAAATTATATTTTTATGCATGAATTTACAGTTTCAAATGTTTTAAAATGTTACTTTAAAAAATACACACAGAATGTAATGACGTAAGGACTTTAAAGAACGTTTGCTATGCTTTGTAATGCATAATTAAATCCTTCTTTTAAATATACATTTGTTCCATCAAACAAAAGATGTTTCAAGTATGGATAAAGAACGTGGATATTAATTGGTATCAAAGCATGCCAAGTTTGAATGTATTTTATCTTAAAAGAGTCTATTCAGAAGTGAAAAGTGGCTTAGTCAGTTCCTTTAAATGCAGATATTGTAAAATGTAACAATTCTGAAATTTGGATAAAATATTGCAGACCTAATGAATATCGATAAAAATCTCAATATTTAGAAAATTATTAGTTCATAGTTTTATTCTCAAACAGAGAAAAATGAAGATAATGGAAGATTTATACTTAAATATGTCTGACGGGTGAAATATATTTTTTTTTTGTTCAATTACAAAAAATAATGCATTTAAGCTCATATACATCAGAATTAAAAATGTATATTGTCATTTCAGCAACTTTAAATTCAAAACTTTAATGCAACAGATAGTTGGACCTCATATTATTAAAAATATATCTGTATATTCTACCATAAATTGTAAAATTTCATATTAAACTTTATTTGGTCTTTATGATATAAAACTCAAATTCCAAATTTTCGTTTCAGATGGGAGCTGTCAATAAACTAAATGACGAAGCCTTTACTTTCCTTGACTTATTTACTCTGGAATATCATCGAATGTTCAAATTATCTGTTAGAATTTGATGATAAAAATTTCTCGTACTTATTATGAATTATTTTATTTTTCAGCATCTGAATTATCAGTATTTTAAACACTTTGTCTCTTTCACAAGTAACACAAGACTGTTTAGAAACTTTTGGGCAAATGACAATAATATTTAGCAAATGACAATAATTGGCCAACATTTGGATTTGACCAATAGGATTATGTTGAAACAATGGTTGGCACTAGAGATCCCCCAACGGTTGGTTGTTAGTTGGCCCAACCGTGGAAGAGCAGTTCAACTCTCACTTGCAGTTAGGACAACGACATTTTATAATTGTTGGCCCAGCATAAACATTTCGTAGTATCCCATATATTGTATATATTGTATTTGGGAGTTCTGCCAACGATAACAATTCCCCATGATATAACGAAAATTTGCTTTTGAGCCAACGAGAAGTGGGACTTGGGTTGTCCCTACACAGAAAGTCTTTTATTAAGTTTTTCTTAATAAAATGCTCAGAAACTTCAACAGGATTTCTGTCCGTGTCAAATGCTTATTGAAGTTTCACATATAAACTTTAAAATTGGTTTATTTAATCTACTAAATATTATATATATACAGTTGAATAAATATATAGCACACTGAAATAGTGCAGGAATAAAAATTTTGAATAGGAAGATGATATCTGTATTTATTATTTCGTAATTCTGCAAAACCATCGATATTTTAGTTTCAGTGAAAAGACATTTGTTTTATTTGAGTGATGTACAAATACTTTTCCGATTCAAGTATTCCCCTAAATAAAAATAAATTGTGTGGGTAAACATCTTTGATTGCCAGTACTTTTAATAATGTTACTATACTACGTAAATATGATATGGTGCTTTTTTGCAGGAAATATTCTAATTACAGTCATTTTGATTAAAATTAAACAAATGCGTTGGTTTTGAATCGCTTACTGTAAAGATATTCACTAAGGATCTTTAAAAAATAGATCAGTGTAGCGTATCAAAGTTTCTTCTTAGGCAAAATTTATATTTTAGAAGGAATTTCTGACCCGCCTTATATAATATTTGTATCAAAGAATGCTCACACACACACACACACACACACACACAGTTCACACACACACACACACACACACATATATATATATATATATATATATATATATATATATATATATATATATATATATATATATATATATATATGGATACATGAGGTACATATCCTCTAAATATAGTCCCCTGTCGATTCAAGTAAGTGTCCAAGCGCTTACTGATTTTGGTCAACAGTCTTGGACGGTATCCCGGACCTCTGCATCGTTAGGGAACAAATGGCCTTTAAGAGGCTTTTTCAGCAGGCAAACATGTGGCAATCTTAGGGCGATTGGCTGGGGCTATAGATGATTGAGTACCTCCCTTCGGAAGCGTCGCACTAAATCTTGTCAACGGCAGCAACCGATTCCATGGCAAAGACGAAGTGTGCTTGAGTAGGTCTCGGCATATTCCGTGTTCGCACGTCCCTTACGAAATTCCCTAAACCATCTGAATGCTGAACCACTGTGGCAGACACTAATTCCTATACACATCCCTCGTAAAACAATAAATTTCGGCATTACAAACACCTTCTACAGTCAAAAAATTAATAATTGCTCGCTGGGCTAGTTTGGACATATCCATGTCACGACCGTATTCGCCTTGCTAGAAACGTTCAAACGACACACAGCACACTGACACTTTCCGACGATAGCACCTCTGTTTTGTGACATAAAACGCCGTCTATTGTTGCAAACGCAAAGCTCTGAGTATTTACCCACTGCCGCTAAAACAAAAGTTTCACTTTCTCTTGGGCCACTCTTATATATGCATATATAAATAAATAAACGATACGTATAATATAATAGATACGTATATAATAGATAGTATAATATAATAGATACGTATATAAATGCATACCATTTAAAATTGTCAATAATTTCCCAAGTTTCATAAGGATTTTCAGTTTCAACCTTTATATATTACTTCGAAAAAAGATTTTTGTTGTTGTTTTCATGAAAAAAGTATAATTTTTTCATTTTTTATATTATTATTATTTAGTATGAGTTAAATATTCCTTTGTTATGTATGTAAGTTTATTACCTATAAACGTTTAGCAAATGGAAAGGGAAGAATTAATTAAATAATCCTATTTCACACAAATATTTATTTTGAAAACAAGAAAGTTCCAAAAAAAGTGTTTGCGTGTAGTGTACTCCATTCTATAATTTTTTCCTGTTTAACCAATCGTGTGTTTCCATTTGAGTTTTCAGAAGAGGATATTATTGCGAACTAAGGCTTATTATACAACAGTTATGATAAAATTAATATAGGAGAACAATACCGCTTTACTTTAAAATTAAAACATGTATTGTAAATATTCTTAACATTTACAGTTACATAAACGAGATACCCATGTATTTTTGTAGAATCTGCATTGAAAGTATTTCCTTTTCATACGAATTTAAATGAAGTTCCCATTTTCCTAAAATGAATTTATAACTTTCTGTGCACCCCATATATCTTCAAGCACACCATTACTCTGATGACTTTCTAAAAGAAAATGAACTCTCAGCTTGAAATATGGAAGAAATAAGCGCATTTAATTTCCCATTTATCAGCTAGCTTCCTGAATTTCAGTTCTCCGTATCCGTGCAATATACCTTATCATTATTCCGCAATATATATTTTTACTTGTGACTTACGTAAAACTTTTCGTCAGTGACACATTAACTTTCGGACGTAAAATAACGAAATTAATGTTAGAATATTTTAAAATGAAACACTTAAAAATATCATGAAACAGTTGATAAAAAATATGGAGTTAATTTTTAAAATAAATAAAAGATTTATTTTTTCTTCCTTTTCAGTAACGGTAAAAAATGGAAATATTTTATTTTCATAATAGTAATCGCTTTTCGTAATAGATTCAAAATTGAATTTCCTTGCGACGCGATTAAATTTGGATGAGTCTCAAGAAGTCTTAGTGGACCAGGTTGAACAGCCGGTAATCTGGCTGCTACTAATAAGTGCCGTAACTTCTGAACAGGATTAGACATGTTTTCATTTTTTTCTATTTTTTTTTGTTCCTTGCCAGAGAAATTCTCTTTCATTTTCGCTCGATTGACGCAGTACTTTCCCTTCATTTTGATGTTTTTGTTTGATGTTATAAGTACAGAAAATCCAGAAATAGAATATTTAAATATTATGAATTCAATTTTTAGTATATAATTTAATATATTTTCTTGGATTTTTTTACTTAGGGCGTAATCGCTTTTCGTAATAGGTTCGAATTGAATTTCCTTGCGACGAGATTAAATTTGGACGAGTCTCAAGAAGTCTTAGTAGACCAGGTTGAACAGCAGGTAGTCTGTCTACTAATAAATGCCGTAACTTTTGAACAAAATTTTGAACAAAATTTGAACTAAATTTTTGCCAAAACTTTTGAACAAAATTTTGAACATCAAATTTTTTTTGTAATTTTGATGTTCATGGCCAGAGAGATTATCGTTCATTTTCGTTCGAAATGCACAATATCTTTCATTGATTTTGTTGTTTTTGTTAGATGTTAGAAGTACAGAAAATTCAGAGATAGAATATTTATACATTATGAATACCGTTTTTAGTACATAATTCAGTATATTTTACTGTAATTCATCCAAAGACTGTTTTACGTAGTTCTGTATTCATTAGTGCTCAACTTCTGTTGATTAAATAAGTGTTGAATTTTATGATTAACCGTCAACAAATTATCCTGCAAGTTTTAAAAATAGAATATTTTGGCGCCGTATTATACAGGCGAAACCTCGAAACAAACTTTCGCTTAAGTAAATAATGAAACTTTATAATTAAGATTTACCATACATGTTTGTTTGTTCTGATCCTTAACATGCTTAGGTCTTATTCTTTTCAGTTTTCTGGTATGAAAAATAAACACAAAAGTGTAGTATTGTCCAACCGAATTTAATAATAACCACTTTCGTAAATATGACTACAATTCAATCCAGTCCACGGAAGTATTCTAACAGACAAGGTTTTCTTGTATTGATACACATAGCAGACATACATTGAAATTTGGAAAGCTGATTTGCAGAAAAAATATGTGCTTTATTTTTCTTTTATGTTGGTGAACCTATTTTCCCTGTACGACGGCCCTCGTCGTTTCTGTCATACCTTTCACTATTTATGTTTTCTCACTGACATTATGAGAAGTTTTCCTCCATTGGTTTTTAACGTAATCACAAGTTCAGCAAGCTTTCTGTTGTTGTTGTTGTTGTTGTTGTTGTTGTTTCTTATGCCACTTGACCGACAGCAACGTCAGATCAAGTCCTGAAGGCTAAGCCCGTCTGCACACGGAGCAACTCAAAAGAAACTGATAACTGACTCAAATCACAAACCAGTCCGTGATGAGTCGCAACCTATGTAATTGAATGGAGCCACGCACACGGTGCAACTGGTTACAAACCCGACGGACGGGTTTATAACCAGTTGCGTGGCTCCATTCAATTACATAGATTGCGACTCATCACGGACTGGTTTGTGATTTGAGTCAGTTATCAGTTTCTTTTGAGTTCCTCCGTGTGCAGACGGCCTTAGATCGATTAAGGTGCGGTTCCAGTTTTGACTGGCACCACAAGGATCGGAGTCCGACTTGGCCAAAGGACCAATCCCGTAATTTTGAACCGAGTCAAGTGACGAGACCAGAAAACTTGACCCCGCACCTCCAGAGGTATTTTTGAGAATTTGCAGGACATTGCAGCTACGACAGATTTTATATACACCAGCCGCCATTAGTGTACACGGCAGTAGATTTGCCAGCGATGAGCACGTGACGTTCAGATCACTAGCCCGCTGTTCTTGCCAACTGGGCCACTGCGCCCAGCAAAATTTCTTGCCTCTATCTCATTTGTCCATAAGATTGATATTTACTTGGCTATAATCGTATCAGTCAGCATCCTGTATTTTTTACGGTAATCAGCTACTTGTAAGCGGTTGCTAGACCGCTTTTATTCGACCGCTACCCACGTTCTTTAAATAAAAAATCACTCGACCCCGAATAAAGATTTTTTGGAAGTAGTAAAAAAGAGTTTTTAATTAGGAAAATGTTAACACAACAATAGAAAAAAATAAATAAGCAAATTTTGACAAACTACAAATCGATGAATTGTATATTTCGGGTAAATATTTAGTCTTCATAACAGCAGTAAAAAAAAAAAGTCTCGCTTATCTTCTTCACTTGTTTTTCTCAAATTTCATGCGACCAAAACTTCATATTTTAATATTAGTATGTATTATTTCATTGCGGTAAAAATTAACAAAAATTTAAATTATAAAAGAGCGGGGTATCAAAATTATAAACTTTGTATTAAAAGATTGGAAATTATAAATGTCATTTATTTATATATGCCTGAAATGCTTCGTTTTTGTCATTAAATGTTTGTTAAAGTTCAGATTTAGATTAGATTATTAAGGCCGAAAAGATTATACATTTGAAAACAATGCCATGTCATATATAAAAATGTCGAAAAATTGTAATTATGGAAAATTTAAAGCATATTTTTAATTAAATAATTGAATACGATATAAATTTACTTCAAACTAATCACGACCCCTACAATTTTTTGATGACCCCTCAGTTTGGGCCTCAATTTGGTCTTGACAGTCGCGTCGTACTGGATTTTTGGTAACAGCAGTCTCGAAATTTTCACGTTCATATTGTATTAACAGCGACAATGGTTTTCTCCGATAGCTGTACTCTAAATGTTCTTTAGTCTCTACGTTTGTTTGGAATTTCTTGTACACTTCCTCCTGATTCCATCTAATCCATTGTCCCATTTTTACCATGTTTTTATTAACTTGCTTTCTTGTGAGTTTGTGTGTATGTGAAGTAGAAATCTTGGAATCGATTTTTAACTAACTTCCCGACTAGCTAGACATTTGAAACTTTTAGAATAGCTCAGAACAAGATGACAATGCAATTTTTAAATACTTTTAGCCATCTTTAAGGAGAATTAAATTAATTTAAGTTATTTTCAGTTAATTTTGTTTTGTAGACTGGTGCAGCCATCTATCGGCCGGAACGGGAACGAAAAGTTAAATGCAAGTTAACTTCCAATTAACTTCATTTTCTGTCAAGTTGATGAGATAATTCATCAAAAAAATTTTTTTAAGTATTTATTAATACATAGGATTGTCAAGTTTTTATGATTCAACAGAAAATTTAAAAACATGGTTTATAAAATGTTCTTTTAATATTGTGATTATTCTATTTCATTGCCAGCCAGTGGCTTTGAAATTCACCAAGTAACATAAATGTCCTATACTAGATCATTACTGGTACAGATATTTCGTACATACGTCCGGTACTGATGAAAACTTTGCTCGTAGACTTGAGTTTGCATTCCTTCCAACAGCCACAGAAAATTAATTTTCTCTCAGTTTCATGATTTTACCGCGTTCAAACGTAAGAAGTTACATTTTGTTCTCTACTCCATCTGTTTATGTTGAAGCTATGTTTTAGTTAGTCTTTTATACCAGAAAACCTGTCTTATATAACAAATTTGTTTTTGGACTGTGATTTTGATAAGTTACGTACCACAAAGTTGTCGTTCAGCAGTTTCAATTGCATTACGGATACCTTATGTTATAATAACAGCTATGTCATCTCCCTTACAATTGCCTACATGCAAGCAACTTTCAAATGCCACAGAATCTGCACTAGTATTGTATAAAATATAAATAACCTTGTAGAACTTGAAAAAAAATAACTTTTCTATTCTTTGAAGAAATGATTTATTATATCTCGTGAAAATTAAGATACATCTTTTTTAGGATCTTGTAGCAGGTTCACGAATAACATTAACTATCATCCTTATCTTCTTGTCCACGCTGTTTAAAGTGTTACGTTCAGTTAACTATTTTTGACTGTAAAATATTTCTACAAAACGTAACAATGTTGATTTGTGACCTACATAACAATATGACTTGAGAAATACCCTTTCCGTTTCACCATTTGTAATTCATTTTTATGTTATTTTACCATAAGCAATGATGAAATGTATCTACAGTCATGACTGAGCTGAATATTCCTTTTGGGTTAGAACAATTTGAATATTATTTTAAGTGATATTTCAAAGCTTATGCATATTTCTGTTAACCTTTATGTTAAACAAATATTTTGCCAGCAGAACAGCAACATATGCCTGGGAAATTTTTCAAAATTAAAGTTTATTCTCTCTCCATTTGCTACCTTGTTTTAAAGTGCATGTTTCAAATCTCCGGAGAAACTGTTTACGAATCTTTAAATGAAGGAGAATAAGTAAAAATGTTAGCTGCTTCCTTCATATAATGCTGTCATTTGTCACGTGATTGTGACTCATATCACTGCTTTCAGCTTTTGTGGCTGAACATTATTTATATGAACATTATTTATGTATATATATATATATATATATATATATATATATATATATATGTATATGTATGTATATATATATATATATATATATATATATATATATATATATATGTATATATATATATATATATATATATATATATATATATATATATATATAGATATATATATATATATATATATATATATATATATATATATATATATATATATATATACAGATATATATACATATATACGATTCTTTATCTGACAGCAACAAACTTTAGATTCAAGGGAATTCAGACCAGATTTACCCAGTCACACGCATGTTTTCTGAAAAAAGTTGTAAATAATTTGAGTAGGGACCTTTAATTTCATGTATTTTTTTATAGGATGTTGCGTCAATTGTTGATATTCTATAAACACGCTGAATACTAGCTTACCATATGTTTCGTAAAAAGGGACTTATTGGTTCTCTTTTTACGAATATTTTGAACTTATATTTCATTTAGAGCATTTTTATTTCTTTGCGTTGCATGAATGCTTTTGCAGTAATTATATGTCATTCAAACAATACACGAACGTAAAGCAGCACATTTTTCTCTTGTCATGTGTGTTGCTAAAAGAGTTTTATCTTCGTGTAATATTTTTTACATTAATAAGTTTTTACATTGTTTTGGGGTAAATATGTTAAAGTGTCATGGATAAATATTTATTGAAAGCATAAAAAAAAGAGCTCGATAAAATATACATGCCATAAACGACTTCCGTCACTTCAGGATTTCGAACCTTTCTCGGGCAGGAAATTACCCTCATAGTTACTTTGCCGCAATCACTAAAAAGACAAACAAAAAGCCTGCATTTCTCCTCCCGTTACATTATTGTGGTATTTAGAAGTCAATTTCCTTTTTTTACTTGTTGCCTATGCTGATAAATCTGTATCTAAGCAATTTGCCATTCATTACTCTCGATTATTTTCCAACATTTTCCTTAAAGCTAGATAGTAAAAATATATTTATGTTTTATATCGTTTCTACTGCAAGTATAGAAGATATGTACACTCCCATTGCGAATTCAACTCGTACAAATGAATTTCAGTTAAATGAATTCCAGGACACAAAATTCTTCAAACTTTAGAAAACAAATTTATTGCATTAAAAATTGTATGTTCTTTTCCACTCAAAATGACGTTTAAATCATGTTTTTATCTTAATTAGAATAGGATATATTAATTTTCTTGTAGCAAAATTCTAATAGAGACCAATCTACGTTTAAAACTTTAATGCGTTTTTCTGCATGGTGGGTTTTTTCACCATTTCTCGTCTTTAATTTGTCATACGTCAAGAACCGTTAAAGATATATGGTTCAAACTTGGAACATGTTTTTCTCAATTACATTTCTTTAATTTTCATTCAGCAAATTTGAAAAAAATATTTACTTTTGAAAATATGATTTTTTAAAAATAAGTTATATAATTTTTTTTTAATTTTTGCTCTAAATATTTTTAATTTTTTTAAATTTATAATTTAAAAAATGCTGAATCAAAATTAAAACATTATTATTTCTGTTTAATTAAAGGAAATAATTTTTTAATTCGAGTTATAACGATTTTAAATGACCCCCTTTTAATATAAAATTAAAAAAATTTTTAAAAATCTATGAGAAGTTTTATGATGTGATTTTGTTTACAAATTATATAGGTAACCATCACAAAAAATTCAAAATTTAAACTCAATAAATAAAAAAAAATTAAATGCGTCTTGGACTCCGGTAAGGAAGTGAATGAGTTTCCCTCGTAAATCATCGATCCCAATGCATAATGTCTCTTGGGAGTTTTTGCATCAGTTCTTTTTTAATCATAGATTAACAAATGAACATTTTTTAATTTTCTTTTTACCATTAGAAAAAAACGTCTTTGTATGCGCGTGTTTTTAAAAAGTATATTTACTCTTATTTACTATTTTCTAAACGCAATTTTTAATTTTATAGTGATAAACTATAATAATTTTATACCGTGTGAAAAAATAACTGTCAAAACGGGCAACATTCATTTAATTGAGGAAAAGGATGAACTTTTGGGAAATATAATAGCACACTGTATAAATTTTTGATAATGTGTAATTAGCAATTTAGTTTGTTTTTAATCATTCGTTTCCACCTCAAATTGGGTTAGTTTACTGCAACCTTAAGATGGTAGAGGGACAATAACGGGAAATATTGCATTTAGTTTCTTCAAATATTCAATATTAAACCTGGTTATTGGCAAATCGATTTGTACTTTTTACCGTCTGTAAAGTACAAATTAAAATCTAATTTGGCTCGTATTTTTACGATCTATACAAGACTCTTGCAATGTAGTTAGCTGGTATTTATTTGAAGCTATTCAAAATAAAATGCTCTCATTTAATGTTACAACTCTACAGTTGTAATCTTTCTAAGCACTTTTCTTTCAGCTGTATTCTTATCTCTTTGAAGCCGATTTAATTCCTCATTTCACTAACAGCCAGTTAACCTATTGCTGTTGTATTTAAAAGCAATCTAGAAGATGTGTTATAGGAGTGTGGTAATCATATGTTTGTAAATGCTCTCAAATTTTATGGCATTTCGTGATTTAAGAATTATGACACTACAAACATAAACCTTTTATCTATTATATATATATATACATACACACACACACACACATATATATATATATATATATATATATTTATATATATGTCGGACTTAAGCGGGAACGAAATAATTATTCTAAATTTAAAGGGGGCTTAGTAATTAATTTATTGTCGTGGCGTAATTCGCCACTATTCTCATATCTTGGTTCGAAATACATCGAGAGAAATCGGGGAAATTCCCTTTGGATTGATTGACATCTGTGGCCACGCCTATGGTTCAACGCCGGTGTATGCGTCACGGAGATCATGTGGGCATGCGAGGTGGCTTTGGATGATAGAAAAACAATAGCGTTTAATCAGACGGCGGGAAATTCTTGATGGAGATAGTCACGCGTCTCGCGGGAGCTTGATGATTCTTGGATTTAATTTATCAGATTGAATCAGGTAGCTTAAGATTTTGGAAATAAACGATGTTAGATATATTAATTGTAATTCTTTGCCACCGGCCTTTTAATTCATTGACTGCCATAACTTTAATAATTAAGTAAAGATATATCAAGAAGGAGTAAGTTTGGATTTAAGACGACGTAATTAGAAGGGTGTAAGTAGCGAGCTCGTCATATATATATATATATATATATATATATATATATACATATATATATATATATATATATATATATATATATATATATATATATATATATAATATATATATATATATATATATATATATATATATATATATATATATATATATATATATATATATATATATATATATATATATATATATATATATATATTTGCAAAATGATCAAACATTTTATGTAGCTCTCTTCTAACAGACGACTAGACAATTCAACATAATTTTTAAGAAATTTCGATAATAAGAAAAAGGTTTTGAAGTTGTTTATCTTTTGCTGACAATTATTCTAAGATGATAAAAAATAAATTAACTTTATTAGTGAGATATTAAAACTAGTGCAATAGAATCAACTTACAAAAACATGTTTATACGTATAAATAAATTATTCTAGTCTAAACACAAAATTGTTTATTGAACTAAAGGATTTATTTTCTGTCAAAGACTACTTGTAGCTCATTTGGTCGCCTACTAGACTTATGTTATGAAGTATTTAAGCTAATATCAAAATCCCACTGAAGTGTTTTTATAGATTAATTAAATTAGATATATTACCCTGTTTTCATGCTACTAATAATGCAGGAATTTAATTCATTTCAGAAGCAATCTGTCTCAGTTTAACAAAGTATTTTTGATGATGTATACGGTTTTCTTGCCACTTTTGTAAAACACTGGAAAATATTCCTTTTCATGTTTTAGAGCCCTTTACCTAAAAAATTCTGAAAATAAAATAGGGATTTTTAATTAAAAGATACTTCTTTCACTCGACGAACGTCATCAGTAAAATTCGACATGAAACCATCTTCCATCTAAAATTAACGAGGGATAGTAATTAGTGAGATGGTATAGTACTATTTGTTCCTTGGAGGGTATTTTCATCCTAAATTTATCACTCTTTGAATTT
This sequence comes from Dolomedes plantarius, assembly GCA_907164885.2. NCBI lineage: Eukaryota > Metazoa > Arthropoda > Arachnida > Araneae > Dolomedidae > Dolomedes > Dolomedes plantarius. Next base: position 48,199,091 of record OU015498.1, on the reverse strand, counting down.
TTAATTTTTGTGCAAAGGATGATTAAGGAAAGAGATCATTTCATCAAGCATTCACCAAAGGCAATGACAAACCTAAAAATCAATCATGAAATGGTGTCTAATCAAAAGCAGAGACTTAAATTACAAATTATTCAACAACCCTAACAAATTTCTGTTTCAGCTTCATCGTAATTTTAGAAATATGGGTCTTCAGCGTACCGTTATAAATGTATAGAACTGCCGCAAACTTAAAACTTTAGCTTTAAGATACCTGTTTGAACCATCTGAAATCATATTCATCCTCTTGTTTTAAAACCTTTTTGGAAACTTTTTTTTCTCCTGAATTTTTGCACAGTTCTTTTTTAATCTTATGTTATAGTTGAAATTAGAAAGCTTATCCATCCCAATTTCTACACCAGACACTAATGCCATATAAAAAGACGAAAGCGAGAGAAATGCGGTATTAAGCACTTAGTTTCTACTTTCTGAATTACGAAGTTACCATTCATAGATTAAGATTGATTTGACAGCGCTAGCAATGAATCCGCGAGTGAAACTGGCTGGGAATTTTTGAGGAGAAAGAACAGCCCACTCTCTCGCTAAGTAAAGGATTTACCGGATAAAGTTGAAGAAATATCCTAACAGTGATTGATATTCGTCCTCAACCACAATATTCCTCCTAATACCGCATGAGGGAATTTTCTTTTTAATCTGTTTTCTCACAGATATGTGCGAATAGCACCCCCCCTTTTTTTTGCACAATGAACAAAGTATATGCGATCAGTAGTATTTGTTAATAATGTATCTTTTGATTAACAAAGAGAAAAGGGAAAGATCCAAAACGGTAATTCAATATGTACCGTATATTAAGCGAATACGTCATGACAAATTGTTTATTGCATGTTAAATAATTTTAACGTAGGATTACGTTCCTCCATAACGGTCCTCCGGAAAGGAAAATTTCAGACGCTAAAACCGTTTGTCCGTACCTCGCGAGTTATAATTTTGGCAGCGCGCCAAACCCAGTCTGTATCGCTTGGACAAGCAGTAAACAATTAAACAGAAAAGTACCAAAATGCGTCAAAATTTTGACTCGCATGTATGTATATATATACATACTTACATATATATAAATACATATATACATAACACATATATACATATATACATACAAAAGAGGTAAGCAACGATAAGTGATCCTACGTTAATAACCCGCGGTAGTTTCATTAGAAGAGATTACCTAAATTGTTTTTGACATATTTCAATTTCAGATGCAGATTTCACTTCTTATAGCCTTTACTCAGTTTTCTGTTCCAGAAAAAATAGTCACCATTTACAGGTGCGAACCACGTTGTCTTCTATTATCACAATACATGAGGCGTCCACACTGCTGTAACCGTATTTTCCCATCATTGATTTGATTCTTTGTTGCAAGGACTGCTTCACATCGGTCTTGATTGTGTCGTATCAGATTGTATCAAATTATGATACGATGATACAATACAGAGCACCGTCCAAAATTGCCTGATCGTGATACATATACTGATACGCTTAAACGGCGGACGGGTGGTTGTACACGAAAATATAATGTTTTGGCTCTTCAGGTTGATAATCAAGAGGAAATTAGTAAAGCTGATTATCTCTTACTGATACAAAGGGATTTACCACATTTCTTATTTCCGCCAAATTTGACTGCCAGAGACTCAAACTGATCATTTATCTTGCCCACCTATAAGCTCAGTTTCGTAGCTCACAATCGTTGTCGCAAAAATGGCGACACTACGAATAGAATTTTGAATACGAATATTGGAGCGATCGATAGGTAACCGAATAAAAGAAATATGAATGCAAATAATGTAAGGGGGGACTTATCCCTACTTCCATAAATCTCCAATCCTTACGGCGAGAGAAGCACTCATCAAATAAAATCATAGCCATGTGTCTACTATATACAAACGACTTTATTCTCTAAGAATCAACAGCTTCTTTTTTACTGTTGCCATACACGAGAAAGTTACCTTTCGGTTATTTTACTTTCTCTGCTGCCACTCGACAGAATATCCACAGTTAATTAAAAAGAAGCCTAGTTCTAGCAGTCACTAGTCGCCTCTACCGGGCTCTTAGGAACAGTCGCATTATATTCATTTTGTTCTTTAAGAGAGACGTTATCATACAAAAGGATGTAAAATTTTGAATAACATAATCTTCCAAATTTTAATTGATTTCCTCTGATTTACATATATTTAATGTAAATTCTGGAAAATTGTAATTATCATATGAAGCTGTAATGTTTTACTTAAGGAAATTAAACATTTTTGTAAATTTTTATGCGTTTTTCTATCTGGGGTCAAATTCCCCCTCTCCGCGGTTATAGGTATACCGAAAGGGCAGCTATTCTAGTATCTTAAGTCAGATTCTGAGAAAATTGAAATACAAACCAACTGGAGTCTTACAACTAAGAGGCCATGAGAATAAAGTCCTCATCTAGTGTTTCAACAATTTAAAAAATTTCAGGCACTAAGAAAGTGTGATCATGTGAAATCTAGGTTTTTTTTTTTCAAAATCTAATTTTTCCCCCCAATGTCCCTTTAAACATTCGCCTATTATAACCGCGGTTTTGCTGGCCTCCTTATTATGGGAGCACCACAGGGTTGGACCAGAATCGCCCCCTATGAAGGGACGACACAAACGGAAGCATTTTTTTGTGGCGCGACCCCGGGATTCGATCCGACCACCCTCACCACCGAAAACCCTTTTAAAATCTAAATACATGCCCGAATAATTTTTAGAACAATCAGGGACGTAAAACGATCACAGCTAAAAATTCTTTCTACTGTTTTTCCGTCTTTAAAATGAAGATGACTTTTATCCTAGTTAATAGTAAAACAATGTAAGGGCAAATTTAAAATACTGTCCTATAAATTTCCGTGTTAACAATTAGTGCTTTAGTCGACAGTCGCTCCTGTGAAACAGATTCACAAATTTTTTTAAAGAATATGTTAGCTGATCTTTATAAGCGGCAAGTACCCATCTACATCTACATCTTACTTCCCAGAATTATTATAGTATAGGTGATAAAATTTTATATTTTAATTATAAATATTACTTAAAAATTATAACTTTAGTACTTGTATATTAAAGGGAGTGACTTATTCATTAAAATTTAATTAAAATTATTTTAATCCATCTTTTACAGACCGTGACATCATATATTTAAAATATTTTGAGCCACTGATTTTATAATTTCGAATTATAATATTTAAAATTAGAATTAAATTTACTAGTTTATTAAATTATCATTGTTTATTAATAAATTTATTTGTATTTAAATTTAAGGATTTAAATATTTAAATTTTCAAATTTTAATATTTTGCACTTCTAAACATAAGTTTTGTACAATTAGTATCATTATGGTTTTCTGAACTTAATTTACCTTGGCTAATACCGCCATCGCAACGAATCGCCATTTTCATCTTTCCCTATATCAGTGAAAATAAGTAAATGTCATTCATTTCTCCCTACTCTGCCGCATAAAAATGTTTTACGTTCTCCAATTCGTTTCCGTCTCTAATGAATTACATTAATGCACTTTTAAAAGTCTCGTGTATGATTAATATTCATATATACTTTGTTAATCAGTTATTTCCGAAGATAATTAACTGATGCATTCCAACGAAGAAATAAAGTGTAGGAGCAGAAATGCGATCAGATATCTCGTATCTCATGGATACTATAAAATAAATAAACTCATGCAACCGAAATTTGACAGTCAAAAAATCAATGTTAACCACCTCCCACCCATAGATGTGACTACTAGAATAGATAAGTGCATTTAACTGTGTATTTCTATGAAGTTTTGGAATATAGTATTCATGTGTGCGTGTATATACCGGGTGTCCCAAAAATGACCGACGATTTGAAAAATGAATTAAAGAAAAACGGATGGTGATAAAAATGTATGGTTTGCTGCATTCTGCTTCGGTAACCAGGGAATTTATTCTCACCAATTTTCAAAATTAGTTACAAAATTCGTCAACAGATGGCGCTGCTGACTAGGAAAAACTATAAAACAATGTTTTCAAAGCAAGAAGCATACGCAAAGTGGCATGAATTGGCCTCCCTATTCGCCAGATTTGATGCCATGCGATTTTTTCTGTGGGGGTACTTGAAAGACCAGGTGTATCGTCTCAATCCACAAACTGTAGATGAACTGGAACAATACAACTCTGCTACTTGTCAGAACATTCAAACTGAAATGTTTGCACGGGCGTCTGCGAATTTTGACCTCAGACTGCGCCACGTTGTTGCTGCAAACGGTGTTTATTTTAAAAACATTGTTTTATAGGTTTTCATAGTCAGCAGCGCTATATGTTGACGAACTTTGTAACTAAATTTGAAAATTGGTGAGAATAAATTCCCTGGTTACCTAAGCAGAATGCAGCAAACCGTGCATTTCTATCGCCTTCCGTTTTTCTTTAATTGATTTTTCAAATCATCGGTTATTTTTGGGACACCCGGTATATATATATATATATATATATATATATATATATATATATATATATATACAGGATAAAATGAACCTGATAGGAAGTCAGTATTTCGACGGTTTTCTTCCTTTTAGATATAATCTAAGGTTATTTCCCAAGTCCATTAACCTATTGTGAATTATCTGAGCACGGGAAAATATTTCATTGTTATTTTTATAGTGTTGACCAGCTGAAGATGTCAATATACCCCGTTTTCAAAGGCGTCGCGGAGTAAAACGGAATTAAAGTGGAATATATTTTCCAATTCCTTAGGACTTTCTCTGAGCTTCTTTTATTGGGTTACTCAGGTATATATGGGCCTCTTACTCGGGCAGTATTACTCCCCTTTACTCCCGTATTATAGGGTCTGCCCATATTCCAGAAAAATTGCTCAGTTGACTGAGAGCGATGCGGTCATCTTTTGCTATAGTTTGAAGCAGCCGAACTTAGCCTTTTTTTTCCAATCGGGCTATATGCATACGTTTACTACGTTATGCGGGCGGCAACATAGCAAATAATTACTTATGATATGATAATATAAAAAGTAAAACTCAAAACCAAAATGTATTCTAGCGTTTTTTTGAAAAATGGGGGCCATTTTTGATGTTGAGATGGACTTTTAAATGTTAAACACCTCCCACACACAGATGTTACTGCCAGAGTAGATAAATTAATAAAACTGTTCATTTCTAAGAATTTTTGGAATATAGTTTTCATATTATATATATATATATATATATATATATATATATATATATATATATATATATATATATATATATACACACAAGTGGTTATCAAAATAATGGAAACACCTATCAATGGTGGTGTTTATCAATGTGCTTCGTATTCCTAAGATAACAAGTCTCGCCACAGGTATTTTTTTATATAATATAGTGTATGTATTATTCTACTGTCAGGTAGCAGTAAGCAAGATAAGTGCTTTGTTCTTTTGGGGGAACAGCGTAAAATGTCAAACCTTGCAGACCTTGCAAAAGGGGCAAATTGTTGGAGCGCATTTAAATTGAGTATCTGTTACTGCAACCCCCACGGTAGTGGGAGTTTTTCGAGCTATGGTATCGAAAGTCATGATAGCATACAGAGTGCACGGAAAAACATCCTTTGCCAAACAGAATAGTGGACGAAAGGGAGAGCTGAGGGAAAGAGACGAACGAGGTATTGAAGCGGATTGTGACATGAAGAAAGAAATCAACTGCATCCAAAATGACTGAAGAGCTCAATCTGCATCTGCATGTTCCGGTATCAACCATTAGAGGTAGAAGGGAACTTCACAAACAAAGCATTTACGGAAGAGTAGCTATTCCCAAGCTACTTGTAACAGATACCAATACGAAATATCGTCCACAATGGTGCCACGAGCGCAAATCCTGGTCGAGTAATATGTTGAAAATTAGCATTTGGTCCAACGAATCATTGTTCACATTTTTCCTCGCAACAGGACGTGTGTATGTCTGGAGAACACCTACACAAGCGTAAGATTCTGGCTGTGTCATCTCAACTATCAATCATGGAGGTAGATCTATTGGGGTTTGGGATAGCATCTCATGGTTTACTTCATGCCCAACTGTAATCCTAAAAGGGAGATTGATTGGGAAAGACTATGTCGAAATTTTAGCTCACAAGTCCATCCTATGGTGGAAACATACAGCTAAATCTATCATTTATTGGTTTGAATAGCATGAAAAAGAAGTCAAATATCTTATCTGGCCCTGCACAATCCCCCCTACTATATATCATCCAACCACTGTGATCTGTATAAGCGGATAGAGCCAGGTATCGATATCCACCACAGCATCTCTACAGGAACTTTAATAATTTTTCCCTGAAGAACGGTATAATATATTTTAACCACTATTCATGACTGGTATAATCCGATTCTAAGGTGAATCAGGTGTTTTATATATGATAAAGGTGATCCTGTGCCTTATAAATAAAGGTTTTCATGATATTTCTTAGTGTTTCCATTATTTTGATAACCATCTTTATATACAGTGGAATCTCGATCGATCGTTTTCGGATCCATCGTTTTTCCGTATGTACCGTTCCTTTTATCCAGTCCCAACGATCTTATTGCTTTGTTATGTTTCCGCATGTATCGTTTTCCCGTATTTGTCGTTCATTTCAATCGGTCCCTTGAAAAACGATAGATCGAGATTCCACTGTATATATATATATATATATATATATATATATATAATTTATATTTATATATAATTTATATTTATATATATATATATTATTATTATTATTATTCAAGCGTTCACACATTTTCACAAATCAGGTTTATACTTGCTACATGCCGTATACTTGCTACATGCATACTCTCGATACGTCATCAAGAGTCATTAAGCAGATTTCTACATACTTTCTTCGCATATTTCATTTTGTAATTGGATGATTCCCAAAGAAACATTAATGCAAACAGTGTGAGCATCAGGTGGCACATTTGTGTAAAGTTTTGTATTTTTCAAGCACTCATTTCCAAAATTATGTTTACAGAAGCACCTTCCTGATAATGAGTGAATGTACTGGACCGGACATGAAAGCTTGGTGGGCCGCAGTTTGAGTAAACCTGGTTTAAAGCCTATTCCGAACACCTTCAAGCATCAATGCTAGCAGCACAGATTCTGTAACTGAATGCCAATGCTGTAGATATTCAGCCATTGGTCGGCAACCATGGAACATTCCAGTGCTTGCAGCACAACATAAAGGATTTTCCACCATCTTCGACATAAAAGAAAGAACCACGTTTTATTCCCTTTGAGGGGCCCCGGGTTGCCCAAATTGGTAGGCAGATCTATACTGTCCGTCTGGCGCCCAGGCTCATATGAAACATAAACCAAACAGGAAGAATCAACTTTTCGGCTGATTTGCAGGTTTTGCTATGCAGCTTCTGGTCTTCAGGTTTACCATGGACGATACGCACTATGGCGATGTGGTTAGACGACTTATTCCCTTTGAGGTGGTAAAATATAGTTCCTGCAAAAGGAAAATAAAATTCTTTTAAACGGAGTTAATTCTTTATTTTGAATTTCGAATACTTAAATAGCTGTTATATTAGGACTAAGTTTGGACGCTGTTTTTAATCCTGTAAAAACCTGTTTAGTATTCAGCATATTGAACAAGTGCAATTTTTACAAACCGGTATTTACTGGATCAATATTCAACTAATATTTTAAATATTCCATAGTTATAGCATTAATTTTCTGATTTTTAATGTGTATGTTGTAAAGGCTACCTAGCAATCATGGATAACTTTATGCTGTACCGAACAAAAAATATTAAGTTTTCATATTTCACTTTCAATGGTTAATGTCCCCATTATAAATTTTTTTAAATGGAGACATTTTATTTTATTTAAAAGGCATTTTACTTAATGACACCCTCTTAGTTGAAATTTATGATTAAATGAAATATTCACTATAAAAAAAGTTTTTTTTCAAATATTAAAACATATTATTTTACAGTTACTCCATTAAAATGTTATTCTGTAAAAAGTCTGCCATCAGTAAATATCATTTAAATATTTTAATTCCCCGAACGGAATAAATATTTGTTTTTAATAGTAATGTTTTTGAACAAATATTTAAAAGCAAAGAAAAAAAATTATAAATCTCAAAGCTCTTTAATTACATTTTTGAAAAATCCTGCGTTTCTTCTATTCTAAAAAGTTCTTATATCTTAAGCATTAAAATAAGGAATGCAAATTTCCTGATTCTATATTCTAGCACATTTATTTAGTTACCTCTTAGGAGGAATTTGTTAAAAATTTTAAGTACTTTCAGAATTTAAAGTGCCATCAAAGTATTTGAATTTAACTCCCAAGGATTTTAAAACTTAAGTTTAGAATTAGTCTTTTGTCTCTAGAATGAATGCCATTTTCTAGAATATCATATAATAGTTTATGAGCAAAGCGATCAAGTACTTCACAAGTTTTGCTCGTAAAAACTATACCTCTACGTTTATATATGCATTTTATGAATTCATGTCAATTTGGATTAAGTAGCTCACAAAGCATTTTAAAGGAAACAAAACTTTTATGACCAAAATGTCCTAAAATATTGTATTCATAAAAAAAAATTAAGAGTTTCGATTTCAAAATTACTAAAATATATTTGAATATTTTTATATCTGCAACATTATGCTCAATTAAAACATTAAATATTTTTAAAATATGTTTTGTTACTATTTATAGACTAATAATGAAAGTCTGGAACTGAAAAACATCTTGACTGTATTTAACATTTGTTTGTAATATCTGGTCTGTTAGGCATAATTAAATTTCTGGTTTAGGATGATCCAATACTTGGATGAATATCTGTAAGCTCGTCTCTGATATGGCATCGATGATCTGTCTTGAGTCAGATTCTGTAATTTCAGTGACTTCGAACAAACTCTTTTCATCAATATATCCATCCGCTTTTAGAAGCAACTGTGTCCTTAGTGAGATTAACACTAAATATGCTTGGTCTCGGGAAATGCTTGTTCCCCAAATGTCTTGTTTATTATGTCCTGCAGTGTGGTAGTTTGGTAAATAATAGCATTGTCTAGCAGCAAGTGTCAGCACCACAAAGGTTTGCGATACCTGAACTTTATTTCAGTCAGACATTTCATCTTTTAGAACAACATAGTTATGAACAATGTGTTTTGAATCGTATGAAGAAAGTGCAGCCTTACCCGAGAGTTATAAAAACGCATTTTGCATCTTCTGTGTTGGAAAAGAGTTCCACTACCGCAAGTGAAAATGGGTTGTGGTTTAAGCACAACGTCTAGTGTCCATAATAGTCAAATCCATCTATCCATCTGTTCCTTTTGTCGTTAACTTAAAATGTCAAGATTTAAAACATGTTCACCACAGAAACAGTAGTTAACACCTTTTCGTTGTCCTCTGTGGTAAAAAACATATCCAAACTTAAAACTGTGAAGAGTTAACGCTTGTTGACTACAACAAGAGTAGTAAACACATTTTCTCTGTCTTTTGTGTGGTAAAAAGCATGCCAACATCCTCCCTTCAGCTGTATTTCTGCACATAATCTATATATATAAAATGCGTAGCTATGCGGCACAAAAATCGACGTTATTTCTACACTCCGAATGGCAACGGCTGCAACTACCGGTTGTAAACATTAGCAGCTGTCCGCAATTCAAAACCGCGTGTGTGTAGTGGCGACATTTGTTACAACTGCTGATCTTTTGACAAAATATGTTTAGACCTATCAAATCCAGTGTTTAGTCATGAACAGTTGTATGTAGGTTTATCTTAAGTCAGTTCTTTTGATTCTGTCACTGTAGTATGTCCTACTTCTGAAATACTCAACTGTGTATGTCAAGAAGTTTTATGAATATCATAGTTGTAATCGACACTATATTTTAGTACTTGCTGAATTTTTACTCCATTTTATAAGTGAAGAAATTTTCCCAACAATTTATTATTTGATATGATGAAGTGTAGATATCTGAATTGTGAACAATAGTACTTACAGAGAGTCATGTAATCCACACTATATTTTAGTACTTGCTGAATTTTTACTCCATTTTTTAAGTGGAAAAAATTTTCCCCAACAATCTTATTTGATGTAATGATGATGTTTCCTATTTGATGTAATTATAAAGTGTAGATATCTTAATTTTGAAAACTTTTACATTCAGAGAGGGATGCAATTTTTAAAATCAGTGGTTTTGGATTTCTCAGACTTATCTTTAACTCTGTTCTGAAGTAATGGAAATTCCCATTTTTTAATCACGATGTTTTAGTATCATCCTTATAGTGAATTTAGCAATGATCATACATTTTTTGGCTGAGCTCCCACTACCCCTTAACGACGTATATTTATGATGACAGGTAATGGTAACATTCCTTACATATGTTACTTTCAGTTGAGTTGTTTTGCAAAAGAAAATATAAAACTAAAGCGACCATGCTGGTTGCGCAGCGGCTAGTAATATGAGTTTTTTGTTTTTATAATGCAGATATTTCACAGTGTTTTATTCACAACTCTTGAGTAAACTGTAACTATTTTGAGTGTTTTTTGTGCGTTGGCTTTTTAGGGTCTTAAAGAATCTGGAATAAATTAAATTTATTTAATAGGCAAACAAATACCGTTGTTAAGTAAGAAAATAATCAAGAACATATGTGATGGTTTTACTGATTAAAAAAACAGTGTTTTCTTCTGGTTCCATTCCATTTCAGAGCTGATTTTTTTTGTCACTTCTACCTCATACACTGAAGTGCCACTGAGTTAGGCATACCTACCTAGTAACGAGTTGGGCCTCCTCTGGCCTTGATAACGGCTGCCACACGAAGAGGCATAGATTCAACAAGTTTCTGGAAACGTTCCACGGGAATGGCTTGCCAAATATTGGCTAAAGCTGTCCATAATTCAGTAAGGTTCTTTGGTGCTGTGTGATGACCTTTCACGCCTTGTTCGAAAACATCCCAAAGATGCTCAATAGGAAGTCTGGGCTTCTAGGTGGCCAATTCATGACAGAGAAGTCAGAGGAATGCTCATCCAACCAGCCAGTAGCCAACCGGGACTTGTGAGAGGTACAGTTGTCTTGCTGGAAAACTCCATTACCGTGCGGATAACAGAACAGCATAAACGGATGGAGGTGATCACCCAACAACTCTACGTACCGAATTGCATTGAGGGAGGTTGGTACACGCACCAAAGATCCCAAATTGTGCCACGAAAAAACACCCCAGACCATGATTGAGCCACCATGCCCTTGTACAGTTCCAGCCAGGCATGCAGGATCCATGGCTTCATGAGCCTGACGCCATATTCTCAGCCTCCCGTCGGCGTTAAGTAATCGGAATCGAGACTCATCACTCCATGCTACTCGTTTCCAGTCCTCTACACTCCACTCTCTGTGCTCTCTTGCCCAGACAAGACGTGCAGCTCGATGGCGAGTATAGAGCAATGGTACTCTCGTAGGTCGACGGCTCTCGAAACCCATATGGTGAAGCGAGCGTTGCACAGTCCGTTTACTGACTGTACGACTGGCACCGTCATTAAACTGGGGAGGTAATTTGAGCTAATGTTTGGCTTCGCTGGCTACGTACAATACGCCTGAGCCGTCTCTCACCACGCACTGTCAAGGTTAATTGTCCTTTGCAGTTTGCCCGATCGCTAGTTTTTTTTTCCACCATCCATGTATTCTTGGTATACTCTTGACACTGTCGACCTTGAAAATCCTAGCTGTCTGACGATTTCGGAAATTGAATGGCCCATGCGTCGCGCACCTACGATTTGTCCGCGATCGAAGGCGTCTAAATCAGGCAGTTTACCCATACTGGCAATTCCAACAACAAATTCAGAACAACCACAGTACGCGCTATATATGCAGTTACCACAGCGCCCTCACTTGCGCATACATGATGCGCAGCGCTACACAATTTGCATAGGCTTTGCTATCCCTAATTCAGTGGCACTTTAATGTATTTCAGAAATAACTTTTATTCGCTTTTCACAAAATTTAAACATGGTGGAGGCTTAATGTTTGTTTAAATATTCCTCCTTCAAATGGCAGATGACTATTTCGGTCCCTGTATATCCCCAAATTGCCTACAAAATTAATCATGTTTCTTCCTATTGTGCTGTATACGTACAATAAATAAAGTTTTGTTATTTGCTTTCCTTACTGGTGTTGCTATTTTAATGCCCAGCAGTGTAGCAAGATATAAGCAAGATAGAAGCATGAACACCAGAATGCAGAAAGGTTGATTTGCCGCTTATAACAATTTATGTCTTCATAAGACATTTTTTGGTCTTAAAATTAGTCCGCTATATGATATTTAGTGTACAAGGCTGTGACTGTTCCATTCTTTTCCTAGATTTTTTTAAACGGAACTGGGTCCTTACTGAAATTTTTAGATTAGCAAAATTTGACAAATCCGAGCAGAGGATTTCTGTTTATGAAATACAGTGGAATCTCGATCTATCGTTTTCCAAGGGACCTATTGAAATGAACGATAAATGCGGGAAAACGATAGATGCGGAAACATAACAAAGCAATATGATCGTTGGGACTGGATAAAATGAACGACACATACGGAAAAACGATGGATCCGAAAACGATCGATCGAGATTCCACTGTAGTAATATAAAAATATGTGCTAATTTCAAAACAGATCACCTGCTTACAACTTAATTCAAGTGTCAAATGTAAAGACAATTTCCTTTAATCTGACGCATATAAACTCTATGTTTGAGGTATTGAAAAATTGTTAATATATTTAATTTATATGTGTCAACTCATATGTCAAATATATAATATTAATACAAACAGTTCTAATGAAATACTCTATGAAAATTTTTATTTCATATAATGGCAGCTCTTGATTGAAAATATTCTTGACGATTTAAAATCAGATAAGTAACACAATACATTCAATATACATGTAATTAAACTTTAAAACTAAATTTCCATTTATTCCAATTTCACCCCAACAGCATCAAAATGGAATCGATGTCATTTCGGCCCAGCGTCTAACAAAGGTTTTCGGAATATTGATTCTAATATGCATATTAAGGTATAATCATCACTTTCTTATCACTTCATTCTAATAGGAATTGCAAATTCTTTCCAAAGAACTTTTTCAACACGCTGCAGCACAGAATATTTCATATTTATGTAATCGGTTTTATTACGGTTGGGCTGTTGTTCAGCACATCTTGAGGTACGGGAAAACTTGTACTGAAAATTTATTTTTCTGCGTCTGGTGTCTAGGATTATAATCTTTTCTCAGCCCTTTTTTCTTCGAAATTGATTTTAATGATGTCATTCTTTATCGACTTTGGTTGTCTTTTTTGTTTCGATGCAGAGACGTTCAGAACTTGCCTGAGGAGAGAATGAATACATGAAAGAATTGAATATCTTATATTTTGTAAAATAAATTTATTAAATATTGAGTAACTAGAGGAACTACTCCAAGATTTTTAGTATTAAAACTGCCTAGGGTAAAAGTAAAGAGGTTAAAAGTTTATTAAGGGGACTCCCTACTCTTAAATATTTAAAACAGTCGATTTTAAAAAAAATATATATATGTTAAAACCTGGTCCTCTCTGTACAAAATAAAGCAAACCGCATAAAAATATTCCGCTTAGTTCTGGAGATATTTATATTCTAAATATTTAATTACTGATCAAGTTTATGGTAAGAAAAATTTTAAACTCATTTTTCTCAAAAGGTAATTTTCCATCATTCCGCTGATATCTTTAAGATATCCAACTGATATCTTAAAAACTATGAAAATAAATTCCATGAAATTTTTATCACTGCGTAATCATGTTATTTTATTGCTTCTGAACTAGAATTATTGCAATCACTGCACATTTTGTTATTTTTTCAGGGGAAAAATTAATACAAAAATTTAAGGAAATTTGAAGTATATTTTGAGCAGTTAAAAAAATTGAAAAAATATTTTAATGTTGAATGTTTTGTGTTCAATTACATTTGAATTATTTGTTTTAAATATTAAACAGGAATTATACATTTAAGTGTAAAATTAATTTCATAGTTCTGCGCGCCAGCCAGTATACAATAAAAATACTTAAAAACAAGGTATATCTAAAGCATTTTAAGAAAAAATTATTTAAAATTATTTTGAGAGTTGAAAATTTGTTTATTAAAATAAATGTATCAATTCATCATATACATAAAATTTGGGAAAATTGGGAGTAAATTGAAATAGTTACAAATAATCAAAAAGTATGAAAATATGCCTTATTTCATCGACTTAAGGCTGCTATGTACTAAGAAATAAAATCGTATTTCCCTTTTCCTCTTCTTCCAGACCCTTGTGGTGGGAGGAGTCCAGTTGACAGTTCGAGAATTCCACCCCCCCCCTTAGGATTGACATTTAGAGGGATTGTAATGGCTCTCTCTCTATAGGGGGGGGGGTTAAGCACTGCCCCCCAAATTTTTTATTTAAATTAAATTTTTGTCAACTATTTACAGTTACATAAATGCTGATAATCGAATACAATTGGTATTGTCAGATAGCCTGAACTTTTCTGGAAATTGCTACAGGATTCACTTTATAAATTTCGTCCACCGAAGGAATTTATGAGCATTTAAAACACACTATACCAGATTTATCCCCGAATAATTTAAATTTTAAAATATTAATTGCATTTTTTTGAAAAAACGAAAAATGTACACAAATGTAAAATTTCTTTCTCTATGACGTAGTACAATTTTAAAAAAAAAATCTTTGAATCCAAGTCGGCAATCCGTGGAAGAATTTTCTCCATAGGTAACACTGAGGTGAGCGAATCCAATGGGATTAGTACATAGCAGCCTTACGGGTCGTGAGTCCCCTTAAGATATATTTGTTGTTGTCGTTGTTGCTGCTAGATCAGATCCATGAGACTCTGACGTAGAGGCAGAAGCATCCAGATCCTCAGCAAGAATGCTGATGAGGATTCCCAAACTGTCGTAGACTCCATGGTTTACCATGGTTTTCACTCGTTGTTTGATTTACCTTTGTTGAATCCTGCTACATTTCACGAGATAACTTTTTGATGTTTGGCAACACCAATTAAATTTTGAGTTTTATTCTTTTCTTTTGTTATTGTTATGTTAAGATACGGCGCCTGTTGGTGAGTATATTTTTCGGTCCCGTTTTTACGGCGGGAAGTATGTAACTTTGGTCTAAATTAATATATATATATATATATATATATATATAAAGTTGTGTGTGTGTCATTAGTAATCTGAATTAAACATTTTAATATTTCTCGATATTATATGAGTACCTAAAGAATAACATCACAGGATCTGTTTCATTTAAAGGAGCTCCCCCGGGACAATGGAAGTAGGAATTTTGCTTACCCTATAAGTTCGGTGTCACTTCGAAATATTTAATTTGAAAGTTGGGCAGAGTGACAACACAAACAGTCCTCAATGTGGGACAGTTTTGTAGGAGCAGCAGGACTCTTAAGACAAAAGTGTATGACCTTCATAAATTTTCGCAGTGCATAACCATTTGTATGGCTACTCCGTAAACGAGCCAGGTCTGTCTGACTAAGAATCAATTGCATATGGCAAGGATTCATCAATTGCACATGGAAAGTGTATTTACTGCTTACTTCTTCCTTACAGCTTGTATTGTAGACCACACCAACATTTGCCTCTTAATAAAGAAAAATTGCTTTCCCAACTTGATCAACATGATCTTGCCCGGGCAGCTAATATGCTGGTTATCAGGTTTTATATCACAACTATGGAAGCGCAAAGCCCCTCTTCTGTCCTATTATGTTTAACTAGCTGAAAATCCGCACTTCGCTACGGAGTACATTGAAATTAAATGCAACGGTCAATGTATGCAATTAATGCCAAAAAAAGTATATATATATATATATATATATATATATATATATATATATATATATATATATATATATATATATATTTATATTTATAATAAATACGACGATCAATGTATACAATTTATGTAGAAAAAAATTTATATATTTATAAAAAAAATCGTAAGGGATATCTTTATAGACAAAATAATGTCCAATCGTCTGCCGCATTAGCAAGAAAAATTTTTTTTTTGTCTATTTACTTGTTATGCACGTGACGATAAATTTATTTAAAGTACCAGAAAAAGAAATCACGTGATCAGCATTTAATAAATTAAATTCTAAAAATGAATATTTAAAAATTCACCAAAAATCAGAAAATGGAGGCTTGAAATATTTTTCGAATCAGAAGATTCGAAAAATATTTCATTTAATGGAATTTTTATGATCTTTCTTGTGGTATAATAATTTATAACCCTCAAATTATTATTTTAAATGCAAACTTAAAAAAAGTTACTAAAACAGCTTAAAAATTTAATTTTAAAAAATCTAAGAAGAATTTTTCAAAAATCTCTCTTAGTGCACCCCTTCACTATCAGAAGAATCGCTATGCAAAATTTCAGCCCTTTAGGTCCAGCGGTTTGGTCTGTGCGTTGTATGTCAGTCAGTGAGTCAGTTATGGAACTGTTTTATATATATAGATAAAAGAAGACAGCTAAATATTATTTTACGTAAAGGGTAGCGGAGTAAACTGAACTTACGAAAAAGAGAGAATACGGTAAATGATTTATTTACATAATAATTAATATGCATTATAATACAAAAAAAAAACAAGTGTGCTTCTAGCTTCTGTCACTGTTACAGAGTTTTAGTAACTTTACTTATCAGTTTACGGGACTGCTTTAAATTGATCCAATCTAGCGTCAGCGTGTAAAATATTACTTTTATTTCACTATTACTGGTAAAACAGATAATATACAGTAAAATAAATTCTTGTAAAATGACAGTAGCTCTACTCATAATATTCCCCCACTGAGAAATCTATTATGTTACAGTATTTTATTAGCATTCATTTTTTTAATTTGTTATTGGTTTTCAAGTATTTCTTTAGTTATTTCATTAGTACGTTTTCTCAATTTTTAACGTAGAATTACGTTCCTCCGTAACTGTCATCCGGAAAGGAAAAATTCAGACGCTAAAACCGTCCGTACCTCATGAGTTATAATTTTGGCAGCGCTCCAAACCCAGTCTGTATCGCTTGGACAAACAGTAAATGATTAAACAGAAAAGTACCAAAATGTGTCAAAATTTATATATATATACATATAAATTTATATATATATATATAAATTTATATAGATTTATAAATTTATATATATATGTAAATTTATATATATATATACGTACATATATATAGATACATATATACACATATATACATGCAAAAGAGGTAAGAAACGATAAGTAATTCTACGTTAATAACAATCGGAAGTTTCGTTAGAAGAAACTACCTGAAAATGTTTTCTTTAATTTTTTCTCCATGCCCTTTCTTCTATTATTTTTATTACTTTGTATTTATTAATATAGTTATTTCGTCAGTAAGCCTTATCTGTGTTTTTTCCATGTTTTTTTCCTTTCCTGGTTGGGATTTTTTTTCGAACGTGGAGGCACTTGTCGCTAGACATTCGCCTGTATGTACACCGCGAGACTGCTGGCCATTCATTTAAGGGGGCACCATATAGTGGCTAGCACTACCCCCTACAAGCCAGTCCCGTAATTTAGAACCGAGTCAAGTGACGAGACCGGTACACTTGACTCCACACCTCTAGAGGTAAATTTGCGAACATGGAGGACATTCCAGCCACGACAGATTTTTCTTGTATCAGCCGCCATTAGTGTACACGGCGGTAGATTTGTTAGCGACGGGCATCGAACCAGTGATATTCGGATCACTGGCTCGCTGCCTTTGCCAACAGGGCCATCACAACCCTTGTTTTATTTCGATTGATAACTCTTAACCAGAGTTACCATACACAGTTACTGCGCAGTTTTTTTTTTATTGTAGGCAATGGCAACAGTCTGTCAGAGGATTTTACGCTCGTCATTTTACTGAATGCAAGACGTTTTTCAAAGAATAAAAATACTTTGTATCTTCAAGGTCCATATTGATTATTTATCTCGAATATTATAGGGAATTCTTAATTATAGATAGATAACATATAGATATGCGGATAATATATGGATATAATATATAGATCAATATATAGATATGCGGCTTTTGAAAAAGCACGGCAAACGTTACGAAGGAGAAATCCTTTTTTGTAACGACCGGACAGGCTGAAAAATTTATTTATTCAACATAAATTACAATGAAAATCGATGCATGGATAGTTTTTACTTCACTACGCAAGAGCTCTGAAAATTTTCCAGAATTTTTAACATATTTAATTTATTCTAAGAGAGATTTGCAAACTTAAATTTGAACCTGTAATAAAAGAGAGTAATTTTTCTTCATATCTTACAACTTAAACTGGTGCTAGAAATAGTTCCATTCATGCATTAATGATTTCAACGTTAGTTAAATATATTTTAATATCAAACGTAATAGTCCATAAAATTAACTTTAAGGGACATATTTATTTATTTCAAAAGGTTTTTTAACGTAGGATTACGTGCTACGTAACGGTCCTTCGGAAAGCAAAATTTATGACGCTAAAACCGTCATCGTGAATTATAAATCAAAAGTGGCATAGTAGACATATATAACTTATTTTTCTTACCGTCGACCTTTTCTGCATAGGGTTATCACTCATTCTCTTCGTATGTAGGAATTTTATTGTAAAAAAAAAAGAGGTAAGCAACAATACGTAATCCTACATTAATAACCCGGGGTAGTTTTGTTAGAAAAGACCTGAAATTTTTTTAAATTTTGCAAGCTAAGCATAAGACAGTTTTTTTTATAACTTAGCACAGTCTATTACGACTCATGTACAAATCTATTAAATATCCCCCAATTCCCGTAAAACGCTTGCAACATTCCTAAAGCCTATTATTAGTTAAATTTAAATGTTTGCAAATGAAAATTTATATAAGAATATATGCATTCGTATATACTATAAAATATTCATCAATTTTACGCTATCTGGGAATTCTCAAAGTTTATTTGTATTTCCGAATTGCACATTTTTACCTTATAATGTAGAAAACATTCAACCGAAGGCTCGGCTACAACCTGTTTCTAGAGTATCGCGAAAACAAAACAACAGGACTTTCTAGGTGAATTGTATTTTTCATCACTTGAATTGCTTTTTTAATATATCTTTGTTCGACGCCTATGCAGGAAATTACAGGCCTTGCGCCCCCCCCCCCCATCTTAAGATTTCGCCACTTTTTCCGACAAAATCCGTTATTGTCTCGTGACAATTTCAAAACGCATGCGCTGAAGCCATCTTCACAATGCTATAACCGCGGGTCATGCTGCCGGTAGATCTACCGATAGTAGAAGATGAAGGCTTAATGTTTTTTGTTTTTTTTTTACAATAAAATGGCCGTAAAAATATTAAACCTAAGCAGCCACAATGCATTAGAGTTAGATTCAACGAATACCTCACAGTGTCGAGATATCTATGAGAAAAAAAAGGATTTTGAACTTCAGAAATTTCATGCCTTTGAAATTTTCAATTAAAGAAAACCAAATTTATATATATATATATATATATATATATATATGTAATGATGCGTGTTTAATTTGAATAAAAATTGTATTGAAATATTGAGAAGAAATATTTAAAGGCGGCAACATTGCATTTATGGTTAAAATAAGAATACCGGCGTAGAAGACTTTTTAATTAAAGAGTAAGACGGTTTCTTGTATGTTTGGGCAGGAGAGAAGGTTGACGAAAGCGGTTTGTCTGTGGTTTCCGATCCCAGACAAGATTAGCGGAGTTGGAGCCACGGATGACGTTAAAATAGAATACTCTATTGTGAACAATTTATGGAAGTCAGAGTGTGAGGTCCTCTGCATCTTACGTGGGAGATCTGTGCGGTCGGCCTGATTGGGGGGGGGGGGGAGTGCGGTTTTGAGAGAGACATCCAATCGAAGTTTTTGAGTTTTGGATAGACGAATAGAGATATTGCAGTGTCGTGGAATGGCTAGAGGTTTTATGCGAAGGCGGGATTAAATTTAGACAAAGGGGATGAAAGAAGATATATACGTGGATCAGAGTTTGAAAAATATCATGAAGATTTTGCTGGGGGTATTTGTAGAGTCCCCGCACCCCTGTGTTTGTTTCGAAGCTTTTTTGACGAGTGAAGCTGTTAGTCACCCGTGGAGATAAATTTTCGTAACAGACATAAATAGGCAGTTAGCTGAGTGGAGCCAGCAGCAGACACAAATTTGTCAACTATTAGAGTGGAGCCCGCATCTAAGGTTTCGCATAGAGGTTATCAACCGTCAATCAAGTGAAGGCCGCATTCAAATTTACGACAAAGAATTGATGGAAGTATAGAGTGGAGACCACTTAGACATCCTGCAAGAAAACAAAAGGTTTTCCTCATCATAAATCCGACTTGACCGCCCCATGCCAAGGAAGGTTTCCGAACCCCGGACCCATCGCAGTAAATTGAAAGTTAGACATCATAAAAGATCAGCAAACTCAGTGAGTGTTTTTTCCATTATTTTGATTTGTTCAGTTCCCATGGTTCCGGGTTAGTTTTGATGTGTTAGAGAAATAGAATAAGTTTTTAGATTATTTCGGTTAGGGTCAGATTAGTTATTTGTGGTTTCAAGTCTTTAAGCTCCCTGATCCTAAAAAGGTAGTGAGGTGTATAATTGATAGAGATTATAATTAAATAATTGTTTAAGCTCATAATTGAAATAGTGATAACGCAAATAATTAAATATTGAATGTTTGTTGGCATAACTTGTAAATATTAGATTTTTGTAAATAAATTATGATTTATTTTAAATTTAATGAGTTTGTTTAATTCACGGTTAATTTGACTTGTTCGTTATTGCTAAACACGTCCAGAGCTTTGGGTTCCAAACAAATAGTTTTACGCAACGCACCCAACTACCCCTTAAAAAAAATATAAAAAAATGTACTACCCCAAATAATCACGCCCTATTAAATAAACTTGGACGGGCAATACGACAAAATCAATATATACATATATATATATATATATATATATATATATATATATATATATATATTATATATATTATATATATATATATATATATATATATATATGTATATATATGTATATATATATATATATATATATATATATCTATATATATATATAGATGTATATATGTATATATATATATATATATATATATATATCTATATATATAATATACATACATACATACATACATACATGCATAGATACATACATAGATACATACATATATACATAGATACATACATAAATACATATATATATACATACATACATATACATACATACATCATACATATATACATACATACATACATATATATATATATACAGTAACCACTGCTTATAGTGATCAGTGGTTATAAGAATCAACCGTTTATAAGAATCAATATCGCGAAAACCAAAACAAATGTATTACTTCCATGTTAAAATTTTCGCTTTAAAGAATCCATCCACCGGTTTTAAGAATCACTTTACACTCTTCGATTTCCTTTCATTTTTCCAAAAAAAACCACTTAAACCCTCAAAAGGCACGAAGTTCTTTCCCTTTTTTTAAAAAAGAAATATTGATAAGATGGGATGGAATATATTCGTAAAATTCATCCCTTTCTTTGTTAGACATAACATAATTGTTTCCCCTTAAACGCTTTAGCACAACACTGTCCTATTCGCTTGACCCAGGGGTATTTTTACCCATCCAGGACCGATTTCACTTTTCTCCACTGACAAACAAAAATAGGGACCCTTTTTCCCACCTCCCACATCCTGGTTGCAGCTTACTGCACCCAGAAACACAAAAATCTTCGGCGAAGTGTCCACTATCACTTAGGCAACATGACATTAGTAGATTCAGCACGTTATCAAACCGTGAAACGTAAGCTAGAAGGTGAATCTTCGTCTGAGACTATTAGTATTGAAAGAGGTATAAACAGCCTCCTGAAAACTCATTACGTCAACTACCATAGAAAAACTTTTTCTTGCTCCCTTTCTTTTGTTGAAATGGTGAAAACTTTTAAGCAGGTATGTTGTAACAACATTAGATTTTTCTTCTCTTACTATAATCATGTGTATCTACTTATAGGTGTAAAAATTAAGCTGTATTTTTAAAATTATAAAAAAAATAATAATTTAATAAAAAGATAATTAACGTAAATTAAAGAGTATTTTATGGTAAATCACTAATATATGTATACAAAGGTGTCTGTGTGCCTTTCCAAAAACCAAAATTTCGGCTATAAGAATCAACCGCTTATAAGAATCAAAAACAGTAATAACAAACGTGATTCTTATAAGCGGAAATCACTGTATATATATATAAAAGAGCTCGTCTGTTTGTTTGTCCGCTATAGAATCATAGACTACCACCCATCGGGTTTCACCCATCGGGACAAATTCGGCCACAGTATGTTTTAGGACCCGAGAAACTTAACGCAGCAAAAACGAAATTTGGGGCTCAATTAGTTTTTTTTAAATTAATTTTTTAATGATGTTTTGCCCCTAAGCGCACCTCTTAAATGTGGATACAGCCCCTTCACCACAAACAATCAAATCGATGCGCGGGGAAAAAGATGTTGGTTCTGAGGGGTGATCTGGGGGTGGTTTGAGAGTTGGTCTGGGGGTGACCGGGGGGAGGGCGAAATGTTTATTTTATTTTTATTACGTTTAGTGGAGTCGTGGGTCTTTAAAAACGTTGAGAGCCGCTGTTTTAGACAATTTTAGACAATAGCGTTTAAAATAATAGAACTTAATAAAATTTGAGGAAAAAAAGGAAAATAAAAGAAAAAAAGGAAAATAAAATAAAAAGGGAAATAAAAGAAAAATTGCTCCATGGCCAGTTTTTGGAAAACTTCTGTGAACTAAATATATTAATTGTTTGAGGATCATAAAATGGGAAGAAGTTTAAGAGTTCTACAGGTTTTTTTCCCTATGTTCGAGAAACAGAGTTAACATACAATATGTATTTGAATTACTTATTCCGTGAAATCATATAAGATAAATCATTTAGAGTTTTGGGGGTTTTTAAGCAGTGGGAGGAAAAGCTCTTTAAACAGAGAAACATAACGACACATAACTTTCATTCCGAACTATTAGTCCATTAGTTATATTAAGGCATAAGAAAATTAATGAAATTATTTTTAAAGAATGATTCCCCGGATAGATATATAGATATAAAATTTTTCATGCATTTCATCAAAAAAATACTGGGCTGCACCCCGCTCTTCATGTCCATCTGGCCAGACAGAATGCGCTTAGCGCGTTTCTACTGAAATGATATACAAACAATAAGAAAGAAAGAAACTTTGAGCCTAGGCTTCATGCGGAATCCCGCCTTAATTTGATTAAATAAAGGGAATAACGCTTCTTGCACTTTACCTCTTGGATGATGTGGAAAAAAGTGCGTCTCTTGGGTGATATAGAAAAAATTGCGTTTTTAAGGGAAAAATAAAAAATGAAGGCAAATGTAAATTATAAAACTTATTTCTAATTAAACAGTGGATCAAACAAATATAATTAAATCTAATTAAACAGTATCTAACAAATATAATTAAACAGTAATCTTATTCAATCCAAGCGTGCAAATCACGGAACACTGTGTTATTTATTCTCAATAAAATCAGACGTACAATCAGAAGAAGGTCCACAGCCTCAAAGTTTTTTTCTTTCTTATTGTTTGTATATCATTTCAGTAGAAACGCGCTAAGTGCATTCTGTCTGGACAGATGAACATGAAGAGCGGGGGTTGCAGCCCAGTATTTTTTTGAGGGAATGCATGACAAATTTTATATCTATATATGTACCCGGGCAACGCCGGGAAAAAATGCTAGTATATATATATATATATATATATATATATATATATATATATATATATATATATATATATATATAGTATATATATATATATATATATATATATATATATATATGTAGGATATAATACGAAAAAGGAAGACTTTTCAAAACAAATTTAACTGGACCACTGATGTTTTCTAATGCATCAAACACAAGTTTAGGTCTGATTTTACAAACCTTAAAGTTTCATTAGTTTTTATTTTTATAGCAAAAGTTAATTTCACTTTCACAAATATTCTTTACAAAGAAGATAAAATTTCGAGCAACGAAGTATTTTTTAAATTCAAACTCAACAACGCATGCACTCCTAAAATTCATGTTTAACCACGTATTGATATAATGACTCTCTGTCAACGGACTTAATAAGTCTTATGTGTCTGAAGATTAAACATCACACTTTTCGCTAAAAATAATCAGAAAAATACAGGAAATAAACTGACAGAGAACGTCACAAGTTCTCTGCCATCCTTATAAAGTTAAAGGCTATTCTTAAAGAACTCTTTGATATTCAACATTTAAACTTCCCGTCAATAGCTTTTGAAATTTAGAATTTCGTCATTGTCAAAGTCTCGAAGATATCTAAAAAGAGTTTCCCAGTTTTCCCAACTTTTGAAAATAATACCATCGTTATCGCTGGCTCTCTTCCTATGAATGGTCGTTCCAGCAATTTACGAGCATATAGACTTCGAATAAGTAGGAAAATTAAATCTTTAAATGGGAAATTCGAAACAGGTGCCAAAGGTTTTATAGCCTAAATCCCTTCAAGTACAAATTTTATTGAAGCGAAAATTTCTTTCGGGGTTCTTTTTCTGGCAAAAGTTTTAAACTTTTAAGAGATTTATTGGTCGAATATATCCTTTATCGTATGAAACAAAATACTGTTATAAGAAAGCTTCGTTTAGGTGACAAGGAATGTACTATGATGTTTTATTTCTCAGTTTTGCAGTTAATTGAAGATGATAACCTCAGAGTATAAAAGTTGTACGTTGGGCCGGAAAGTAAATACCTTCGTATTTTGATTTTCTGGGTGTTCTAGTCTGATGTATTGATTAAAAATTTTAAAAAGAACTGAACCAAAGAACTGTATAATATATATATATATATATATATATGTATATATATATGTGTGTGAGTGTGTGTGTGTGTGTGTGTATACCGAAAGATTTTACAGATAAAGGAACAATTTTCGAAAAAAATTTAATTGGATCACTTATGTTTTTTTATACATCAATTTCAAGTTTACATGTATTACGAGGACAAGCGTAAAATGTTTTATGAATAACATTCTTTCATACGTTTGAAACATTGATTTCGTCATTTTGTAAGTCTACCCTCAGATTTAAGATATAAATATTTTATTTATATCTTAAATCTGAGGGTAGTTTCAATTTTAGAAACCTTTAAGGTTTATGAGAGTTGATCTCAGTTAAACAAATTTTTTTTACAACAAAGATATAAATTTGAGTAACGGGATTTTTTAAAACTATCGGTAATTTTTGAAAATCAGTGAATAATTTTTAAAATCAAAACTAAATTTAAAATTAAAATAAGAAATAAGAAAAAAAATTTTAGGTGTTTTGTTACAAAAAATCTCAAAACTGCAAATACCTGAATTTGTTTTAAACTTTAAAGCAAAACTTTTTGTTTGTCATATGCAAGAGACACGGCACTATTTTATTTCTGCTTGAAATAGTCAAAATTTAAAAAGAATTAAACCAATAAAGTTTTTTTTATTTATTTCAAAAAATGTAAAAGAGGACAAAAATTATTTATCTAAAGAGTATGCTCAATACAAACAAATTCTTTTTCTTTGACAATAATTGTACATTTCTCTAACAAAAAACAAAGTCATTCTTGCAATAGAAATGGGTTTTTCCTCGTCAATATTATTTAAGTTATATATGTCCATATCAGATTCAAAAGTTCATCAATGGTGTTATAACACTCATGAAATAAAATTTAAAAATTCAGTGGATATGTTTGTAAATTTTCATACCGTTAAATATATATATATATATATATACACTCATGGACAAAAAAATTAGCGCACCAAGAAATAATTGCGGGATCGTAACGAAACTTGCAATGAAGGTACATGTCGGGGAGATATGCAAATGATTAGAAATGCGGCGTGGTTGCGAATTACGTATAGCCGGTAGAGGGCGTTAAACATCGTACTCTGTGGAGTATAAAAGAGTTAACCAAAGCTTGTTTGAGTGTTCTGAATCATTTACAAAGGAAGAGCTGAGATAGACATGCCATTACGCGCGTGTTCGAAGACAATATAAGCAGTTGTCGCAGTTTGAAGGGGGAGAATCGTCGGGATGATGGAAGTTGGGTGGTCAACTATGCGAGTAGCTCGTCAATTAAGCCGCTCTGATTGTGTTGTGAGGAGTGTGTTGGGACCAGAGACCCGAGAGATGTCATGTACACGAAGACCAGGCTCAGGACGCCCTCGGACGGACCAGTCGTCGAGAAGACCGCCAATCGTAAGAAATGCACGCGTACAGCCAACTGCTTCATCGGCCGCCATCCAGGCACAGGTAGCACCTTCATTAGGGTCCTCTGTGTCTTCTCGAACCGTACGAAGGCGCCTGGCTGAAGGACAGTTGGTATCGCGGCGCCCATTACGTGTGCTGCCCTTGACGCCCACCCATCGACGGCTCCGTTTGGAGTTTTGTCGCGCACGAGGAAACTGGACTGCAGCGGAATGGAACCAGGTCGTCTTTAGCGACGAATCC
Organism: Dolomedes plantarius; assembly: GCA_907164885.2. NCBI lineage: Eukaryota > Metazoa > Arthropoda > Arachnida > Araneae > Dolomedidae > Dolomedes > Dolomedes plantarius. The sequence continues at coordinate 48,172,469 of OU015498.1, read as the reverse complement.
AGATTCAATCTCGGCAGTGATGACAATTGTGTTCGTGTGGGGAGAGCCCGTGGTGAACGCTTCAATCCTGTCTTTGCTGTACAGCGACACATCGCTCCCACAGCTGGTGTGATGGTATGGGGTGCCATTGCCTACAATACACGGTCACCCCTAGTATTGTTCCGTGGCACCATGACAGTCCAGCGGTATGTTCATGAAATCCTGCAACCACATGTGTTGCCACTCATGCAACGGCTCCCAGGAGCCATTTTTCAACAAGACGATGCTCGGCCTCATACGGCAAGGGTGTCACAAGACTGTCTCCGCACGGTTACTACCCTTCCTTGGCCTGCCCGATCCCCAGATTTGTCTCCGATCGAGCATATCTGGGATCATTTGGGATGACGAGTTGGGCATTCCACGAGTTTGAACGAACTAGAGGCAAGGTTACAGCAAATATGGAACGAAATGTCTCAAGACATCATACAGAAGTTGTATGACTCAATGCCCGATCGTATCGCATCGTGCATTCGCGCTAGAGGGGGTCCAACGGAGTATTAACTCCTCCGTTCTTTTGCCTTTTTCTCTGAAATAAATTATCCTTTTTCTTTGATTTTCTTATCATTTACTTATATCAAAGTAGTCATTACGTATGTAAAATTTCGTTTCATTTTGACGACTCCTTCTTGGTGCGCTAATTTTTTTTGTCCAGAGGTGTATATATATATATATATATATATATATATATATTATATATATATATGTCATTGATGAAATATGATACCAAGATTGGAAAAGGAGTACAAAAAAAGCAAAAGAAAACATTTGCAATCAAAGTCAGAATATATATATATATATATATATATATATATATATATATATATATGTATATATATATATATATGTGTGTGTTGTGTGTGTAGGTATCATTTCCATAAATCATTACTCCTTATTATTCATTGATCGATATCCTTAGTAAACGCATATTTTTTATTCAAATCAATCTTATAACTTGGAACCTTCTATAGCAAATAGTATGGATCACACGAAATAATACTCTTTACAAGTTTATTTACCCAGAATTTTATACAGGATATAGAACACAGTAAGTAGAAAGTAAATTTTTAATTCACTTCCCTTGTCAACAGTAATACGGATTTATTCTACTCTTAAAAAATAAATTAACTTGTAGCAAATATCTACTTGTAGCAGAATCAATTTTGAAATGATTTATGCACATTTTCCTAAGAAGAAGCCAAGAACATGTATCATAATTCAGGCAATCTCATTTGAAATGTAAGAAGTAGAATCGAGCCAAAAGTCTCTGTAGATTTATCAATTGCAAGAGAAAAAATTTACTGTATGTCTTTAAAGTTATTTTCAAGAAGTAGTTATTTTATGACATATTTGGCTTTATTTTCTAGCTTTATATGTGTTTGAGGAAATTGATTAAATTACCCCTGGTTTTACAAGGAAATGTAAACATTTGAAACATGCATCCCTTTTCGAAATTAGAAAAATTAAAAGTCAGATTACATTCAAAGTCAAAGGCATGGTGCATGAAATTTCTTTACACTCATTTGAATAGACGTTTAGTAATACACATTGAAAAATACTTGTCGAGCTGCTGATTACTGCTTCATTCTTACTTTCAATAACCGTTACTGTTTTGGGAATATTTGTAGCTTATAAAATCCTGTTATTTAGACTAGTTCTCCCCAACCTTTCTAATATTGCCACGGACCGGTCAATTTTACCGAAGGTTTGACAATTTTACACCCGTCAATTTTACGGTTTGACAATTTTACCACGGCCCGCTGAGGGAGGTCGTTCATTGTTTATATTTTTGATTGTTTTGATTTAATAATTGATGTTATTATAATTTTGACGTATAAATGACGGTACGTTTATTTATTGTTCAATAAAAAACTCGTTTTATTTATTTGTTTCGTTTTTTTTCAGGAAAGCGCATTTGTTTTCAATTTTATGACTGCGATTTTAATTCATAATCTTGAAATAATTAATAAACAATAAACTAATTTAAAATAGTTACAAGATTTCTTCTGTTACAAAGGTATAAATTAGCACAAACCTGACAAAGTCGCACAAACCCGAGAGAAATACACCGCAGTAAATAAAATGGAAATAATTGAATGTCCTTTGGGCGGTCCGGTACCATTTGATCCGCGGACCGATACCGGTCCACGGCCCGGGATTTAGGGACCACTGATTTAGACGAAAATATCTGACGTGAGGAAGTGCAGGTAAAAAATAGTAAAATTTGGATGTTTAAATGCGATATAAATATTTATTTTTTTTCCATTCTCTACTTTTAACAGACGTCAAGTTTAAGGAAAAAAGGCTCTTTTTATAGTACACAAATCATATTTTCTAAATTTTATCTTAGGATAAGAACAAAAGAGATTATGGTTTCAAAACTACGTAGTATATGTAGCATATGCCAAGTAGTAGACAAAGATGCTGAAATGTACCGTATATCATTGGTTTTTCCAAACAGTCAAATATCTATCAGATTATTTTAATATTTTTTCTATAATATAACATTTTTCTAGATCGTTTTTATTGAAAATCACATTTGACTTTCAATAGTACTGTAAAAATGTTGCATTATAGAAAAATACGTAATGTTATATAAATGCTATAAATATGAAAACTATGTCATTCGTAGATCATTTTTCTAGATTGAAAAATGAATTATGTATTAAATGTAAAAGGAGGATGACATTTTGCTTAAATGACAAAGCCCATCAGTATGAATGAAAGGGACTTTATTCCATTTTATGTTGAATTTTAATATCTGTTCATCTTAAATTATTCGGAGAGCAACAAATACCTAAATTAGTTTTGATCGTGGACATCATACCGCAAGAAAGGTTTAAAAAATATGAATTTTATTACTTTATAAATGAATATTTTTCATTCCTGAGATTAAGCACAATGAGGGTGAAAACTTGATTGGTTTCAGAGATGCGCGAAATCAATTTAAGATATATATGATTCAAGATATATATATATATATATATATATTTAATAATTTAAATTTTAATAAAATATTTTTTAAATATTAATAAATGTAATATTTTATCAATATTCAGTTTATTGAATAAAATATTTTATTCTATGAATTAAAAATTATTCAGATTTAGTTATTCAGATTTAATATACAATATTTTATTTACAAGGGTAAGTATCGTATGATATATTCTTCCATTAAGAAAATTCTACAATCTTTGCATGTTAAGTATTTTTAGTATTATTCCTAATATATCTTTCGCATTATTGTTGGGTCTTGAAGGTGATTTATGTAAAAAGTACAAGTAGATTTTATTGGTTGAGAGTTTTCAAAACAGTAAACACGTCCCAAACTTTCTTGTTTGAAAAGCAGAGTTTTCTGCAAATTCCTTTCTGTTCTTACACTATTTCTGTATATACCAAATGATTATTTTAGTATAAAAGTATAAAAGTGAAACAAACAGGAACGTGATTCTATTAAAAAAAGTTATAAACTTTCCTTTAGTATATTAGGTCCATTTTTGAGAAACTGATTCAAATAACCAACGCCAAAATTATACAGACTATAATGCTATTACTCGTGTTCGTATGTATTGACCCATAATCACGCCATGACCCTCTTTCTTTAGCATTCATTGAAATAACTAAAAAAAAGTTTTAACTTCAATGAATTGTAAACTTCCCCATGAAAAAGAAAAACACTATAATGTTTATTAGGGGGTTGAATAACACAAATTAGTTAATTTAGTTGTCTGCCATATTAGCCAGCAAGCAAGGAAACCTAAGGCGATTCGGATATTTGATTTTTATCAAAGACTATCTAAAAACCCGCACTTCGCTACGGAGTACATTCAAATTAAATACAACGGTCAATGTATACAATTAATGCCAACGAAAAAAAAAAAAATATATATATATATATATATATATATATATATATATATATATATATATATATATATATATATGCAGGGCTAGATTTGAGGCGGAACGCGCCGGAACAATGTGTACGCGTCGGTACCTCTCTTTAGGAAAAAAATTTACGATAGTTAAAAACATTTATTTAATCACAAATTACTCTGTTGGTACTCTCCCGGAAGGTTACCGTTCCGACTCCGTTTCTAGAAATCTAGCACTGTATATATGTATAATAAATACGACTATCAATGTATACAATTGATGTAAAAAATATATATATATATATTTATAAAAAAATCGTAAGAGATATTTTTATTGACAAAATAATGTAGAAGAAAATATTCAAATTAAATCTAATAAGACATACCAAAGAATATAGTACAGTTAATATAGTACAGTTTGAGGAACATATCTTTTACTGTATTTTAATATTTTTTTGGATAATGTCCAATCGTCTGCCGCATTAGCAAGGGAAAAAATATTTTTTTGTCTATTTCATTGTTATGGACGTGACGATAAATTCATTTAAGGTGACTACCTACGTTGAAAATGCCATTTTTTGACTATTTTGGTCAATTTTATTTTTTGCAAGAATCGTGTAATTCAATCTCAATCTTTTCTCTTTTCAAAACCGTTTTGATTTTCATTCTACATTAATTAGAAGCAGAGTTATAGCTATTTTTAAAAACATCGTCTGATACAAAATTGAAGTGACACAGAACTTTAAATGCGTTTTTTTTCTCAGAATTATGTTTTTTAGCGCAAATCTCTACCGTTATCATGATATCTCACATAATAATGCACATAATTTGATAAAATTTACAGGAAATGTTTTAGATGCTATTGTTAATGAGATGACGCACAATAATTGATGTATAATAAATAGTTTTTTGTTTGGGGCTGTTTTTATAAGGAAAGGAATGACGAATTGGGGAAAATTTTCATAATGGAACATAAAATTGCCTGTATTATTTTTACATTTTAAAATTTCTCTTAGATTGAGGATCATTTTGAAGATAACTGTTATATGTATCATGTGTGAGAAGGAAATTAAAATGGTAGCATTAGAATTTTGTGCAGAGTGATAGGCGTTTAGTTAAATCTCATTAAAAATTTCTTCAAACTGACCAATTTATAAAAAAGTATGGTATTTACAGGCAAATTTTTTTTTATTTTTTATTTTTAAATGCTATTTTACCATAAAAGACCAAAAAATCCTTAAAAAAACAATTTTTAAAAAAAATTGGCTCCGAACGTAGGCAGTTACCTTAAAGTACCAGAAAAAGAAATCACGTGATCAGCATTTAATAAATTATATACTAAAATTTAATTTTTAAAAATTCACCAAAAATCAGAAAATGGAGGTCAATATTCGAAAAAGATTTCATTTTAAAGGAATTTTTAAGATCTTTTTCATGATATAAATTTCATAACCCTCAAGTTATTATTTTAAATGCAAACTTAAAAAAGTTACTAAAACAGCTTAAAAATTTAATTTTAAAATATCTAATAAAAATTTTTCAAAAATTTTTCTTAGTGCAACCCTACAATATAAGAAGAATCGCCACGCAAAATTTCAGCCCTTTAGGTCCAGCGGTTTGATCTGTGCGTTGTATGTCAGTGAGTCAATCAGTCAGTGAGTCAGTCATTTACGAAACTGTTTTATATATGTATATGTTGAAACCAAACTCCGAAATCGGGCAATGTCCGAAAAAAATGCTCACATCGCGAATGGATCGCTGACAAATGCGCCAAGTCCGAAATGTGACATTATTTCAGACTCTGATGTGTCCATCTTACAAAAAAGGAAGAAGTTAATTGAAGAGAAACGAGCTGATTGTGCCAAAAAATGAAAATGCAAACGGACGAAATGCTAAGTGGCAGTGACGCTGAATTTCCTCCCATGAGCGTCGGTCAGAACGTTGTGTTACGGATTTCAGAACTCGACAAAGGAAGATCTGTGCCCAGAAATGTGATAGCTGTGATAATTGAAGTGAACGATGATGGGCTATACAAACTCGGTACGAAATCCGGAATACTGGAGAAGTTATATTCCAGAAATGAATTCCAACTGATTGAAGACAACTTTATAGCTGAAAAAGACGTTCCAAGCTTCGTACACTTACTTCGAATCACAGTTACCCTGGAATCAGGAAACTCACAAGGTTTCGTCCACTGTAATTGTAGAAAGCAATGTGACAGCAAAAGATGCAAATGCCTATCAACTGGCATCAAATGTAACTATCAACTGGCATCAAATGTAAGAACCATAACAGTTCTGCCTGCAAGAATAAGTAACAGTGCATTTTTTTATAATTTTTTCCATCATTTATTACTTTAGTATGTTTTCATTTTCTTCACTATAGGGAAACTTTTTTAACTGTGAGGTTTTTAAAATAGTCAATACATATCGTTAAAATGATCTTTTAACTCATTTCATTCATTTTATTTAGTCAAATAATTAGAGTTAAAAATGATTGTTTTCTGACTTTGATCATTCTTCAGCTGCCCATTCGCAAAGTGAGCAATTTAGAATGCTCAAAGTGCGAAATGAAAGTAAGTTTCGTACTCTGCGCACTTCTGATTTGCCCATACGCAAAATGATCATTTTTAAATGACCCATGTTCAAAATAATATAACATTTCGGACTTGGCGCATTTGTGAGGGATCTAATCGCGTTGTGAGCATTTTTTTCGGACACTGTCCGATTTCGGAGTTGGGTTCCAACATATAGATAACTGCTTTAAAACTGACAATACTTTTAAGTGTCTTTTCTTTAGTTTTCGACCCCCGTGTATAGTCCTTTATCAGATCTTTCTAGTATTAGATGGAATTTTCTCGCTGGACTGACCAAAACTGCTGCTTAGGACCTAATCGAATTGACAAATCACTTTCTCAAATGTGATTTGCAATTTTGTCACTAAGATGTATTTTCTGATGGATTGATAAAGGGTTAGCTTGAAACTAGCTGCCAAATCTAAGACTCATTTCGAATACTGCTGTAAATAATATTTAATATGACTGTCTCATATATTTAGACAGGTAATTTCCTTTGTCATGACATATTTGATTAATATTTTGCACACAATGCTGATTCATATGCAATAGGGATCATTTTTTAAAATTTTATTATATATGTGAGGTATTGAATCCAAATTACCCCCCCCCCCCAAGTAAGTTCAAGTAAATATCCTTTTATGTCAAGCAATTCGAAGAAGAAACAAACGCGAATGCAAATGAGCGGCGCTTTTTTTCTAGGTGAGAAACCCCGTGGTTTGAGTACACGCACGACAGTCAGGCGAGAGACGCCACGAGGCGAGGTCGGACGAAGGTGAGCAACGAACGGAAAATTTGAAGAAGAAAAAGATCAGTTTGTCATTCATCTCGATCACAGCAGTTGAACATTGCCAAGCTTATCGAAGGCAATTTGAAGTTAGCTATAGTTCCAGGTACCTGGTGAATAAGTGAAGACAGAAGGTTAGTGGGGAGAATTTATAAGTAGTTCCGGGGCTGATTTCTGGCAGGGTTTCCGTAATATAGTTACTGGGATTATCAAGCACGTTAATTTCTACGTTGCCTCTTAGAAATGAGTACTGTACTTATGTTGCCTAATTGTTGTAATGAATAGATTATAGTGTAGAAAACATCGTCGTATCTCGTTTGTGGCAATTTTATTGTTTAATATAACTAAAATGTAAAGTGAACTTCACACACACACACATATATATATATACAGGGTGTAACGAAACTCTTGGGCAAAACTTTAAGGGGTGATAGTACACATCAAGACAAACAATATTATATAAGAAACTTAGGGTCCCAAACGTCTTCCAAAGGAGATAGACGCCATTAAAGTTTAGGGTCCAAAATTTCAAATGATTATGAAAAACGGAAAAATGGGTCAATTCGTTAGCGGTTTTAGCTAAAATTATTCTTTTTGTCAGTTTTTTCTTGAAAAATAAATTTAAAGATAAAGTTAAAAAATGTCGATAGAGGGTGCTTAGACTTTGGAGTAACGAACAACTATTTTTTACCGTTATTTTTTTATCACATTAAATGCTTTCAAAAGCTTAGCCTTAAACTTAAATTTTGAGCTCAAAATCTGAATCGTTGGGAGTGGTTATGTCGCGAAAACTCAACAGTGTTCAGGAGGTGAAATTTGAACCCCCCTCCTCCCCTGTACGCAGTTCAGTTATTCACGATTTTGGATGCTAGGTCGTAGACCAGGCATCATCGTAGACCAGGTCGTAGGCCGCCCTCATTCATATCAACGCCGTTTCAGCGTCAATGTGTGGGCCTGAATTATCCACGATCATTTGATCGGGCCATATCTTCTGCCAAGGCGTCTGGACGGCGAAAACGTATCTGGTATTCCTACAAGAGGTGCTTCCAGTTCTGCTGCATAGTGTTCCAGCCAACATAAAGGCTCGTATGTGGTTCCAACATTATGGAGCGCCTGCACATTTCAGAGCAAATGTGAGAAGTGCATTGGATACAGCATATCCAGGGCGATGGATTGGACGGGGTGGTCCGGTAAATTGGCCGGCACGCTCGCCCGACCTCTCCTGTCTAGACTTTTTCCTCTGGGGCCATATGAAGAGTCTTGTTTACGCAAGCCCTGTCGACTCCAACGAGGAACTGGTTGCAAGAATTGCCGTCGTAGCAGGCGATATCCGGGAGATGCCCGGGGTATTTGCTAATGTTCGAAAGTCCCTCCGCCGGCGGTGTGAGGCCTGCATCCTTGCTGGTGGGCGCTCTTTCGAGCAGTTTTTGTGATTCCACAAAAGAAAATCACGCGTGTACCATTTTCTACGTGTCATCATTCATTCAACCTTCATTCATGCGCACGACGTGCGTACATCAAATTGTTTTTTTTTTTATTTCGAGAGGAGAAATTGCTCATGTCTAGTATTATGAATAATTTTTTTAATTTTGTCATCCCTCTCTAGTTTATTTTACGTCTAGGAGGTAGTAGTTGCTGCCTGGTCTACGACACAAAGTCCTACGACACCAAGATCGGGAATAACTGAACTCTGTTCAGGAGGGAGGGAGTTTCAAATTTCAACTCCTGAACACAATTCCGTTTGCGCTACTTAACCACCCCCAACGAATCAGATTTTTAGCTCAAAATTTAAGTTTAAGGCTAAGCTTTTGAAAGCATTTAATGTGATAAAAAAAATAACGGTAAAAAATAGTTGTTCGTTACTCCAAAGTCTAAAACGCCCTCTATCGACATTTTTTTTAACTTTATCTTTAAATTTATTTTTCAAGAAAAAACTGACAAAAAGAATAATTTTTGCTAAAACCGCTAACGAATTGACCCATTTTTCCGTTTTTTATAATCATTTGAAATTTCGGACCCTAAACTTTAATGGCATCTATCTCCTTTGGAAGACGTTTGGGACCCTAAGTTTCTTATATAATATTGTTTGTCTTGATGTGTACTATCACCCCTTAAAGTTTTGCCCAAGAGTTTCGTTACACCCTGTATATATATATATATATATATATATATATATATATATATATATATATATATATATATATATATCAGATGATAGATATTAACGACACCCAAAAAAGCCTCAAATCACAAAACAGCTGTTGTACATGATTTAAAGCTGAATAATTTGGATCTCAAATATTTCTTTCTACTTCGTCTAAAAAACAACTGCAAAGTAGCTTAGTTAGTAGTATATATGAGACTATGAAACTTGTATCTGTTAGGGCTGTCTAAAGTTACGAGGAGTGAATGTTTGATGACTATGCTATACTACTCCATTAAGGAGTGAAGAGGGGTAAGTTTACAGACGTCTTGTGCATTTGTGTTAAAAAAGGCAACATCTGAGTTACAATCGGCCCCAGAAAATATAACGAAGGAATGGTATCAAAAAGCACATAGATACATAGCGCAAAATATCTAAATTCAACTGTTACCCTTGAAATTTTTTGCTGCTGTAGACTATTTAATCAAGTGACAGACAAACGGATAAAAAGATAATCATGAAAAATCCCTTCATTTGTAATCTTGAATATGAGAATAATACACTCAAAATTCGAAAATTCAAAGTTGATTCATTTCAGCTGAAAGTATTAACTACAGCGAGACATTGATTGTTGGATTTAAATGGTATATATTTTCTCCTTTGAAATCCCCGTGAAATGACATTTAGAAACGTAAAATCTCGATTTGTATTTTCTACCAATACTTTCAATAAAACTATATCAATTTTATTACCTTTATCCCCATTACGACGCCCTCAAAATTTCAAGATTTTCACATATATTTAAATATTGATATGCAACCAATTATTTCTAAATTAGAATATGTTTGAGCTTACAGCACTCTGCATGCATTCTTCACGTTACATTTCATTAATTTTTAAAATTCATCTTCAAGGAGATCATACACTGCTGGCCACTGTAAATGCAACACCCTGAAGGAAACATGCAAATAACATGAAATTTACAACATGCATTAGCGGAGGTGAGATATGCAAATGTTTAGAATTTCAGCGCAGACGCACATCACGCGTGCCTGTGGCGCCACTTCAAAGCGCTATTTAAGGCTTGGAGATTTCGACGATTTCAAGTTCGGCAATTGTGTTTTTCTTGTGGTTTTTTCAAAAAAAACGATCAATTATGCCTCATCGAAAACAGCGATCATCTTTTGATCAAGTATCCGAGTTCGACAGAGGAAGGATTATGGCCTACCGAGATTGTGGATTATCTTTCAGGGAAATCGGTAGTCGTGTTGGACGAAACCAAACAACTGTAATTCGGATATGTGATCTTTGTATGCAGGAGGGTACGACGGACCGGCGTGTTCGATCGCATCCACCTCAGCGCACCACTTCACGTGATGACAGGCAAGATGTGCGCATGGCAGTGACGCATCGCTCAGTCACATCACGAACCATAGCACAGCACATGCAGTCTGTAACGCATCATCCAGTGTCTGCGCGTACCATTCGACGCCGTTTACAGCAGAGTGGTGTGTCCGCAAGACGTCCATTGCTGTGTCTACCCTTGACGCAGATCCACAGACGTCTCCGCCGCCAATGGTGCGATGGCAGAAGGTTATGGACGGCAGAATGGAATGAAATTGTCTTTACTGACGAGTCACGCTTCTGTCTGCAACACCACGATGGTCGCATTCGAGTCTGGAGACACCGTAAAGAGAGGATGCTGAACAGCTGCGTTATGCACCGCCACACTGGTCCTGCACCGGGTATTATGGTATGGGGCGGTATTGGATATCACTCTCGTACACCTCTAGTACACATTGCCGGTACTTTAAACAGCGAGCGCTACATCTCCGAGGTGTTGGAGCCAGTTGTCCTTCCTTACCTTCAGGGCTGCCCACAGCCATATTTCAACAGGATAATGCGCGACCACACGTGGCACGCATTGTCCAACGGTTCTTCGTCAATCGCCAGATTGAATTGCTTCCCTGCCCGCCTCGCTCTCCGGATCTTTCGCCGATAGAAAACATGTGGTCCATGGTTGCTCTACGATTGACCCAGATTCCATCCCCAGCTGCCACGGCAGATCAACTTTGGCAACGTGTGGAAGCTGCTTGGTCTGCTGTACTCCAAGAACTCATTCAAAGTCTCTTTGAATCAATGCCGAGGCGTGTGGCAGCGGTGATCTCCAACAATGGCGGCTACTCTGGCTACTGATTTTGGCAGGAACCACACTTCACAGAAGTCTATAAATTTAATCATTTGATACTTGGTCAACATGTTATCTACAAAATAAATTTTGTTGTGATATCTCTTGTCTTTCTTGGTGTTGCAATTTAGGTGGCCAGCAGTGTATTTTTCTGTCTTTGACAGAACATGATGAAATTTCATCACGCCAATCTTAGTTTTAGTCTGCATTAAAAGCCTCTTATTTATCTGATCATAGAACACCAGTGGATTAAAAGGCAATCTGTATAAATTTAGGCTGATAAAAAATTTACAGTAACACATTTTCTAGGATTTAATTTATTTTTTGCAATCATTATAAATTTGGTCACCTTCATTGGAGAACCTCTTTTGAATTGGTAATAGATTGTCTAAAAAAAACTGAAGGAAAAGAAAAGTAAATAATTATTATTCATTATCAACCTTTCCTTTACGGGGTTTCATAGTATGTATCCCAAGAATACGGGCCCAACAATGTATATATATATATATATATATATATATATATATATATATATATATATATATATATATATATATATATATATATATATATATATATATATATATATATATACAGGTGGTTATCAAAATAATGGAAACACATCAATATTAGTGGTGTTTATGGAAGTACTTCCTATTCCTTAAAAAACAAGTTATGGTGCCAATATTTTTTTATAGAATATAGTGTATACATTATTCTACTCTAAAGTAACAGTAATGAAACTATGGCCATCAGGCTCTTTGGGGGATAGCGTAGGATGTCAAACATTGTAGACCATGCAGAAGGGCAAATTGTTGAAGCGCGTTTAATTGGAGTATTTGTTACAACAGATCCCATGGGTTTGGGTGTTTACCGAAATATGATATCTGAAATCAGGATGGCATACATAGTTCACTGGAAGACATCCTCTGTGAAACAGAATAGTGGACGAAAGGGAAAGCTAAGTGAAAGAGACTAACGGGTATTGAAGTGGACTGTGACATCAAAAAAGAAGGCAACTGCAGTCTAAGTGACCGTAGAGCTGCATCGGAACCTGCAGGCTCCAGTAGCAGTCATTACAGGTAAGAGAAAACTTCAAAAACAAAACATTTACGGCAGAGTAGTAATTCCCAAGCCACTTGTAAGAGATTTGAAAACAAACCGTCCTCTACAGTGGTGCCACGAGCACAAATCCTGGTCGAGTGATACGTTGAAATATGACAATTGGTTAGACGAATCATTATTCACTTTGTTCCCTGCAAAAGGACGTGCGTATGTCTGAAAAACACCTACACAAGTGTATTATCATGCTTGTTTCATGCCAGCTGTCAAACAAGCAGAGGACATTTCTTGGGGATTCGGCGGCCATCTCATTGTTTTCAAAAGGGATCTATTGTAACCCCGAAAGGGAGATTGACTGGGAAGGACTATGTCAAACTTTTAGACCACCAGATCCATCCTATGGTGCAAGGTTTCCTGCAGGAGATGGCGTTCTCCGTGATAATAATGCTCAGATCCATTCAGCTAGACGTGTCAAGTCGTGGTTTGAGGAACTTAAAGACCAAGTCAAACACCTTATCTGGCCCGTACAGTCCCTAAACCTGTTTAAAACTACGAGGAGTGAATGTTTGATGGCTATCCTATTCTAAAGCATTAGGCAGTGAAGAGGGGTAAGATTACAGACGTCTTGTGCATTTGTATTAAAAAAGGCAACATCTGAGTTACAATCGGCCCCAGAAAATATAACGAAGGTATCGTATCAAAAAGCACATAGATACATAGCGCAAAATATCCAAATTCAACTGTTACCTTTGAAACTTTTTGCTGCTGTGGACTATGTAATCAAGTGACAGACAAACGGATAAAAAGATAATCATGAAAAATCCCTTCATTTGTAATCTTGAATATAAGAGTAATACACTCAAAATGCGAAAATTCAAAGTTGATTCATTTCAGCTGTAAGTATTAACTACAGAGAGACATTAATCCTTGGATTTGAATGGTATATATTTTCTCCTTTGAAATCCCCGTGAAATGACATTTAGAAACGTAAAATCTTGATTTGCATTTTCAACCAATACTTTCAATAAAACTATGTTAATTTTATTACCTTCATCCCCATGACGATGCCCTCAAAATTTCACGATTTTCACTAATATTTAAATATTGATATGCAACCAATTATTTCTAAATTAGAATATGTTTAATCTTACAGCACTCTGCATGCATTCTTCAAGTTGAATTTCTTTAATTTTTAAAATTCATCTTCAAGGAGATCATATTTTTCTGACTTTGACAGAACATGATGAAATTTCATCACGCCAATCTTAGTTTTAGTCTGCATTAAAAGCCTCTTATTTATCTTATCATAGAACACCAGTGGATTAAAAGGCAATCTGTATAAATTTAGGCTGATAAATAATTTACAGTAACACATTTTCTAACATTCAATTTATTTTTTGCAATCATTATAAATTTGCTCACCTTCATTGGAGAACCTCTTTTGAATTCGTAATAGATTGGGTAAAAAAAATTGAGAGAAAAGAAAAGTAAATAATTATTATTCATTATCACCCTTTCCTTTATGGGGTGATATAGTATGTATCCCAAGAATACGGGCCCAACAATGTATGTATATATATATATATATATATATATATATATATATATATATATATATATACTAGCTGTACCCGTCCCGGCGTTGCTCGGGTAATGTAATTACCAAATTTTAGTAGCCTTAACCCTTTGTTAATGGGCATCGCTGTCATCCTTTTCCTCACCACGATACATTATTTTACCCATATAAATTTAATCCTTTCTGGCACATTTTGGCAAAATTTTTGACATAGGATTACTTAAAACGTACAAATTCCTGTTCAATAAAATAAAATTATTAAACAAATCAAAACTACTAAACAAATGAAGTCATTGTTTAAATTCTTCACACATTTTTTCAAACAACAAAGCGCAAGTTATATGAGAATAAGTAACTGTTGCCAAAAAAATAAGGCATTAGGAAATTGGAATTTTTAATCGAATATCACTGCAATAGTAATCGATTTCCTTGAAAGCGAATATGTCACATCCTCCACATGCTGAAATTCTTTGAAATCTTCATAGATTTTTTCCACAAACACACCACAAATTATATGATATTAACTAAGTGTTGGCCAAAAAAATTACGGCATTATTAAATGCGATTTTTAATCGATTATCACTGCAATAGTAATCGATTTCCTTTAACCACCCAATCCCTCATAGAAAACAAACGCCCCAACACATCACGTGCTTGACGTCGAAAAAGCCACGCCCATTTTCCCCCGCTTTACCTCCCGGAATGAAGAACGAAATCTCCAAAATGAGATTTCTCGCAAGAGTTTCCGAATCATAAAATAAATTATTAAAAAATAACTACAATTTGTAAATTAATTTTGGTTCTGGCTTTCGAAACTGTGATGTCTAGGGTCTCTGAGATAAAAATTTCGTAAAAATGTAATGACATTTACGTATCGATTTGACAATTTGGAAAAAAGGGTCGCGGCCAAAATCGCGTTTTTTTCCGAAAAACGGGTGGGTACAGACGATCGAAAAAAAATCACAATTAATCGATAAATTAAGACAGACAATTTTAATTGTGATTTCCGTATAGTGTCATCTTTCCCGTATAGGCTCGTCCGAAAAAAAATTTTTGGACGGATACGTTAGGATTTACGGAGATTTTACTCGTGCGGGAGCTCCAAATCGCGACTAAATATTTAATTACGGAAAATCTAATTAAAAAATCGAAAAAAGGGCTTCGAGGTGAATAATGAGAACTCGGGGGGCATCTTCGTGTCGAATCTC